>OY811986.1:2913063-3503474 GCA_963681505.1 Eunapius fragilis | reverse complement strand
TGGTGTTGACACAAGTTTGTATGTTTGTGTACCAAATGTATCAAATGTAGACAGTTGAAGAAGGGCTGGTAGTTGTATTAGCTGCTGTCTGAAACTCACAGGTCTTTGTGGTTTCATAAGTACTGCCTCTTTAATTAGGAGTGGTGACATGTGGAAGAATTGTTATTGGTTGTGGGTTTTATGTAAACATTTCAATTAAGAGGTCAGATAATTCGTTGTTTTTCTTGCTCCTAGCTCTGCATTGGCAGACTTATTAAGTAATATGTAAGGCACTCACTCTGCAATGGCTGCAAAGTACATGTAGGTTCTGCATTATGACATACCTCACTGAGGTCAGATCTCGCACCTCATTGTGTCGAATTGAAGGAAAGCCTCCTGATGGGCAATTCATGGCATGCTCCACAGTATAGATGGAGCCACATATGCAATGTGATGGTAATAAAGGAGGTTACCAGCCATAGTGTAAGCAGATAGCATCTCTAAAAGCACTCTAGGTTCTCAGGGCCATACCCAGAGGGGGTTTGTAACCAAGGAAACCAATAAAATTGCTATAGCAATTTTATAGGTTTCCTTGGTTACGAACCCCCTCTGGGTACGGCCATGGTTCTTTTCCTCAAATTGTTGGATCCCACGCTCAGGAGGCAACGAAGTTGCACAAGTGATGCATGGTATCCTCAAGAGGTATGAAGAGCTCACTACTGTGAGGTATAGTTAGAGCAAGGTATGTCCATTTACCAGATTGTAGTACATGTTTTTTATTTTAAACACATACACCAGCATCTTTGCCATTGTGTATGTGAGTGATGAGTGCCAGCCTTCATGCCATCGATCACCATGGCATCCTGTTTTGTGTTACTGGCCATTGAACAGTGTTTAGTAAGAAACATGCAGGTACATGTATGTGAGCGTGTGTGGGTGGTATGTATAGTATGCAAGCACTTACAATGTTTTTCCAGCTGTGGGTTGTGTGTATGTTTGCATGTGTATGTGAAAGATAGCTAAACCACCCATTTGAGCGCAGTCATTCCTATTCTCAACAAAAATCTTTATGTATGGTTGTAATTAGCCCTGGATCCAGGATTTGGCGGGGGGCACATTGATAATAAATATATGTGAAGCCAGTGGCAGATCCAGAATTAAATTAAAGGGGGATTGGAGGGACAGAGACACCAAAGGGAGATGTGCTCGGGTTGCAGACCTAATTCCCCCCGCTCCCCTCTGTCCGCCAGTGTCTGCATAGGAATTAAGTAGTCTGCCATACACATGATTGTGTATGAGAGGGCGGGGCAGCTTTGGGCTATTCCATTATTTAACCATACACACCTACAGATGACAATAATTGCAAACGTAACCCCCAGGACAATATATAAAACCACCTTTTGTTGTTAAGTTTTTTAATACCCCCAGACAAGCTTCTATTTGGTTACATCTCCCCTGGACAAGCTTATGTTATACCTGCTAACCCCTACCACTCCCACCCCCCCCCCACCCCCCAAGTACAAGCTTATGTTTTATCTGCTAGCACCCCGGGACAGGCATTTATACTACCCCCCTCAGGACATATTTGCAACCCTGGACAACGACATCGACATGTTTCTAAACACAACCCCCCACCATGGACACCATTGTTGTCATCTGTAGGAGTGTACAGTTAAATAATGGAATAATCCAATTGGTACCAGAGGGGCGGGATATGAATTTGGGGGGGGGGGGGGGGGGGGGCGCATGCACATGGCTAGATCGCTGAAATCAACCTTAGCCTTAGTTTGGTAATGTAAAACTGATGGCCTTTCCTAACTCCCCAGTATTGCAACGTCCAATACCCCACCGGGTTCAAACCTACCATAACTTTCAGTAGGAGTAATCAAATCGCTTCAAATTCAGTTTGCAAATAGAGAGGTCCCTACATGCACATTTTCCCGCTTGATATAGCGGGACATAACTTGCCGTGATAGGTACAGGAACCTCTCTACCCACAAACCGAATTTTAAAAGTGATTTGATTATAGGAGAACCGAAAAGTATTTGGCGGGTTTGAACCTAGTGGGGTATCACACATTGCAATACCCCAAAATGTATTTCACCATACAGAAATGGTGTACTATGAAGTGTTGAGAATAAGAAGTCATTAGCCTTAACCGTTCGGAAGTTATAGTTATTCAAACGCAAGGGAATATTGAGGGGCAATTTTGTTGGAAACTGTCCCATATATATAAATGTGTGCATACATGTATGTGTTTTTTGTACATGTATATATGTGAAAATGTATGTATCAGTGTGTGTTTTATGTGTATGTGTACATGTATGTGTGCATGTTTTATGTATGTGTGTACATGTATGTATTTGTGTATGTTTTCACATGTATGTGTATTATGTACACATGTGTACTTGTATTTATGTGTGTGTTTTATGTATGTCTGTACATGTACATGCATATGTGTGTGCATGTGTATACAATTGATCGTTTGAAGTAACAATAGCACCATAAACAAACATGTACAAATAAAATTCTATGTTCTTGACCTTCATGTTTTCTCAGCCTTGTAGAGACTCACTGATGAAGAACCACGTGTGTAGCTATGTTAGTGATTCAGTGTCAGCGCTCTTGAACTATTTGACATGCTCCCGCCTGAAAGAGTGCTGCAAGATGTAAAATAGGTCACAGTCAAGTTGAATTTTAATTTAGGATTGGAGTTAGTGATACATTAGTGTGGGCCTATTGCTTTCTGGCCACTTAATTATATGTAATCTTTTGTTTTAAGTAATGAATTGCTTCCAAACGTGATAAACAGATCTTGTTAGGACTGATATTTGTTTTATGGGACACAAATATAAGGCATAGTCTCCCTGTCTGAAGTAATCTCTGTGGATGCTATCACAGCCTCACCCGTCCACCAAAGGGTATACTGTCAAAGAAACTAGAGGACCCACCAGTTCTCATTGTTGTTGAAAGCATCATCACCTGCTGACAAGGCTCGGCTCCTCTCTGTGTCAGCACCTCATGCTGCATCCTGGCTACTGGTCACACCTCCTAGTCTTGACCTGAACTTTGAACCCAATGAACTGTAATTCTCCATCCAATGGTGGCTAGGGATGGAGATGGCTAGAGGCTCCTCATGTTCTTTGTGCCCTGGCGCTACTACTTGTAAACAGGGTGGTGATGTTGTCACTGCATGGCCACAACCATCTGCATAACGTGTATGTTGAGTTCTGCCATCGTGCCCATCTTCCAGGAGTGAGAGTAGAGTCAGGCAGTACCATTATGTACACCAGACCTAAGCCATACCCAGCCAGCGGATGTACTTGTCCTCGATTGGGAGAGAAAATACATCCACTGGCCGGACGGCTTAAGTCTGGTGTACTGCCAAGATGGACATGGTGGCAGAACGCAGATGGTTGTACAACAATGGTTGTACAATTTTACAACGGTAGGAGGGTGAGTGTTAACTATGTAATTGCCGGTGTTAACAGCAAAGACAGTGTACAAATGAGCTGCAAACTCTTGGCAGGTATATGAGCTCCTTGTTTTCTTTTCCCTAGCCTCCACCAAGAAGCGGCCACACACTCTGCAACGCTCTTTGACTTTCGTTATGTGGTGCTCCATCCAAAGCAACACCTATTATTCATATAAAACAAATGTCCTAGTTCTGAACATTGTATATATGCTCTCCCATGTGTGTTGTTGAGTGTTTATAATCACGGATCCTGTTCTGTGGGTTAGTTCGATCGTACACCAAGCTTGAAGTAGACCCACCGAAGTTACATCTGGCTGCGTGTAACTATTAATCAAATCAACTGCTCTTGCGCGTTGATACTTTTTTTTTTTACTAGACTGGTAGGGTGTGTGCGGGAGCTATTTATTTGAACGGAATTACTTAGAACATGTGGCTCGGCAAACAGACATGTATAATGCAAGGTACGAACGTTACAACTTTTGGCTTACACAGTATCGTCAGATCAGACAAGAGTGTAACCTACCAGGCCACCCATACCTACACACCATCACATGTACACAGACCATCACCTACACACTATGATGACATACCAGTACACCTCACACATGTGGATACTCAGCAGCAAAAATGGCTGGATGTTATACAAGTGATAAAAACATTCTCTATGCGAGAAGGTTGGTGGTATATAGGAATCAAAGGCGGTGGTGGTGTAAAAAGCAAGGGAACAAGGATTGTGATTGAAAAGGAAAAATGAAATAGACCTATATTAGCACACACAGTTAAACATGACGACATGCTGCTAATATAGGTCTATTTCATTTTTCCTTTTCAATCACAATCCTTGTTCCCTTGCTTTTTACACCACCACCGCCTTTGATTCCTATATACCACCAACCTTCTCGCATAGAGAATGTTTTTATCACTTGTTTCCTACATTTTTTGGTAGATTTAGTATTGTATTTAGTTCTTGAAAAGTAACCATGTAGCAAGAATGTCAAATGACAGTTTTATTTTAGAATCTCGTGGCCATGCAATTTTTTGAGGTGTGGGTGTACCATTAAAACACACAGTATTACTATTTAAACAGTAAGTACAAGTATTTCATTTATAACCCAGGAGCATGTCATCTTGTATAGGATATACTGCTGTATATTCTGGACCAGGATATACTTCTGTATATCCAGGATATATAGCAGGTAGAGCAGGTGGAGCTAATCCTGCAGCTGGACATGGAACCACTCCTGGACCTGGACCTGAAACAGGTGATTTAAACAACCATTAGTTAAAACAAATCCTCCACTGGCAAGTGAAGCCATATAATACATCAGACAAAGATTACATGTACCCACTGATCTCACGCTATTATCAGATAAACCACAATACGTTGTCATCAGCAACTTTGATACTATTAGATATAAATTATGCACCACAATACACATTAACATTATTACGAAATTGTTGTCAGCGAACAGCGTGCACATATTTCAAACAACAGCACGGAGAGAGATGCAATATCTTCCGCTGTAACTGTTGCATAAAATATTTTAGCGATACACTTTTCATGCTATAATTTATGTCCAGATCCAATATTCATGGTGTAACGCACCTTCGGGGTGGTCGCTTTGATGGTCCTATCAGTAGCGCGCTTGACACCTTGTCGTGTCTTGTATTGCACCATAGATAGTTTAGCACTCGTTTGGCATATCTGTAGGTGTACGAGTGGCTAGTTGTTGCCGGGTTTTTTTTCTGTAAGGGCGGTGGTGTGGGGGAGACACATTCTAATTGGAGCCTCTTGCTTCACATTATCTGCTGTAGACTGTATACCGTAGTATCTGATCGCGTATGTAGTTCCACCGACAGAATTCGAAAGTTATGCTATATAAGAAGCTATAGTATAGAAATCAATTCGGTCAAAACAATTATATGCGATAGTGTCGGGTACTTACGTGTATGGTAGTTTTGGCTTTCATTTCAAGCTGCGTAACGAATGATAAGAGTTGTAGAGTAACGCACAGGCGTCATGCAGAAAATGATACCTTGAATATTCGTCAGGAGCCTTCCTATAACGTTATCGCTGCTCCATTCCGTTTCTCAACCATTTGGCATTATGGTTGGACATTTATACATGGAGCCGTAGGGACCCGAAAAGGCTCTTGGATTCAGTGCGTATACCTCTTCCACAGCGTGCGGGAATATTAAGAATTTGAATCACGCCCACGACACGTGGCTATTATTGCATTTAAAAATAGCTAGCTGATGTAATTGGGTATTTTTAACCGAATACCAAATGAGGTACTATTCGCTTTAGTTAATTGCCCGAACAGTTAGGCGTCTAACAGACCCCCGAAGATAACCTGTGGACGCATCCTGAAGCGATTGGTACACTTGGCGTGCTTTACAAACGTTCCTGTCGTGAGTTATACTCTCCGGAAGGAAGAAGAAGAAGAAGAATAAGAAGCCGACGGAGGAGAAATTTTAGGTGGGACTGGGTACGGACGATGGGGACGAGTATTTTTGTTCTCTAAAAGTACACCGTCTTGTGACACAAATACAACGCAGAACTGTTGTCCTTTTTTATATCGCTCGAATGCCACTAAGAGCGAAGTGACCCGATTCTTAAATGTCCCGCTAGACGTGAGTGACGTTTTTTTAATGACATTCATGATACTGTTGGATTCCTATATGGAACCTACTCGCGTAGGTTCCGATTATTACATGTACAGGCATCTGTATTGCTACACACTCAACAGGTCAGTTTTTATAAAGTGGGAAGGAAAAGTTTACATAATCACCCACAACTACCTATATACATAGTTCTTATCTAAAAGACCAAGCCTCCTGTCTGCTTTCAGCAAGTCCATCAATACCAGCAACTATCCACATTCACACATACAGTTCTTACACCACCAAATACAAATGCCAAGCACACCACAAATCTACATGCATGCATCACATGAAGTCTGTAGAGCCTTGTAGCTACTTGAGGACCACACAAAGCCTGCAATGTCCCTTCTATTTGAGTTGTTGCTGAAGCTTTTTGTCATGCTGGCTATATCACATTGACCATACAGCCATCTAGGGAGCATTTCATGTGGAGTAGGAAAAATAAATAAAAAGAACGGTTAGTGTTCTTAGCCTATCCTGTTGATCACTACCCCTTTATGTTGGGCAGATGACCTCTGATAGGGGTAGGCTAAGAACAAATGTAAGGCAGAATTATGGGTACATGTATGAAGGGAACTGCATATGTTATCTTGTTGTTACATGTAGTACATATGAGTTGGTGTATGGGGTGCATGCCATATTGTTGCCCCTTGGCAATAAGTGATATAACCTCAGAGTTGCCTTAGCAACGAATTTTTAAAATTCCCCCTCTAAGGTTTTTATCAAAGAAACCCCATGTGTGGGACTGGTAGTGTTCACTGTTATGCTCACTGTTCTAGTGTGTGATGTGTAGTGTGTGTGTGTGTGTGTGTGTGTATGTGTGTGTGTATGTGTGTGTGTATGTGTGTGTGTGTGTGTGTGTGTGTGTGTGTGTGTGTGTGTGTGTGTGTGTGTGTGTGTGTGTGTGTGTGTGTGTGTGTGAATTTAAACTCATGTTGGTCTAATGATCTGTAGGCTAGGTGGTTGGCCAGCTATACGCTAGGGTGCTGGTGTGCCTGTGGGGTAACCTGGTGTGTACATGCTGTTATTAAGGGATAACAGGTGACACAATCCATCACCGAGAAAAAAACATCAGTGGGGGGGGGGAGACAAATGTTAAGTTGAAACTTTTAGGAGGACTTTATACCAAGCGAGCCAATTATGTGCATGGGTTGTGTCACTTGTTATCCCTTCATTGCCAAGAGGGGGCAAAAATATGGGAGGTGTGGGGCACTCCCGCCTCATCAATGAAACTATGCTGGTGTGTAGGGTCATTGGGAATGTGCACATTGTTGCTAGTGTGTACTGGTATGTGGTTGGTGGAGAATATGAGTTGGGTGTGTATGCTGATGGGAGGTCATTTAGTTGTGTATGCTGGGAGTGTACACTCATGTTGGGGATGAAAAATGTTATTTGATGTGTTGGGTGAGTAATATAGAATTCTGAGTGTGACTGTGTTTTGAGTCATGGGCACCCCCCCCCCCCCCTTTTGAGACTCAATGGCGCCCCACCCCCAACCCCTTGTAATAAATGCTTGTTAAATAATTTAACCCCTGTCCCAGTATTGATTTCTACTTACATGCGCCTCCCCCCTGCCCACCTCCCTACATAGGCGGAGCTGACACTACGGCAAGTACGGCGAACGCCGTAGCACTTTTTATGTTACACCCCTGCTCATATATTGAAGACCCTCTTTCCACCCCCCCCCCCCACCCCCCCCAGTCCGCCGTATCACTTTTTTTATTGCTCTGCCGCCACTGCCCTATAATTGGTGCCCCTCCCCTCCCCTCTGCCCCCCCCCCCCCCCCCCCCTTCTAGAAAAGCTGGGGGCACCCATGGGAGTGCACACTTGTTAGTATCTGTGGGTTATACAGGGGCGGTTACAGGGTTTTCCAAAAGGGGGGGTTGAGACCCACGATACGAAAAGCAAGGGGGGGGGGGGGGGGGTGCTGTCCGCTTCAGGCCTGATACAAAAAGCGGGGGGGGGGGGGGGGGGGGGTGCTGTCCATTTAAGGCCTGATACGAAAAGCGGAGGGGGGGGGGGGGGTGCTGTCCAGCGCTTCAGGCCCGATACAAACAGCGGGGAAGGAAGAGGGGCTGTTTTTACAGAAGAGGGGGCGTTACCATATATGAAAGGGGGGGTTGCAACCCCCAAACCCCCCCCCCCTGGATCCGCCTAGAGCTGTTATGTGTGTGATGGTGAGTATAATACTGTGCAGGACAACATTAAAACTCACCTGTATGCTTGATCACATGGTGGCCATGTTGCCTGAAGTCATACTAGCTGATGTTTCCCAGGAGATAAAGCCAGTATGCTAAAACCCAAGCACCATACAATGGTAGATGTAAAGAGCACAGCATACATGTATATACAAATTTATGCACCCCAAGAAGCCACAAAACACATAAGCAAAAAGGATACTCAAGCATTAAATAATTTGAGACTCACCGTTCCTTTCATATACATGTAGCACGGACCACCCCTATTAGGCCCATACGAATATGCGCTCCTAACTTTTAATACGGCTATTTTCAGACAGTACAATACGAACAGGTTGATATCAAAGGATGAGGTCATGATTGTGGCCGTTCCTGAATTATGGGGGAGCAAATTGATTGGCTGGAAGGAGTACAGTATGCGATCGCAGTCCCCGGCCCCCATAGGTGTCAGCGCGTTAAGTTACAACTAGCGAACGTGGCGTGTACTATATCCGCCACTTCTGTAACAGTAACAATGTGCCATTCTGCACTTAGTAACAATCCGCAATTGTACATAACCCACCTTTACAAAATGTGGTTGGCCGTCTATGTGCTAATTGATGCGCATCCACCCCTCGTCGGATGGGGTGGGGCTGGCCTGGATACATGCACGAGTTTATTAACGAAATGCTGCTTATTGTAGTTATTGAAGCTAACGGGAGTGTTGAATATTATAATTACCTGCGATAGTAATTAAATTTTTGTCTTGATTTTTGTATAACGTTGCATACTTACAACGCAATGAAAAATAAAATTTGAATTCAGCCCAATTTTTAGTATTTTCTGAGTTTATTTAGAATTCAATTTGAAATAAAAATGCAAGATGACCGCCGATGTATGGGCCATTTCTCCATATGTGGAATATTATTTCGCGACAGGCTGTCAGCCAAATTGGAGCTCCCTGCGATATGTTCCACACACAGATGGATATTTTTTCGGGCACTGAAGTAAAAGAGAGTACGTACCAGGTGCATCACTAAATCATCTTTGCTACTCCCTGACTTTACGATGGCAACGACAGCTGCATTATCGCACAGACATCGAACCGCTTTACCTTGCCATTGAACCCCCCAAATGGCACAGGCAACGACCAGTGGAAACAACTCCTTGGCCGTTATATCAACAACCGACCATGCAGGCGGCCACTCAAAGGCAAACCATTCGCCTGAAGAGCTAAACGCTCCGCAACCCCACGATCCTGAGGCGTCGGATGTGAGAGTGAATGCCGGGGTCCCCGGCCCCCACTACACAGTTGAGAACAGAGACCCCGTTCCAGGATTCCAGGAACCGGCACCGACCACCACGACAGGTCCGCCCTAAATGACTTGCTCAGCGGAATGTATAGTGATGCAGTTTCTTTGCTACTGTTGACAAATTAATCATACGACGCAAATTAATCATACGACGCAAAAAAAAAAAAAAACTTCTGCACCACTTTTAAACACGCATGCTGCAAACGACCAATCAGTGACAGCAGCTCGCGCTTTGAACAGAATTTTCTCGCCTTCCAATCCTGTATCATGACTTTCAGTTGACCGAGCTTCTCCTGGGGGAGCCTGAGTTCCATCGCCATTGTATCTACCTCAATGCCCAGAAACGATAGCGACGTTGTCGGGCCTTGCAGTTTTTTGCTCCGCGATCGGCACCGCTAAACGTCCGCACAACTCCAGTGCAACGTTCAACGCAACGCTGCATTCGGACGATCCCGGGTCCCCGACAATTAGGAAGTCGTCTAGGTAGTGAATGACATCCCTAACCCCGTGATGCGTAAATATCCAACCCAATGCATCCGCCAGATCTGTGAAAATCTTAGGGGCTGACCGTAAACCGAATGGCAAACATGTATCAATTTATATCTCGCCCTTCCATTTCATTCCCAGCACGGAACGATCGTCCGGGTCAATGGGTACAATTCTTGTACGCACTCTCGATATCTAATTTTGCCAGCAAAGCGCCCCTACCCCTGCTACGCACCAGCTCGGCGGCGCAATCGACTGTGGTGTACGACAAGGAGCAGGACTCCGGGGCGATCCCATCGTTCACACTATGGTTTTCCGGAGCTGACAGATCTATTATCAGGCGCCACTTTCCCGGCTGACTCGATTTTGGCACCACCCCGAAACGACTTATGTGAACTGCCGTGTCCCCAGGTAGTGGGCCTACCACTCTGCCCAACCGAACTTCCTTGTCCAGGTAGTCTGATATCACAGACGGGTTAACATCGGCCGATAACATGTTTCGTGAGGCACTGACGAGGGAGCAGACCGACCTGTTGTAGCCTATCCTGAAACCAAATGTGATTCCATCAGTAAGGAGTTTAACGAACTCCCGATTGGGGAACCTATCCAGTTCTCTGTCCCGCGCCGCCACCCTAGCCTGAGTGGAGTCGCTATTGCACAGGCAATCTGTGGCAACTTGACAACCTCTTCGGCTCTACATCCGGCCAACGCTCTAAGGTACTCCATTCCCCCAAGCCATGTAGGTGCGTCCGTTGCATCTGTGTTCATAACCGATAATCACAGAATGCATGAGCGCTATGTAATTGAACACTTCACATGCATTGCGTGCCCATCAATCACTATAAATTGCATACACGCCCGTGGTCCCCTCCTGCCGAACCGCCTTACCGGCGTTCCTTGCCGGCGTTTTGTCCTTGCGGTCGGTCACCATTCCTCCGTTCGGATCCAAGTTGCCGACATTCCGAGACCTGATGCCCACCCTGACACCGGCTACACACATGGCGGTAACGACAAGCTGGGTGGTGGCAACGACCATCATTCCAGGCAAAGCATGCAAACTTCTACCTTCCCGGGGAGCTGGCTTCCTTCTGTTTTGGCGAGCGAGCCACCAGCTGCTGTGAGCGTTCCTCCTCACTGTGGTCGGGCTCCAAGCATAGCGAGCATGACCGCACCCGCGACCCTTGTTGCGCCACAAACGACACCGCGTAGAGTGTACCGTTAATCTTTGACCAATCGACTGTGTGGTCCAGGGGCAGCTTGCTGCCTAAACATGGTGTCGTAAAGACGCCAGCCGTTACCACCCAACCGACGACCCTCCCGGATGATGAAAGTCTGGTACGCCAACAGCTGGCGCACTCTACCAGGGTGAACGAAGGCCATTACAGCGACAAATATCCCGAAACACTGTACCCATGCCCCTTTCTCTCATGCTCCAAGGGGAGCGCGCCTCCTGTAAGCATGCACATGCACCCGAACTGCGTGGACCAACCCACGGACATTACGAAATGATCCCCGCGGACTCACGATCGATGGGACCCTTCATGACATACCGACCAACGGACCTCATGCCCTGCCCAACTTGATGAGCCGACCAATAGACGTCCCGCTGCACAAATGAATGTGTGCCGACCACTGGACAATCATGTCCTTCACAAATGAATGTGCCGACCACTGGACAATCATGTCCTGCACAAATGGAAGTGCCGACCACTGGACAATCATGTCCAGCACAAATGCAAGTGCCGACCATTGGACCATGTCCTACACAACTGAATGTGACGACCATTAGGCCATGTCTTGCACAAATGAATGTGCCGATCACTGTACCATCGTGTCCTGCACAAATTAATGTGCCGACCACTGGACCATTATGTCCAGCACAAATCAATGTGCCGACCACTGGACAATCATGTCCAGCACAAATGAATTAAAGTGCCGACCATTGGACAATCATGTCCTGCACAAATGAATGTGCCGACCACTGGACAATCATGTCCTGCACAAATGAAAGTGCCGACCATTGGACAATCATGTCCTGCACAAATGAATGTGCCGACCACTGGACAATCATGTCCTGCACAAATGAAAGTGCCGACCATTGGACAATCATGTCCTGCACAAATGAATGTGCCGACCACTGGACTATCATGTCCTGCACAAATGAAAGTGCCGACCATTGGACAATCATGTCCTGCACAAATGAATGTGCCGACCACTGGACCATCATGTCCTGCACAAATGAAAGTGCCGACCATTGGACAATCATGTCCTGCACAAATGAATGTGCCGACCACTGGACAATCATGTCCTGCACAAATGAAAGTGCCGACCATTGGACAATCATGTCCTGCACAAATGAATGTGCCGACCACTGGACAATCATGTCCTGCACAAATGAAAGTGCCGACCATTGGACAATCATGTCCTGCACAAATGAATGTGCCGACCACTGGACTATCATGTCCTGCACAAATGAAAGTGCCGACCATTGGACAATCATGTCCTGCACAAATGAATGTGCCGACCACTGGACCATCATGTCGTGCACAAATGAAAGTACCGACCACTGGACAATCATGTCCTGCACAAATGAAAGTGCCGACCATTGGACAATCATGTCCTGCACAAATGGATGTGCCGACCACTGGACAATCATGTCCTGCACAAATGAATGTGCCGACCATTGGACAACCATGTCCTGCACAAGTGAATGTGCCGACCACTGGACAAACATGTCCCAATGCGCGCCCGGAATGTGCAGACCGCATGAACTCCCAGATACACCAATGCGCAATGCATGCACCAAACCGTGAACTCCCCTATAACGCTCGATGAATGCGCCGACCCATGAACTTCCTGAATTGAATGCCCGATGAATGCACTGAATGTGCCGATGTACCCCCTACAAGTGCATGGTGCGCCCTGCCTGGCTGCGAAAATGATCTCATTCCTGCTCTGAATAGACGGCCAATATGACCTCACAGCTGCCCACTTCCTGTGTCGACCCATGCAACACCCATGCGTGAGCCTCGATCCCTGCAGCCATGCCATGCAGATAACTGCGCCACGTATTTACTATACCACACCGCGCCCTTCACTTAATAGACTTACTCGGTGACGGTGCCGAGCCGGAGCTTTGTGTCTCCCGCATGGCCGAAATCACGGTGAGCGCCCGTAAATCATCCCCCGAGAAGCTGGTGTTTACCGACGTGGTTGGGGCCTCCAGCACCTGTCTGGTTGTTGTTGTCGTCGTCCGGACATCCTGCCTGTTTGACGTATTCCCGGTGTTAACCACCGTAGTGGGAACCTCCTGTGTGATTGTTGATGACAGGGGTTCACGTATGTTCGATGCGTTCTGGGCCTCCTGGCTAGTTCCTTCGCCCTGCTGAGTATTCATGTCCAAATAAAACCAAACAACTGCTACTAAAAAAACGATGCTGATTCCGCTCAAAAAGAAAAAAACAACTGCTACTAAACGCTGCTGATTACGCTCACAGACAAACTTCTGAAGGATTAGCACGGGTTTTATATCATGTAACCACAGTATGCGCGTGCGCACTCGACCCTTGCTGTTAACTTGGTCTAAACTCGTTTAAACCCTATTATGTGAACAAAGCTGCAATCAGAAAACATGTGACCTTTTTTCCAATTGAAAGTGTGCAATGTAGCCATTCTGTCTGGCATGCACGTGTGCAGCATTGGTGCAATGTTGGAAGCAAAGAATGGCTATTATGGGTGGTGGGCAAGTCCTAGTTAGCTAAGGGATAGTGTCCAACAATTTGTGCATAACATGTAACTAAATGTAACAAAATATCCTCTAACCAAAATCCTGACATTACATATAAATAGTTTTGCAGCCTTTGATCGTATGTGCTATACTTAATAAGGGTGCACCTCCCTCCCTAAATCATGCTTTTTCGAGTTGATGTTATCTTTCCATAAATAGTTTGGTCACACCTGGAGAATTAAACACTCTCTGCCTGGCTTATAGGGCAAAGGGTTGTGTAAACAACTACCTCTGCTGATATTTAATAGGATCAAATTAACACACTGGCCACTACATCTCAAAATGAACTTGAATTTGTACCATTCGAAATGGTTGGATTTATAGGCGTGGCTACATGTATGTGTGGTTGTTTTAATGCGAGGTACATGTGCATAGCTAAATGTGAATCCCCAATTCTCCATCACTCTTTCCCTGTTCTTCCATCTTTCTATCTCTCCCAAAGGTGGCGTAGCACGCAGATGACAGATTGAGTGAGCCTGAAGGCACATGATTCAAAACAAAGTATTGTTGGTGCCGGAACGTAAGACTTAGGCTGTTGTTAGTGCATGTGTACTTTAGTGTGTGTGTATTTTGTGGTGCATTTATGTGTGAATGTGTGTGCATGTGTGTGTGTGTGTGTTTCTTTGTGTTTGTGTGCACATGTTTCTTTGTGCATGTATGTATTGGTGTTTGTGTGTGTGGTGGATGTGTGTTTTAATGTGTGAAAGAATACTCCTAGTATATGGGACGCTTTATGACAAAACCAGGTTTGTGGTATATAAAATATTAACGATTATAAACTAGCATCAATTCCAAACCCACATATCTTCAAGCTAAACCCACGTCCTTCCCATTTTCAGGACTTATTGCCACATCAGTATTTAGTTCTATTTTTACACACTGTGAGCTCCTTACACTAGTCCGTACTAATATTTGGTAACCTTAAGGATTAAGAACATATAAACTGGACTGGTGTGTGCTGGTTTGGTGTGTTGTTAATGTTCAGGACTGGTGTGTTGTATGTACTGGACTGGTGTGTAGGATGTACTGGACTGGTGTGTTGTATGTACTGGACTGGTGTGTTGGATGTACTGGACTGGTGTGTTGTATGTACTGGACTGGTGTGTTGGATGTACTGGACTGGTGTGTTGGATGTTCTGGACTGGTGTGTTGGTCTGGTGTATAGAAAGTTCTGGACAAGTGTGTTTTATGTACTGACCTGGTGTGTTCATAAGAATATAATTATATTATAAGTGTGTAGTCTGTACTGTTGTATGCACTGGACGAGTATGTTGTATGTCTTAAATGAGAGACTTTGCATTTCGTCATAGCAAACTGTGTGTGCTTGTGTGGGTATTATATGTGTGCGTTGTTATGTACATGGTCTGGTCTGTAGCTTTTTACTGGAGGGAAGCCTTGATAGTGGCTGTGAAACCCTATCTCAATAGATTTGTAAGGACTGGGCCACTGGAAAGTTTATATACTGAGCTATTCACACATATGGCTTCGTTTACCATGGCTTCCCCAAGGGTGGGTGTGTGTGTGTGTGTGTGTGTGTGGTGTATGTGTGTGTGTGTGGTGTGTGTGTGTGTGTGGTGTGTGTGTGTAGGTGTGTGTGTGTGTGTAGGGTGTGTGTGTGTGTAGGGTGTGTGTGTAGGGGGATCTCACCTAAATTTAAAAATTCTGAGGATGGTACACTGGTGTCTAGTACTTCTCACCACCACCCTCCCTCTTTAATAAAGGAACAGGGGCACTGCTCCACCCCCTTTCCTCCTCCCTCATACAACATACCAGTTGAGTACATACAACACGGCACATACAGTGCATTATGTACTGGACAGCTGGTGTGTTGAATATGTACTGGGCTGGTGTTTTGGACTGGTATGCCAGTCCAGTACATACAACACACCAGTCCAGTACATCCAACACACCAGTCCAGTACATACAACACACCAGTCCAGTACATCCAACACACCAGTCCAGTACATCCAACACACCAGTCCAGTACATCCAACACACCAGTCCAGTACATCCAACACACCAGTCCAGTACATCCAACACACCAGTCCAGTACATCCAACACACCAGTCCAGTACATCCAACACACCAGTTCAGTACATACAACACACCAGTCCAGTACATACAACACACCAGTTCAGTACATACAACACACCAGTCCAGTACATCCAACACACCAGTTCAGTACATACAACACACCAGTCCAGTGCATACAACATACCAGTCCAGTACATACAACACACCAGTCCAGTACATACAACACACCAGTCCAGTACATCCAACACACCAGTCCAGTACATCCAACACACCAGTTCAGTACATACAACACACCAGTCCAGTGCATACAACATACCAGTCCAGTACATACAACACACCAGTCCAGTGCATACAACACACCAGTCCAGTACATACAACACACCAGTCCAGTACATCCAACACACCAGTCCAGTACATCCAACACACCAGTCCAGTACATCCAACACACCAGTTCAGTACATACAACACACCAGTCCAGTACATCCAACACACCAGTTCAGTACATACAACACACCAGTCCAGTACATACAACACACCAGTCCAGTACATCCAACACACCAGTCCAGTACATCCAACACACCAGTCCAGTGCATACAACATACCAGTCCAGTACATACAACACACCAGTCCAGTACATACAACATACCAGTCCAGTACATACAACACACCAGTCCAGTACATCCAACACACCAGTCCAGTACATCCAACACACCAGTCCAGTGCATACAACACACCAGTCCAGTACATACAACACACCAGTCCAGTACATACAACACACCAGTCCAGTACATCCAACACACCAGTCCAGTACATCCAACACACCAGTTCAGTACATACAACACACCAGTCCAGCGCATACAACATACCAGTCCAGTACATACAACACACCAGTCCAGTGCATACAACACACCAGTCCAGTACATACAACACACCAGTCCAGTACATCCAACACACCAGTCCAGTACATCCAACACACCAGTCCAGTACATCCAACACACCAGTTCAGTACATAC
Organism: Eunapius fragilis; assembly: GCA_963681505.1. Taxonomy (NCBI): domain Eukaryota; kingdom Metazoa; phylum Porifera; class Demospongiae; order Spongillida; family Spongillidae; genus Eunapius; species Eunapius fragilis. The sequence goes on along the minus strand of OY811986.1, from coordinate 3,486,545 downwards.
AACACACCAGTCCAGTACATCCAACACACCAGTTCAGTACATACAACACACCAGTCCAGTACATACAACACATCAGTCCAGTACATCCAACACACCAGTCCAGTACATCCAACACACCAGTCCAGTACATCCAACACACCAGTTCAGTACATACAGCACACCAGTCCAGTACATCCAACACACCAGTTCAGTACATCCAACACACCAGTCCAGTACATCCAACACACCAGTTCAGTACATCCAACACACCAGTTCAGTACATACAACACACCAGTCCAGTACATCCAACACACCAGTTCAGTACATACAACACACCAGTCCAGTACATACAACACACCAGTCCAGTACATCCAACACACCAGTCCAGTACATCCAACACACCAGTCCAGTACATCCAACACACCAGTTCAGTACATACAGCACACCAGTCCAGTACATACAACACACCAGTCCAGTACATACAACACACCAGTCCAGTACATACAACACACCAGTCCAGTACATCCAACACACCAGTCCAGTACATCCAACACACCAGTCCAGTACATCCAACACACCAGTTCAGTACATACAACACGCCAGTCCAGTGCATACAACACACCAGTCCAGTACATCCAACACACCAGTCCAGTACATCCAACACACCAGTCCAGTACATACAACACACCAGCCCAGTACATGAAACACACCAGTCCAGTACATACAACATACCAGTCCAGTACATCCAACACACCAGTTCAGTACATCCAACACACCAGTCCAGTACATCCAACACACCAGTCCAGTACATCCAACACACCAGTTCAGTACATACAACACACCAGTCCAGTACATCCAACACACCAGTTCAGTACATCCAACACACCAGTCCAGTACATACAACACACCAGTCCAGTACATCCAACACACCAGTCCAGTACATCCAACACACCAGTCCAGTACATCCAACACACCAGTTCAGTACATACAGCACACCAGTCCAGTACATACAACACACCAGTCCAGTACATACAACACACCAGTCCAGTACATCCAACACACCAGTCCAGTACATTCAACACACCAGTCCAGTACATCCAACACACCAGTTCAGTACATACAACACACCAGTCCAGTGCATACAACACACCAGTCCAGTACATCCAACACACCAGTCCAGTACATACAACACACCAGTCCAGTACATACAACACACCAGCCCAGTACATGAAACACACCAGTCCAGTACATACAACACACCAGTCCAGTACATACAACACACCAGTCCAGTACATACAACACACCAGTCCAGTACATCCAACACACCAGTCCAGTACATCCAACACACCAGTTCAGTACATACAACACACCAGTCTAGTGCATACAACACACCAGTCCAGTACATCCAACACACCGGTCCAGTACATACAACACACCAGTCCAGTACATACAACACACCAGTCCAGTACATACAATACACCAGTCCAACACATAGATGGATGGATCTCTTCTAAAATAAAGAATGGTGTGGCTATAAGTCCTGAAAATAGGAAGGACGTTTTTAGCTTGAAAGACATGTGGGTTTGAAATTGATGGGTGGTTTTGTATGCCACTGCATGAAGCATCCATTTAACCACAAATTTGACAGAGAGCTGATAATCCTAAACTGTGCTCCTGGGTTTGTCTCTGTCTTTGTATTATTGCATGATTTTTGAAATAGATGCTGGCCTCATGAAGGCACTTGCCCACGAGACTACTGCTGATGTCAGATTTCCATCTTAATGTGCCCCTCCTCCATGTGTGTATGTGTGTGTGTGTGTTCAGAACCATGCCTACCAACCCATATTGGAGTAAGGTCTGGAGAAGAGAATGGAGGTCACTAACATGTGCAGGAATCAAACTTTTTATGTTTATGTTTTGTTTGGTAGTGTGAACATTTCAGTTCTCTCCACATATACTGATTTCTGTCACAATGGGCAAATGCCACAAATGGCTCAGCACAGCAGGGGACTTTCATGATGATTCACACGTGTGTGTGTGTGTGTAAGGCATGGCATGGGACATTGTCCTGCCTGGCTACAAAATTGTCTACATGTAGATGTGACAAAATCAATTTGGGATCTGTTTACACAACATGACCACTACTGATGTGATGTGGTCAAGAAACCTTATGAGCATGCAACATCTACACACACACACACACACACACACACACACACACACACACACACACACACACACCAGCAAAAAGTTCTTGGACAAGATTCCTGCCTAAGATCTTGACCAGATCTTGCCCAACTTGCCCAAGGTGCTAAGATTATGCCAGCCAAGATTATGCCAGCCAAGATCTTACCCAAGATATGGCAAGATCTCAGCCTCCTGGCAAGATCTAGGCCTCTGCCAAGATCTTGCTCTTCTTGGCAAGAATCTTGCCCAAAAAAATTTTGCTGGGACCAGACCCTGAATATGCATAATTGCATGCATGAATTGCTATCACACAACAAGGGTTATGTTTTAAAGTACAGGCCCTGGCCTGCTATGACGTTCTCAACGTGACGTCACAGTATCTTAGAGCGTACAAATAATAAAACGGTAGCCATATATATCTTGAAAGAGAACTACGGCAATGCATGGGTTCCCAAGGCTATAGGGGTTGGCGCTTAAGTTCTTGGTAAACGGGTAGTATATGTCGCGGCCGAAGTCCGAGTTTTGTTATTAATATTTGATGCACATCCACCTCTTGTCGGATGGGTGGAGGGCTGCTATTGGCTTGACACGTTAAGCCGGGTTTACAATATGACGCTAGCTGAATGTGGCGTCAGCGTCGCCGAATCGTCATATTGTAAACAATTGACGTGACGTGACGCCGACGCTGAAGCTGGAATAGCGTCATGTCACGTTAGTGACGCTGGGGTATACAATGAATATGACGATTCACCGACGCTGACGATTAGCTAGCTAGCGTCCTCAAACAGAATAGGAGTTTATTAACTACGCGCAATTAAAATGGCATTAATTGAGCAGTTATATTTAAATTGTAATTACCAGCTACCCTGGCCCGGGAACGAGACTACGACGGTAATTATTTTTTTGTCTTGATTTTTGTATAACATTGCTTTATTGCAACGCAATGAAAACTACAATTCAAATTCAGACCAATTTTTAGAATTTTCTGAGGTCATTTAGAATTCAATTTGAAATAAAATGCAAGATGACCGCCGATGTATGGGCGATTTCTCCATATGGATATAGCTGTGGTGTAAATTAAGCGAATATTTTCAGCGCGCGCTCGATTCATACACCCAGGCACACGTCTCCCGTAGTAACGTTGCGTGGTTTGGTTAAATCATAGTCGCGAATCAATCGACCAGCAATAACACCGTAACGTATCGGAAGTTTCGCTAGAAACTTCCATACAGGATTTGACCCCGACTATGAATCTCATTAAAAATACGCGACCCGTCTCTAACAAGACTCCCGACGATGGGATCGTTTAGCTTGTTATAGCAATCGAACAAGAAGTCAAAATGAGCAGTTTCTTTTTTGCTTTATGTCACAGAACCGCGCGGTTGTTGAGAACAAAAGGTACTGCCCGTCCTCGTACCCAGTCCCGAACATGGTCTCCTTTTCCTTCTCCTTCTTGGCAACGCATAACTCGGGATATGAACACTTTTGAAAATTTCACCAATAGCTTCAGAATAGGCTGGAAGAGCCGCTTTCACGATGTTATATTATGTTAAACAATCGGTCTATGTAAGACGCATAATTAGTAAGGCGTAATTTTAGATATCTAAAAATTAATGTTTGTGTAAATAGCGAACAACTAGAGTAAACGCTTTGGTGCTTCAATCCTCGTTTGGTGTAACCTCGTTTAATTGTTAGTGAAGGGTTTTTTTATCTTCACGTCAGGAAAAGAAACGAGCGAAACGACGTGCGAAATATCTTCAAGTTCGAGACGACGTTTTAGAATCGGCACGGGCACCCTACAGCGATACATAATATCACAGTGATCTCAGTGATTTGGGTATGAACAAAAATCAAGGAAACAAGTAACTAAATTTCTAGGGCATGCATGTGTTGTGTGCTAAATATAGGACTATTACATTTTCCCTTCTGATAAGACCTTGTTTCCTTGCTTTTTAAACACCACCAATTGACTTCAAATCCTATATTTACCACCAACTTTCTTGTAAAGAATGTGTTTAGTTACTTGTAAAAGACAACGGTTAGAACAATAAAATCAGTAGCTACATGTGATTTGTATATGTAACATACAGTTATTACCCCATGCATTCAAAAGGTGCTAATAATCCATTGTCAGTACATTTACCAAGCAGAGATAAATCGCTGAGTTTGTGGAGGGTGCAGTTTCTATCTACTGGCTCACCGATTTACTCCAGCTTCTGCAGCGTCGCTGAACCTGCGGACATCATCCAGATCCCTATTCAGTGGCCCAGTTGGTGAGAATATTAGCCTTTTCCCTTCGAAGGGCACGAGAGACACCTTTGAGTTGAAGGTGCTATCCACCTACGTACAGTAACAACACATGAGGTGGGAGGAGGTGCGTAAAGTAGCATGGAATAACAGCTATGTTCAGAACACCTTTTGGACTGTTTCTAATGCTTCCTTGATTGCTGCTAAGTTTCCTGTCAAACGTGCAGTGGAGTTTGACACGATAACTAGCGCGTCCCATTTGCTTTTTGGAAAGTCACGTTCGGCCACTGCATTCACATCGAAAAGGATCTCTCCTGGAATATCAGCCATGCTTTCAATTAATAGATGTCTACACCGAGAGTGCATTTCTAATTCACATGCACGCTTAAATACCCCATGGTAGCGTGTTTCTTGTAGCGGAAATAGTGATTACCTTTTAAAACTACGTATACAATGGACGGATGTTACAAACAATGGTGATTGTTAAGTTTAAGATTCAGAGCATGCCGATAGTATTTTAGTTGCAGGATTTCTGTATGTTTCTGCTTCATTTTTATCATCCGTATGTTGCATGATATAATTTTTTTTTCCAATGATTGCTTAATAAACTAATCAGTATATAGGTTTTACAGTGCCGTACTAAACCCAGATGCGTTTTTAGCGTTTATAGCTCAAAATCAGTACCTACGTGCTTAGCATCGCCATTTTGTAGCGTGTTACACAGGAATTCGTAAAATCGTCAAATGTGTTTCGTGTACCCATGTGTTGTTTGATTCTACATTACAGATAAACTTGCTGTACAAAATATGAATCCAACTAGGGCACAACAAAATGTGTTGAATGGCATCAAAATCGTCACGCAAAATCCATATTCATTTTCTGCAAATGGACGAGGGTATCGTGTAGGTTCAAGAGTAGCGGTGATGTAATCCATCCGCAGCTGTGACGTACTTGGGGCTGGGTACGAGACTAGGTATCTTTAACGTTGTTGACAGTAAATCTTGGAAGTCGCCGGCTCAGTGGCGAATCCAGGGGTAGGGGGAGGGGGGGGGGGGGGGGGGGGGGGGGGGGTTGCATCCCCCCCTTTCAGACCCGCAATGGATATTTGTCATACAACTGCAGATGTGTGAGCAAATAAATGGCAAGGCAGTATCATGACGTTATGTAGTGTTTTGCGCATGATATTATAAAAAAGCGTTGGTGGTTGGGATGGAGGGGTATACCCTCCCCCGCTTTAATGAAATTATGTACTCCTTTTCTGAAATCCTGGATCCGCCCCTGCGGCTGCAGAAACGGCTATACGGTCCAGGGTAAACCCTCGCAGTACATACGAGAAACAGATAACCAATGCGACCGAATCTTTAAAAAGCTGCAGGAGCACGGACGGAGAACTATGGCATAGCAATCGAAGAGAACACGCTGTTAAAGAGCTACAAGATCTGGCCTGAATACGTGCCCGATCTCTCCGATACGGATGCAAACACTTGCTGCTCTTATGCTTGCAGAGCTAGATGACCGACTCGTACAAGCAGTTTCCTCCACGTGGGATAAGGATAAACGGACTGCATGTTAACGATACTCTCGTCCATTTGCAGAAAATGAATACCGATTTTTGCGTCATTTTGATGTGCTCCATTTCAAAGGGTTCATATTTTGTACAGCAAGTTTATCTGTAATGCGGCTGGAATCAGACAACACATGGGTACACGAAACACATTCAGACGATTGTGTTATTTTAATGACACGGTACAAAATGGCCAGGCACTACACGAAATTCATAGGTTTCAGGAAATGTACGGAAACACGGTGTTGACTCGTTTTGAAAATTTCCTTTGTATTTCCTTGTCATGGAAAGATAAGTATCGTATTTCCTTTAGATTTCAGCACACTAAAAGCTGCAGTAAATTCAGCTCACTTGTCACTATTACTTTGCACTGATTCATGTACATCGCTTCATAGATTTTGATGTTGGTGAACTCAATATATTAATCTATGGTGTGCGTACGACTAGTACACTAACAGTTCAGATGACAAATACTAATTAATATAGAAACCAGAGCAGTAATATGCATATGGCACGTTACCTAATGACAGCCTTTCCGTACAAATATGTGACAAGCTGTCTTTTACACATCGGCAAGCCAGAAGGCTTCGTGCATTGACTCTTAATATTGTTTTCCTTATAGTCAATATCACGTGACTAGCACTTACGAGTTAGACCGCAGGTTGATCGATGGGAAAGGTTAACACTTTGGAGTCTGACAGCCAGGGCAGAGGTTAGTCTATCCTATATGAGCTAAGAGCACAGAGGATTTCCCCATAGCATGGTGTAACTTGCCTTTCAGGTATAGCCGCGGCACGTACCATCGAAAGGAATGCACCTATATATTCCCCAACTACAAAGATAATGACTCTTAACTGGGCGCTGGAGGCGATTGGCAGCATCTTTTGATAATGAGGACTAACACATAAGAGATGGAGTTGATTCGCGGTTCGATGTACAACTCTTTGAACACACACACGCACACGCGCACACAAACACACACACACACACACACACACACACACACACACACACACACACACGCACACGCACACACACACACACACATAGAGGCCTAGGCCATTCATACATGTTTTCTGATTTCTGACTCTTATTTCCGTAGCTATACAAGTAGGCAACACTGCTGGCGACCTTACTTCAATAACAGTTATAACAAGTTTTTTTTTTTTTTTTTTTTACAGGGATAACATGCAACATGTAATGTGAATGTCTAATCGATATAAAATGTCAAGAGTTAGACTAGGTTTGCATTCCACTGGCGGTGGAAATCTCTGGGTGTTGATGAGGCAGCCCATAAACCAGATCGAATAGATTGAATTTGACCCTGATTAGAGCCAACTCCATGGTCGAGTATGTGTGCTACATCACTGCATGTGTTAAGGTGTAAAATAAAATCTGTGCATGGATTTTGATATGCACCAGCAAAGTTGTTCCAATACGATTATATAGCAGTAGAATAAAGAACACGATGCAGATACGTGAATTTGACCCCGACTATGAATCTCATTAAAAATACGCGACCCGTCTCTAACAAGACTCCCGACAATCGGATCGTTAAGCTTGTTATAGCAATCGAACTAGAAGTCAAGAATGAGCAGTTTCGTCTTTGTTTTATGTCACAGAACCGCGCGGTTGTAGAGAACAAAAAGGTAATGCCCGCCCTCGTACCCAGTCCTGTAACATGGTCTCCGTCTTCTTCTTGGCAACGCAAAACTCGGGATAGGAACACCTTTAAACAATGAAAAATTCACCAATAGCTTCAGAATAGGCTGGAAGAGCCGCTTTCATATAAAATAGCCCATGTTATAATTTGGTAAACAATCGACTATACGATATATGTAAGACGCATAATCAGATAACATTTTAGATATCTTAAAGTAAAAATGGCGGCATCAAGGAGACCCGAGAAGAAACGGTCCGCTAAAAGGCAACGTTATTGGTAGAGTCCTGAATCTGCTCGCTTGGCGAAGAGAGTGCGGTACGGGAAGGCTAAGCGTACCTGCAAAACCAAACGAGGCCATCGAAAGAGTAAACCGATAAAGGTATTCAAAGGTATGTATGTAAATGTAGCTACCTACTCTTACTAAGCTTGGTTTACAATATGAAATTGGTGGCTGAACATTACGGATAAATGTGCACGAACAAAGAAAAAATGAATGAAACAAGTAAATAAAAAACCTTCTCTATGAGAAAGTTGGTGGGATATAGGATTTGAAGGCAATGGTGGCATGGAAACAAGGGTCTGTGTCATGGTCCTATGTTTAGGATATGAAAATAGTATATGCTACAAACGGGCTAAATATAGGACTATGACATTTTCCCTTACTATTACAGACCCTTGTTTCCATGCTTTTTACTCCACCATTGCCTTCAAATCCTATATCCCACCAACTTTCTCATAGAGAAGGTTTTTTATTTACTTGATAAAATAAAATGCTTTTAGGTGGATAAGGGTCACCAAACGTAAATTTTTAATAACAAAGGAAGTTTATTTTTTGTGCCACCTTTTTGCTACTAATATCAAAGCATTTCTGCCGATTATTGTTAAGAAAAATTCAAGGCAACATTTATCACGTTATCCACTGTAGTAAGCAATTTGATACTTCATGCCGGTGTTGCAACGTTCGATACCCACACCCGCCATATTCATAGGCAGGAATTTTCTATTCAATTCTAATTTGGTTTATAAGTAGAGGGGTCCTGTACCGATCGATTTGTCCTGTTCGTGAATTTTTAATTGATCCGAGCTGTGCAAATTAAGTGCACATTTCTCGATCATTTTGCGCCATTAACCTATTACGACCTTGTTCTCATTTATTTACTCCAAGTATATGATTATAAAATAATTTCTTGTGCCCATGCCACGATCACAACTGACTATATCGTCTTTCCACTCATTAAAAACCTCAGTTGTTCTGTTTCCACTTATATAGCGAACAAGGTTCATTTTAAAAGCGATCGAAATGCGCAACAACATCATGTAGAAATCGTAATGTATGCAATTCGGTCCCGAATCGGTTAAAGCGAATTAAAAGTGCTGCATTCCTTCCTGTTTATATTTATAGCACATTCGTCAATCAAAATTTTATGGAATGTCTGTCTTGTTTCTGAAACTGACCATGAACAGGCCACTTTAAGAAAAGCTATCAGTCGTTTCATTAAAGGCTGTTTTCCTCGTCACAGCGAAAGTACAATAGTGTCTATGATCTAACATCTGTGGGGACTTATTATTTATTGTCAAGCTTTTGTGAAAAACAACTTCTCTAGCTTTTTGTAACTGTCTACTGTAAATTTCATAGCACAGAATGGTATTAGAAGCCCATTACCAGCTATTTCGGACATTCATAGATCCTCTGTACATGAGAATGTACTTGCTCCGTTTGATTTTGTATAAGTTTTATAATTATTGTGAATTTTGTTTTGATGCAAAAGGTACTGATTTAAGAATTTTAGTACTAAACGTTTGAGGCGATAAATTCAAGAGAAGTGTTAATTACTTTTCGTCATTACGCATGCAGTGTTTTAACTCAACAGCTAATCTGTTGACCGAGGTATGTTCCAATGTTTGTATAGAACCACCATTGCAAGCTTTAACTGGAGAACTGCTGACGCATGAAACTTCAAATTCAGAAGATGATGCTCGTCTTGACGTCAGCGCACAAGGTTTTTGGGGTGATGATCACCAACGGGCATTTTTTTGATGTACGTGTTTCCACCCAAATGCTCCCTCTTATCGAAACGTGCAGTTACCATCAGCATACCGCCTTCATGAACGCCAAAAGCAGAGGTGTTATGACCAACGTGTACGGAAGGTAGAATATGGCTCCTTCACTCCACTAGTATTTCAGTACCACTTCAGGAGGAATGGGGAAGTGTGCTTTCGTAACATACAAGAGACTTGCCTCTCTCCTATCAACCAAGCAAGAGCAAAGCTATGGTGCAACTATTGCTTGGGAAAGATGCTGCCTTAGTTTCTCTCTCTTGCGCTCTTCCGTCATGTGCCTAAGAGGTGCTAGATCATCACAGGGGCGAGCATTCAGATCCAGCGTGATTGATCTGGCTGTTGCAGAAGCCAAGGTTCCCTCAGTATCTGTTTAACACATTAACTGCATCCTTTGTGTGCACATCTACGTATCTTACTTTGTACCTTATTTATTAATTTATTACTCTGTAAAAATAAATAAATAAATAAATAAATAAATAAATAAATAAGTTCAGCATCGTCCTAGTGAGTGCCAATGTAAGGGCCATATTAGCTAGGTCTTCCACAGTTTATTGACTTAATTAAAGTTTATCTTGTACATTATGTATCATGAATTTGATTTAACGTTAATTTTAAAAATACAAATGAATTTAAAAAATAAATTTAAAAGTTTTAACTCAACAAATTACTTAACGTATGAATGCTTAAGTTATGCCTGTTAATAACCAGCAACTGGGTTTCGTCAGGGTACGAGACTACAACCAAAGAGAGCGCTTCAGTATAATCCATCGTTGCAGACTCGAGAGTCTGCTCCTGTCTACGAGAAAACCACGTTAACGTCGATCGAAAGGGGCGCGCAATGAAATTAAATGTACAATTGTATTCAATTGTGTCCGGCTTATTCTGGCTCAATTAGTGAACAGAACAGTGTTTTGTGAAGCGATTGAAGTACATCAGATTCGACGCCGGGTAAGCCTTCGTATTAGTATACATTCATGCAGTGTCGTTTATAAATCACGAGCTGTTTGGTTAAACTAAATTCGTTGTATCCACATCCACCTGGATTTTCACTCTTAATTAAGATGCATTGAGTTTCAACAGACAATCATTATTTACTCCACTGATTAGTTCATAGGCTGGTACCATTCTGTACATGGCGTGCACCACATCCATTTAACACAAGTTGTTAGTGGCCAGATGTTGCCCCTCTTACAAGATGACTACATGGTGATCTCAAAGTGACACCTGTAGGCAGGGGCAGCAAAAGGTGGGAGCAAGAGGGTGCCATGGCACCCCAATTATGGATATGGTGTATTTATAAATTCAAAAATTTACAGAATTTATATTTGTCTTACCCTTTTAGCCCCTCCATCCCCAAATACATTGCCCATGCCACAACAGTGAGAAGGAAGCAACATTGGACTCACCACTTCACTGCAAAAAATGAGAGATGATCACCACTCCTGTTAGGTGATACTCAACCTCACCTGGAGTGTTAATTAAAAAGGATGACAGCACTCCAGCACTCCAATTGATCAGAGTGATAATAACATAGGGCACCTAGCACTCCATTATTTGCCTTCAGAATTTATGTCACTCCGACTCAAACACTCAAACACGGGATTGAACTACTTGGGAGTGTGTACACTCCGACTTCATAATAGCACGTGCACTTTCGTCTCAGGAAGACTTTTACGTGCCAATGTGAAAGGTATTAGTATTCTCGAAAAAATGTTGTGTTTGATTGTCGGTAGGGAGGGAAGGAGGGAGAGAAAGTGGTGGGCATCAAGCTATCAGGTAAGTCCTAACACTGTTTCATGTGTGCTCACGCATCTTCACACCTACACATCTCCATACCCACACATCCCCACACCAACTCATCTCCACCCACGTCTTCATACCCACATGCACATCCCCACCTACATATCTTCACACCCACACATCCCCACACCCACTGTCTATGAATTTGCACTTTCTCACAGGAGATATGGAGGTTGTGTGTAAAAATTGTGTAAACTTTTGTTCACATTGCAGCTGTCATACAATATTGTAATGATGTTTATACAAATCTTATTGTTCTTTCTTTTCCTGTTCTCTTGAATGTATCTGCTCCTTTAATCATATTTTCTATTTCAGTCATAGCCTTGATTTGATAACCACCGCAAATCGTATCACCACCTCAGTCATGTAGTTCTAACACACCACATTCCCTATCTCACCATACCTGACCACCCTTTCCCACCAACACTGTCCCATCTCCCCATCCTCTGCACATAAGACATTAACCTCCGAAGCACTCAGGTGCATGTAGTCAACAATGAGCATTGTACTCAGCATAGGAAGGTTTTCTTTTTAACATGGTCAAATTTAAAAATTGATACTTATTAATTCTGTTGTTGTTGGATAATTTTTCGCTATCTAAACAATGGATCCAAAGAAGAAGCGGGCGACACATTGATTTCTATCGATGCTGCAGGCTGCCACCAGTGTTTATGCTATTTAGTTGTCCAAACTATTTGCTGCGAATTGATGTATGACCGGAAAATCAGTGTACAGGTACAATTTGATGCACATGTGGAGTGGTGGGTGGGTCAGTGAAAAATTCTGGTCATCTATAGGCTGGCTATGATACTGAATGTCTGCATTCCCTAGAACAACATTTATATCAAACCTGGAACCATACAAAGGGACAATCTAGTTTGGGGATAGTTTTTTTAGAGGGGGGTTTGCAGACAGAGAGGCAGGCTTGACACACTAACCTTTGACAAAGCCCCTATTTATCCCATTATATGCTTTCCCATGCCCAATGTAAACAGGAATGGGTAAGTCCACATCCATTCACCTTTCATCAGTGTTTACTCCCTAAACATCCACTTAGATACATGTACATGCATGCACTGAGTATAGTGCAGTGATTTTATACATTGCACTGTTCATGCATGTAATCTTTTACTAGTCAGCTTCCAAAAGGCATGCTATCATCCAGTCGTGATATGAAGGTTGATGTGGAGACTAATGAATAATTATATCCTGACTGCTGACTCCATTCATCATTTATATGCAGGCAATCACACAATTGGTGCTGCTAAAGGCCATGAATGCTACGATACTTTGTCTAAAGCATTCCCTGCGCCCTTTTGTGAAATCAACACCTTGCTTGAAAGTACGGGATAACAGATATCTTGTGGAGCTCTTTTTTGGAGGGGACATGAAGGTATACACCATAATAGTAGTACACAGTTGAACTGATTTGCATATTATTTTTCTTAGTTCCTACTTTTGATGTTAGGCCTGAATGAAGCACATGCCAACTATGCTTGTCCTTTTTGTAATGTACATAAGGAAAAGAGGCCGGTGATTGTATGCATGACATCAGTGCATCAAGTGTTTTTAATGGTACCTCTTTAGCAATCACGTGCACTATGTGGTAGGTGTGGCACTAACCAATACATACATTTCACACACTGTATAGGTGGAACATGTCATTACCTGAAGAGCACTATACTGTAACAAATGCTAGAACACTTGCATCCCTGCGGTATGAGCATGCCTGCACAAGTATCCTTTTCATATAGAATGTTTGCATTTGGCCAGACACACTGTCATGCAATGGGAAGGTCAATCAACACAAGGCAGGGATCTGTACACTTTCCCCTTCTGAAGATTCCTGTTGACCATTTTGTGTTAGATGAACTTCATTTATTACTAAGGATTTTTGATGTACTTTTTGACAATTTAATGGCACTGGCTACAATTTTAGATAATGCTGCAAGGGATGGTAGCCAGAAGTCTGTTAGAGAATGTGGTGTGACCTTCTATATGGAAGGACAAGGAAGGAGGGGATAAGTGCAGATATACCTCACTGACTGGTAATGGAATGGAAAAGGTTTTAAAGATATGTGTACATCAGTGTATTGCAATTCATGCTGATGTACATTAGAGATGCTGCCATCAAAGCTGGAAGTGGTCCTTCCTCATAGCACAACAGAAGCTACAGTAAAACTGTGGAAGGTAAGATTGAAGTACATGAATTAGTACCTCATACTGCATTGATATAATAAAATGCAATTGGAAGGACTTTGAAAAGCTGTATGCATGTATATGTTCAGAAGATCCCCCTAATTCAGATGTCATACTGTAACATCAACAGGTGTGTACAGCTGAAATGTTGTGTATATTTATGAAGATGTGTATCCAATGATAGGCAAAGCAGTGGATAAACAATTTCCTAAGTATAAAAACAGCAGGCCGCTATCAAAAGGTCAATGTGACACCTTACTTGCACTGTCTGGTGTATCATGTGCCTGATCGCATACGGCAATACGGATGTTTTCAGGTCAAGGTGAGTTAGGCGAACCACTAAAAATTGTTCCTACAAATCCATACAGGTGTTGAGAAGCATAATGATGATGCCAAGCGTGCATATTTGTCTAGCAACAAGTGGGATGCAACAGGCAACATGATCAAAACTGAAGCTCACATAGAATGCCGACGAAAGTATGCAGTCGCAAAAGAAATTATAATAAACACAATGCTACTTATTGGTATGGAGGAGGTATTGAGGCAGACAGAGCCTCACGCCAAACCTGCTTAACAAGCACGTCATAATACCTGTATTTTTTTGTGTTGCTGTTATCATTGTTATGACTACCCTTAGTGGTATTGTGGAAGGGCGAGTATGTTTTATAATGGCCTTTGATGCTTATCTTGAGGCGGTTGGCCCAGGACCACACTCCCACACCACATATCCTTACCAAACAGCAGTAGTGCAGTGTTGATGATACACATAGCTTTCTAATTTTTATCACTACATTTGTATCTTCCATGGCTTATGTTAGCATAAGCATTGTGTGCTGGACTTTTCAATGACTTCTGTACATGCACACAATGCTTATGCTATAGCATTAAAGTCCCGACTGCATTGCAGAATATGTTATGTATGTACTTTAATATTAGCATGTACGCAATCTAATTTTTAAAAGTAAACAATGCAGTGATCAGAAAATTTTCTTATAGATTATATCAAATGTACCAACGACTTAATAATTTAATAAACATAAATCATTTAATACTTCATATGTATATAGAATAAAATGATGTATACATCTAAGTCTAAATGCATCATCATACAGCAACGTTCAGAAATGCTTCTTAACTACATTCTAAACAGCAACTTCTGAAAATGATTGTTGTTTGTGAACAAGCATTACATCTTCACCTTGGGTGTAGACTATCGATGACCATCTAAGCTAGCTGTGCATTCTTATTGGGAAGTCAACTTGACACCCATCTCCCAGTTGATCATAAACTTTATCCCACTCTGATGAGAAGAATTGTTCTGAGAAATCAACTTTTTGATACAGTTTCCCTAATCCACGTGTTGCTTTTGTATCCCTATCTCTAAAGAGATACCTGAAAACATCCATTCTAAATTCTACAGAAAATTGACATTTACGAATAGCCCCTACTGCCAGACAGACCAGACAGAAATTTAGATACACTACTATCCATAATTTCTCTAACGCTTGGTTGCGGAATGAAATAGCTCCTATAAAGCACAGAATGTACACCTAAAACCAAAAGAAGAGGAAAAAAAGCCGTTTACCTACCGCTTAGCGACAGATGTAAGGCTTATTTCAGGAACCCATGACGATTCTTCCTTGGTGTATTCCTTCCCACAGTACTAAAAATTCGACGTCCTAAATATGGCTATAAAAGGCATACTAAAGGTGAACACCTTCGATGGTGCCTTGTACTGCGTGCATGTATACTCCCGCCTAGCTAAATCAGCTCTTACATGTAGGCTAGTTCCTTTCCAAACTTCGATCCATTAACTTGCGCTATAGTCGATTATAGACAGTTCTCAGATTCTCAGCGTATCCACAAACTCACATCAAGATCCTCTAACACGTAGGAAAAAAAAGTTACCTATCAGTTATTATATATATTTCCGTCCAGTTCAGCTCTACTGAATCTGTCATCACGGTAACAGTATACATAATGGTAATATCAGTATTAAAATGGCCGCTGAGTGAACCTTGATGACTAAAAATGACCCTGGACACTACTAAAACAGGATGTAAAAGGCTAAAATACAGTAAAAGTCTTCAGTGATGATTTTATGAACATTACAAATTCTGGAAAACTTAACTTCTTTCACAAATACGCAGAAAAAAATGACAAAAGTCATGAAAAAACACTGCTTTGTTTAAGATTTCTATACTTATCAGTTACTTGAATGAGGACACTACTAAATGAGGTCTAAAAATTAGTATTAGAATTCAGAACGATATAATCCTGATTTCCCTGAATTCTGGAAAAATCAATATATGCGTTTAAGACTGATAGAGGACAAATAGTGTAAGACACTCCATACATTTCAACGAGCGCGTGCGCGGAAAATTAACGGACGTCTGCAATTACGCGTCAGGAATACGTAATGAGCGTCCGAAATAGCTGGTAATTGTGACAAGACACGGTAAGATGATATGAGGTTAAAGCCGCAACACAGGATGTCTCCATTGAGTTCAGCGATGCATGACTTGAACGAGCAGCATGATGGACATGTAAGAATACGTGGAAAATCTTTCACTGGGGCATAGCATATTCTATGGAATAAAGTATGAGTGATGTAAAGTGGAGGGCTATATGTAGCATTACATGACTGATTAGTTACATAACAGATCGTTCCTGTACTAACAAGTAAAGAAAAACATTCTCTAACGAGAAAGTTGGTGGGATATAGGAATTGGAGGCAATGGTGGTGTAAAAAGGAGGGGAACAAGGTTTTGAGAAAAGGGTAATGAGACAAAAATCCTATATTTAGCACTTCTTTTGGTTGTTGCATGTACATGTGCTAAATATAGGATTTTTATCTCATTTACCCTTTTCTCAAAACCTTGTTCCCCTCCTTTTTACACCACCATTGCCTCCAATTCCTATATCCCACCAACTTTCTCGTTAGAGAATGTTTTTCTTTACTTGTTTCCTCTATTTTTTTGTTATCATTTTTTATACAGGCAAGTGCCCCTCCCCCCTCCGTTCCAATTACGGTCACGAGCAGACGCCCGCTTACCGTTGTGAACAGTGACGGGGCATTGTAGTGGCCAACCTTATATATATATATTTACATAATATTAATAAAAGTACGCACATTTAATGTTATAAATGTTCGCTCGGCCTCTATGGCCTCGGCCTCTATGGCCTCTATGGCCTCGGCCTCTTTTGAAGGGCCTCCGGCGGTCAGGCCTCCTGCCCTCTGCCTCTTGCGGCCCAAGGTCCTCCTCCTCCTGGGGCTGGGGACGACGTAGGTTCTCCTCCTGGAGCTGGGGTTGCTCCTCCTGGAGCTGGGGACGGGGTTCCTCCTCCTGGAGCTGGGGACGGGGTTCCTCCTCCTGGAGCTGGGGACGGGGTTCCTCCTCGTGGAGCTGGGGACGAAAGTCGTCGTTGTGGGGCAGGGGCAGGGGTCGTCGGCCAGCCTGTAATGGCCGCATAGTTCCTCGTCGGGAGGGGCCAGCTGTAAGCTGGCGTTCCTCCTCGACGAGGATACTAACTGCTTCGTGCAGACCGTCAGCCTGATGGATATTGAAAGAATTGTGAAAATGTACATCAATAATTTCTTTAACTTACCATTTATTGTTGGTTTTAGGTGTGAGTAATAAAAGTGCACATCTATCAGTATTTATACATTTACCAAATAATTCCATTCGCCAGTTTAAGATGCCACGAAGAGGTCCGCAATAGGATCATTCTTTGAGGACAGCTGTGTAGCGCGCAAATTCTTTACCAAGTAATTCTATTCGCCGGTTAAAGATGCCACGAAGAGGTCCGCGTTAGGATCATTCTTTGAGGACAGCTGTGTAGCGCGAAAATTCTTTGTAAACATGATGTTAATTTTTTTTTTTTGTAAATACGACACTAGCGCTTATTATAACATGCTAGAAACACATAGTTGGGTACGGAATAAAGTCTGGTACCTAGATTTAACATATTTATTGCCTAGCAACACAATGTTTACAGTTATGTCACCATTGCAGCTGCTCTACACGAAAACGCGCGCCAAGCCATGCCTAAATCACACATCGTGCAAAACTCACCTTTGGGTGGTAGTCTTTTTTTTGTGGTAGCGTGTTCTCTCTGCCTCACGCTTCCCTTCCGGACGCTTCTGATATAGCGCCCTTTTCGCTGAACGCGAAGCAAAAGGGTTTCTCCAATATGCACTCCTTTTGGAAACCCGATTGGTCACTGAATTCCGCTGATACTTTTGCCTTTTTGAAGCTCGCATCTCGTCGGAATTCTGTTCATAACGCTGCCTCTTAGAAGCTCGCACCGCATCAGAATTCTGTTCATAACGCTGCCTCTTAGAAGCTCGCACCGCATCTGAATTCTGTTCATAACGCTGCCTTCTAGAAGCTCGCACCGCATCTGAATTCTGTTCATAACGCTGCCTCTTAGAAGCTCGTATCTCGTCGGAATTCTGTTCATAACGCTGCCTCTTAGAAGCTCGCACCGCATCTGAATTCTGTTCATAACGCTGCCTCTTAGAAGCTCGTATCTCGTCGGAATTCTGTTCATAACGCTGCCTCTTAGAAGCTCGTATCTCGTCGGAATTCTGTTCATAACGCTGCCTCTTAGAAGCTCGCACCGCATCTGAATTCTGTTCATAACGCTGCCTTCTAGAAGCTCGCACCGCATCTGAATTCTGTTCATAACGCTGCCTCTTAGAAGCTCGTATCTCGTCGGAATTCTGTTCATAACGCTGCCTCTTAGAAGCTCGCACCGCATCAGAATTCTGTTCATAACGCCGCCTCTTAGAAGCTCGGCTCGATTCAAGGTCTGCACTGTAGCTGTCACGAACAGACGCCCGCTTTTTTTCAGGATCTGCTATGTAGCTGTCACGAACAGACACCCGCTTTTTTTCAGGATCTGCTCTGTAGCTGTCACGAGTAGACACCCGCTTTTTTTCAGGATCAGCATTGTACCGAACGCGGGAGGACTCTAACTCGTCGTCCTGATTTTGGATGTATTCCTCTCGTCGTTTAGCTCTCCTCTTTTGTTGACGTGAAGGCATTTTGAAATAAACAACTTCACTAGCCAAAAGTGGTGAACAAAACTGCAATCATATGAAATACCACCTGTTTATAACGCTGCACAATTCTAAATATACGAAATGTCGCCATGGGAACGCTTCTATTTAACACTACGCATTACGTAATGATTACGTATGTACGTTTTAAGCTTTATTCATATATCTGATACTTGAAGATGTCCTTCCAGGAGATTCTAAAGCGATTGGTATAATTTGCGCTCTTTAAAACCATTCCTATCCCGAGTTATACTCACCCGAGAAGAAGAGTGATGTAAAGTGGAGGGCTATATGTAGCATTACATGACTGATTAGTTACATAACAGATCGTTCCTGTACTAATATGTACATGTGATAACAAGATTAACCTCTAAAATATTGCATGAAGGATTATTCCTTGTTAGTAGAACGAAAGCTCCCAAAATAATCAATAAAACTTAAGGTTATCTGAACCTGCGTCAGCAGGTTCAATATAGGATTGATTGAGGAGTGATGAATGTCATTAAAATTTTTAAATCGCGTCGGGAGGGACAACGAAGAAACGGATTGCTTATCACTTTGCAGCTATCGAACGACAACACCATGATCTACGTTTTCGTGCTAGTTTCATGTCATTAAACTATGCGCTTCCAGACAAACAAAAAACCTGCTTCTCGTGCCCATTCCCAAAAAAATTGTTGGTCGTCGTCTTCTTCTTCTCCGTCAAGTATAACTCACGCTAGGAATGGTTTTAAAGAACGGCAATGATACCAAACGCTTCAGAATTTACCGGCGCGGTGCCCCTTAAGGTCATAATTGAGAAAGAAGCTACAACAAAAAAGTATCATATACGGTATGGGTATACTAAATACCTGCGAGCTGTGCATTTAATAATCCTGAAAAATTGAATTAGGCCTATATTTAGCCCATACAACAGACCGTGCACTATATGTTGAGACGTGAGTGGGCTAAATTTTTTACATACTAGTACGTATTTATTAAAGTTATATAGTAACTTGTGGTCGGGGCAATGCACAAAGCGTTCGTAAGGTATAGACATTTGTCCATTGCACATCGTTCCTCATCACATTACAGTTATGAAGCTTCGTTGACACGGAGAAAAAAAAACTTATGAAACAAGTAAATAAAAACCTTCTCTAACGAGAAAGTTGGTGGGCATATAGGATTGACAATGGTGGTGTAAAAAGCACGGAAACAAGTGTGACAGAAATTTTACTGGAAAATTGAAATAGGCCTATATTTAGCCCATTTTCTCAGGCGTGCGCTGCCTAAATGTGAGTGGGCTAAATATAGGCCTATTTCAATTTTCCAGTAAAATTTCTGTCACACTTGTTTCCGTGCTTTTTACACCACCATTGTCAATCCTATATGCCCACCAACTTTCTCGTTAGAGAAGGTTTTTATTTACTTGTTAGAATTATGCCTAACCGCCTAAAAACCTCTACGCTTCTGCATGGGCCCATGCAGTGGGGTCATACCTCTTCCCTACCCTAGCTTGCCTATCATGATCGCATGGTGCGTTATTGTTAGATAGTTTGTTTGTTTTTTTTTTTGTGGAGAGGGATACAAAAGTTTGATAGGCCTAAGCCGTTGCTTATAACTGAGTCGCGCAACGTTTAAAGAGAATGGCGGTTGCATGCTGCATGGGGAAATAATATCCTAATTTGGCGGTCAAGTGACTAGTATACCAGATAGGCTTCATGTGTAAAATAAATTCCGTGGTTACAAATTGAAACGACAACAGCATCACGGATATAGAATAATAAAAACACCAGGTTTGGGATTCAATAAACAACAAAGAGAAAGCCTGGATTGTTCCAATGGACAATGGTGCGGTCTAATCATAAATTAAGAAACGCCAGATGTGAAATACAAGCGGCTCTTTTTTACACATTCACGCTCATGTATCGCCCAAGAATACTGTATGTAGATTTATAATTCCAAGAACTGAAATAAACTTTAATAAAATTGATGTGCATGTAGGATATGTGGACTCCCTTTGTGAAGAACTATGACCAGGGATTTAACAGAAATATAATTTCAGAACCACATGCATTTTTACATAGCAGTGCATGACGGGTACTGACTAAATGTATAGACACTATAGTGTGCATGATTTCCGTATATACTCAATGAAAAAGATACAGCTACACTAGTCTGTAACTTTATTGCCCTTTATACTCTTGAGTATGCTGATTGTGTACAACTTTTTTTTCTAGACTACCGCCTCTCGATCGTTTTGCTTAACATTTTCACAAACAAAATCCCTATTTTATTAACTAATTTTGATTGTTTTTTAGGGATGGAGCAGAGCCCCCTCTCCCCTCCACACTCATATCATCTGTACACTTTTATGTATGTAATGCATGCGCCGGCAGTGTACTTGTGCATATACATTTCCTTTTCGATAAGGCCTAACCTTCCACTCGTGATTGGGTTGCATGCAGGGGAACCAGTGGCAGGTGCATCGTTCTTCTCCGATTCTAGCATTGTTATAAGGGTTGTATATGCAGACATTTTGCATACACGACAATTCAACTCTACGGTGCTAGTTCTTTGTCAGAATAAACAATTACCATTGTTTAAAACATCCCTTCCTTTATAACAAACCTCGTCCATTTCCGCTACCAGAAACACGCTTCCAAGGGGTATTTAAACGAGCCAATTAGAAATGCACACTCATTCTGTGTAGACATCTATTAATTGAAAGCATGGCTGATATTCCAGGAGAGATCCTTTTCGATGTGAATGCAGTAGCCGAACATGACTTTCATACAAGCAAATGGGACGCGCTAGTAATCGTGGCAGACTCTGCGGAAAGTTTGCCAGGAAACTTAACAGCAATCAAGGCAGCATTAAAAACCCTCCAAGAGGTAAGCCGCCGTGATCTAAATACGTATCTCATTTTATGCATCTTTACGCTCCTCCTCTCACCTCTTGTGTTGTTATTGTACGTAGGTGGATAGTACCTTCAACTCAAAGGTGTCCCTCGTGCCCTTCGAAGGGAAAAGATTGATTTTCTCGCCAACTGGGCCCCTGAATAGGGATCAGGATGATGTCCGCAGGTTCAGCGATGCGGCAGAAGCAGGAGTGAAGCGGTGAGTCAATAGATCGAAACTGCGGTCATTATATCTCTGCATACATATCGACGGTCAAAATGAATAGCAGTATTTGGTCATTGGGTAATTCAATGTCCATAGAAAATGTATTGACGCATTCAGAAAACTGCAGCTGCAGCTTACTGCAGAACAGAACCAAATATTGACTAGGTACTCTCGGATTTGCAATGTGGGGACTATTTGGCATTTTTTGAGTAGTTTTTTTGCACCTTAGGTACTTATATCCGCACTTCCACATTGATTTGCAAGGTTTCCAATGTCCATTCATTTTATCTCATTTCGTTATTCAGTCATCAATAGTATCCCAACCAAAATGATATTTTCCTTAAGTGTCGAATTTGGTTAATAGGTGACCTTACAATAACATATATGCATCACAAAGAGGGGTTTACAGGTCAGACCCGCCATACGAAAAGCGAGGGGGGGGGGGGGGGGGGGGGGGGGGGGGCCTATATGCATCAGGCCCGAGGTAGGGGGGGGGGAACTGTACGCTTCACGCCCTGTATCCGCCCCCGTACGGTGTATACTTACTGAATGGTGATGACCTCGCTTTGGATTGGGGAGGGGGGGTGGTCGTTCATAAACACCCCCCCCCCCCCCCCCCCCCCCCCCCCCCCCCCCTCCCCCTCCCCCTCTGCTTACGGCGTAACGCCATGTCTTCGAAACCGCGTCATGTTAATCGAACTACGATATCAACCCCCACGGAAGGTTGGTAATCCTATCGGTAGCATCCAGTGTCCGGTAAAACTTTTTTTGCTGTACACCCGGGTCCCCGGGTGGACATTCAAGAACAATAGACATTAACGCATACCACATATATTTTTAGGCTAACCTGAATGGTGTTTTCCCATTGTCGTTGTACAGTACTAGTAATGTGCCAACACATATCTAGTACTAGTGCATGGGTGACATCTTGACAGTGTTGCTTTTCATAGTCTTTGTTGCTTCTCACATAGTTTTAATTCCCTCTGAACAGTACTCATCACATTCCTTCATAGTGTATACACTCTTCTTGCTTATGGTCAAAACTATAAAACCATAATGTCTTGAGCACAACACAATAAACACTTGAAGCTCATCAGACAAGAGTGTAACCAACCGAGCCACCATACCGACACACCATCACATGTACACAGACAATCACCTACAAATGATGACACCAAGTACATCTCACATATGTAGATATTCAGTGGCAAAAAATGACCAAATGGCTGGATGTTATATTATTACATGTACAGGCATCTGTATTTCTACACACTCAACAGGTCAAGTTTTTATAAAGAGGGTAGGAAAAGCTTACTAATCACCCACAATACCTGTATTCTTGTCTAAAAGACCAAGCCTTCTGCCTGCTTTCAGCCATTGTCCAAAGTTCCATACCAGCACCTTCTGTGACTATCCACATTCACATGCACAGATCATACATCACCAAATAAAAATGCCAAGCACACCACAAATCTACATGCATGCATCACATGAAGTCCACAGAGCCTTGTAGGTACTTGATGACCACACAATGCCTGCAATCTCCCCTCTATTTGAGTTGTTGCTGAAGCTTTTTGTCATGCTGGCTGTATCACGTTGACCATACAGCCACCTAGGGAGCATTTCATGTAGAGTAGGA
Organism: Eunapius fragilis; assembly: GCA_963681505.1. Classification (NCBI taxonomy): domain Eukaryota; kingdom Metazoa; phylum Porifera; class Demospongiae; order Spongillida; family Spongillidae; genus Eunapius; species Eunapius fragilis. The sequence continues at coordinate 3,463,037 of OY811986.1, read as the reverse complement.
TAAATAAATAAAAAGAAACTGTTAGTGCTCTTAGCCTATCCTGCTTTATGTGGGGCAGATAACCTCTGATAGGGATAGGCTAAGAACACAGGACAATTACACTACATGTAAGGTAACATGCATGAAGGGAACTGCATTATATGATAAATGCTATCTTGTTTTTACATGTAGTGCATGCCTTTAAAAAAAAAACATATGAGTTGGTGTATGGGGTGCATGTGGTACATTTGCTATATTGTTGCCCTCCCTTGGCGATAAGTGATACAACCCTCAGAGTTGCCTTAGAAACAAATAAGCAATATAGTATTTATGCATATCGCCACTTCTGTAACAGTAACAATATGCCATTCTGCACTTAATAACAACCCGCAATTGTACATAACTCACTTTTACAAAAATGTGGTTGGTCGTTTATGTGCTAATTGATGTGCATCCACCCCTCGTCGGGGCTGAGATGCATGCAAGTACGTAATCAAGTTTATCAACAAAATGCTGCTTATGGTAGTTATTGAAGCTAACAGCAGTGTTGAATACTATGATTTCCTGCAATCGTAGTTAATTTTTTGATTTTTGTATAACGTTGCTTTTAAATTATAACGCACTGAAAAATTCAATTCAATGTCAGACCAATGTTTAGTATTTTTTAGAATTCAATTTGATATAAAATACAATTTGACCACCGATGTATGGGCCATTTCTCCATATGGCTTGCCAAACGTACTGACAACGGTCCTTGTAATGATATATGGGAAACAATGTCTGAACTAAACTGACTGAAGTATTCTTTTTGTTCCTTTCATTGCTAAATAATGCATATCTGTGTACAATTTAATATCTTTGACCAATAAATGCCATTCCTTAGCAAGCATCCTAATAGGGTGTGTAACCGATTTTCAGGTTTTGTAGGTTTATCAGTTATTCGCGATTACCTCAAGCCCACATATATTCTGGGCTAAACGAACATTGGGACTAAGCCAACCATTAGTTTTCATAGCGGTTGCTATGAACACTGATGGTTTCTTTAGTTACCAATGTATACGCATTATTTTCTCTATGATAGAGCTGCGAATTTTCTCTATGGTCGAGCCGGTACTGTACACTGATTAAATTCATTGCGGATCGATCCGGTTTGCCCTTGCTAGTGCGGAAATGCCTTTAGGCTTTGTTTCCACAAATGGATTCCAAATTTTTTTAATCTCTGCGGAACGAGTAGTTGGGAGGGATCTGTGACGGCATGACACGTGTAGTGTGTTGTTATTATCACCTTGTATAATATTCATACAACTGCACTTCTGGCGTCGTCTATAAGTATTTAAAATATTCAACAGTGCTGTAGCTGCTGGTGCCAAGGAACTCTGCCTGCTGGCAGCTACTGGCCAGAAGACGCCTTTTGAAAACTACCAGCTGGTGACCCTCCTGGCTGCTCTAAGTGCCCTCTATGTGGTGAGCCAGACACCTCCATGCATCTCTGCGTTATTGTGATTGTGCATATTCTGCATTAATCATGCTGTCAGCATTGTTGGTTTAAAACCTAAACTACAGTAACAAAGTAAATGTTCCGTGTGAATAGTACGTATCCTGTTAATGCACTGATTTCACATTTTCATAGTGCTCTGATAATGATATGTTTACTTGTTCATACTAACAGCATATAATAAAGTATACCATAATAGACATCTCTGATACTTATGTGAGAAGTGTGGTGCTTTACACTGTGGGAACTCTACACAGATAGCAGGTTTCCCTTCATAATTTGTACAACGATACATCATCTTCCCAAGTCACAGTATTTGTATTGATGTTAGGAGCGGAAACAGCCTCACAATATGTGCCATTGCATGTTAGCGGCCACCGTGAATACAATTGGAATTGGCATGTTATAAGATGAGCGTTTAGTTTGCAACATGTTATTGTTTAACTTATGAAAACAAAGGACAGGTCACATTCATGTGATGTTGTTTATTTAATATTTTAACCATTATTCTCAACAAGCCACTGGAAGTGAGAGAACAGAAGAATGGTAAAAGTCCGAAGATTTCATCACTCCTCTTCTTGGTTGTTGACAAAAAGGTAAAATGCATGCATGCAGATATTTTTAGGGTTATGAGGGAAAAGGTTATTATGAGCAAAGGGTTTTTATAATAGTTAAGAAAAGATGCAGCTAGACATATTGGTGATGCAAATAGTTAATGTAAGAAGTTGATTTTGTGTCCTTTCCTAATAGGCTGGAGACAATGTAGTCCACCTTGCCCGCGCAATTGAGAACGGGAGGTATGCAGTGTTAGCTGTGTTTTAACTTTGAGGTCCTCCCCCTCACTATTATAGGATAGTAGCCAGGGACATTGGAGGAGGTGACCCTGAGAGGATGGCAGCAGAGAATGCAAGCAACTACATAAAGGCCACCTTTTCTAAATCTGATGTGAAGGTGCACTGGGGAGGGGGGGGGGATTTGGTATTTCATAATTATGATGTAGTAGTATCTTCATTCCTTGGCTTGTATGTGTTTGTATGTTGGTAGTGTGTGTTGTGTGTACGATGTGTATATGCGTTTCTGGGTGGGGGGGGGGGTTGGGGTTGGGGGGGGGTGTATGTCTCTTTATGAGTATGTGGTATTTGCGAAGTATATATGTGAATCTTTGTAAAACAACACTACATTGCATAGATGTATGGGCATGTTGGTTATGCGTGTCCCTTTCCACCCAATTGCACAGTATGTGGAGTACTCAGGTGAAGAAGAATTGAAGAAAAAATATCCCCTACTGGCAGCTGTCAACAGATGTGCACAACGTATGAAATAAGCCTATGTGCAAAACATCAATTCTGTACTAACTGTGTCCATGCATCAATTGACAGATGTCCCACGTCATGCTGGAAGAGTTTTCAAGTTACACTATAAGGGAAAAGGAACTACAAAAAACATACTATATTTTGTGGGCAAGGTAATATGTATTGCATGTATGTATGTTGTTTTGTATTGATAACAATGGAGGGCACATGAAACTACTTGTTCTGTTTAAAGGAGAGGTGTATTAATACTAAACTTAGACACCTTTATAACCATGTTTCCACTGTTGTAATGCTAGGGTATAACCTACGACACTGGAGGAGCTGACATTAAGACTGGTGGAAATATGGCGGGTATGCACAGAGACAAGTGTGGAGCTGCCAATGTGGCTGGCTTATTCAGGGTAATATACATGTGCCATCACCCGTTTAAAAAAACAAAACCATACAGCATTAACTGAAAGACTATCCATGTGTTTATCATGCCCACTTTGTGCCTACAGTATCTGGACATAGTGAAGCCTGAGGGGATTGAGGTGGTAGGATACCTAGGGTTGGTGAGAAACAGTGTCGGGTCTGGTAAGCCAGCTCCCCTCTATGTGTGAATATAGGCAACATGTATCACTCTGGTTGCATGTTATGACAGACTGCTATGTCGCTGATGAGGTCATCACATCAAGGGCTGGTGTGAGAGTGCGTGTGACTAACACTGATGCCGAAGGAAGGATGATTATGGCAGACCTGTTGTGTGAAGCCAAAGAATTGGTAATAGCACGTGACCAAAAGGTTTATTAATTAACAGTAGCCCTCTCATCATACCTTCTTTAATTAACCAGGCCCTCCAGCAAAAACGTGATGGGTTATCCCCTCACCTCTTCACGATTGCAACGCTCACGGGACATGCTGTAAGGACATATGGAGACAACTACACTGTAAGGATAAATTAATGTTTAATTGTACAAGAGTGGTGCATACTCACATTAGTCCATCCCTCATATTGCACACCTCACACTCCAATACATGTGTGCAGGCTGTCCTCGACAATGGACCTGCAAGAGATTCAAACTTTGCCCGTGACCTGCAGAAAGGTGAGCCTTCACATTGTGGAGGGACTAAAGCTAATGAACTGCATTATTTAGCCGGTGACCTCATTGGAGATCCACTTGAGGTTTCTACCATCAGAAAAGAGGTTGGGTGTTGTCAATTACTATCCCATGCATTGCTCTGACTCCACTTCATTTCCAGGACTATGAAATCGTGGCTTCTCGCTCTGAATATGAAGATCTGCTGCAGACCGGTGCAGCAGGGTCACCACGTGGACATCAGCATCCTGCTGCATTTCTTATCATAGCCTCAGGTTTGGACAAGGTCAGCCTCTATTCCCCCTCCCCACAGCTACTCGTGGAAGTAACCCTCTAACTATATGGGCCTCCTCCCGCACACCATGCAGTGTTCAGCTAGCACTTTACCTCCTCCTCTCCCCAAACAGCATGGCATTGATTCCAGCACTCCCCTCCCCTACACCCATCTGGACATAGCAGGGTCAGGAGGAAGCCACCCAAAAATTCCAACTGCTGCCCCTATTCCAGCTCTGATCCAGCATTATAAGTTAATTCCGTCACTACTGTGATTTTGAGGTTGCTGTTCACTTGTTAGACTGGTGTAGTTTAGAAGCTGTATATGCTTAGATAGAAACAGCTCCCAATTGTAAGGCTGCATTGATACATATTGCAGACAATGACATTGATAAAATTAAATTACATAATCTATTATATATGCTTGGCTCCATTGTAGTGCTGAATGAACAGAACATAAAAATGGCAATTCACATTGCTTGCACCCTTACAGTAACGCTCTGATGAAGCTCTAACCCTGATGCTTCCAATGTATTGGTTGAAAGCTAATTTGTTGGCTGAGTGGAGCAGCCATGTCAAAACAATGCCAGACAATGGAATGTAAGAATACATCAACTCGACACTCAGCCATTTAATACATTCATATATGCATCATAAATGCAGATATAATTATCCTGCAGAATATTAATGCCATTCATATTAATTGTTCCAACAGAGTTGCAATAATAGGTGCTGCTCCTATCTACCTCTTTCATACTTGTCTGGTCACTAACCTGGCAACTGCTACCTTCTATATATATAGGGAGTCCACACTTGAAAGGAAACATGTTGATGCAGCTATTGCATTCATTTGTTGACACCTTGTATATTATTCTGTATACACTGAACACTGAACACTAGTCTTGCATACATGTACATGATCCACGAACCTGTACAGCCTCGTGTGCAGGATTTCACTGAAGGTCAGTTGAAAAACATATTGAACTATTGAAAGAAATCCTTGAGCACCTGAAGAGTGCAGGGGTTGAAACTAGAGCCTGGGAAGGGACAGCTGTGCAGAAGATTCAGTCTTTTTAGAAATCTCTTCTATCCCTGCCTGTTCATGACTTTAATGCCACATGCCCACAAGAGTCGGTATGTACTCCATTTACATCTTGGCTCTGCTAGCATGTGTACCTATAGTCTCTGTGCTGTACATGTGTAACCATGCGGAATGCATGCAAGTATGTTCTCTCTGTGGCATATATACCTGTACACAGGAAAAAGTTGTGAACACCAAAGGCTGCATTTGGCAAACAAAACCCAAGGTGGTTTCAACAAGCATCCACTGCATTAAATGACTATCCGGTATATAAAATCTTATACACCCTGCTGGATTGATCCTGAACAGAAACACCCATTGAGACAAAACATTTTGGGAATAGGGTTTTAGACAGGAGTGCACACAAGATTTGATTGTATCATTGCCACCTATTGCCAGACGTGACATATTATTATAGTCACTGCCCAGCAGACTGTTGGAAAATTAACTTTGCCAGGAGTGCTAGTACTAACCTCACTTTACCTCTGACAAGGTTTTAAATGTAGGGGGGGGGGGAGGGTCACCCATGATATGTTTAGGTATGTTACATGTGAATGGTTTTATTTTACCAATGATTCTAGGAATCAATCTAAGTATTCATGTATAGTGTAAAGGTAATATTCTACTATATATAGTATGTAGTACTTTCTGTTTTCAGTACAATACGGATGTGGAATGGACAGTGTGTGAATGTGTATGAGTATGTGTACTGCACAATGTGGGTATGTGTGCGTGCAGGCTATAGAGTGTGTGTACATGTACTTAGCACAAAGACTCGCATATACAAAGTAGTGATAAATGTGTGGACTGAACTGTTATGCATACGGCCATAATAGTATGGCATGAAATACCTACCACACGAGTACAACACACATAGAGTCCAGGAGTACATTAGTAACACACAAAGATAATTTATTTTTTAAATCACAGAGTGCACACAGAGGTACAAGTACACCATTTGCATAAAGGGCACCATAGGAAAACCAGGAGTACACAAAAAGAGAAGGAATTGATGAATTCCCACCCACCTGTTTTGGTATGCTTTAGTATGCAACTATTCCAAGATGATTCATAAATAGCTGTGCTGTTTTGTTCTTCATCAAACTGTTCTCATAGAAACTAAAAACTGGAACAAAGCAGTCTTCACTCTCTCTTTCACTGATGGTTTGATTAATATTGGGCCTAAGTGTGCACAGACTCTCTCCCCACATTGCAATGTGTACACATGATGAATCTTGCACATGGCAGGTGAGTGGGCCTCTCTGCCTTCTCTATTACTATTGCAAGGTCCTGCTTGAGCATTTGACAAATAACTTCCTTGCCTTATTCACATGCTCCCCTACCCTTGGCTTTAATAAATCTTGCCATGCCAGTTTCTTTTAAAATCATCTTAATCCACAAGAAAAAGGTAGTGAGCAATGCAACAGATCTAGAGCCTACACTTGCCTCACTTTACATGGGAAAATGTTACAAATGGGGAGGGGGGGGGGGGGGGCAAGGGACAAACCCAATGAGATGGCCATATTGATGGGCCACAAACGCCCACACATACATGCAGACACATACATGCACACACATATACACACTCTTTTGCTTGTATTTACTATTTTTTCCTACCACAGTGGAAGTAAGATTTGCACACCTATTTGGGCTGTTGTGTGTGAATCTGGCATACTTGTTTGTCCCTATATGTATGTGCGGTTATTAATACCCAACACAATCCAGATTCCATTTTAATTATAGTGGGGAACATCATCGAGGAAGTATATTGCAATGTGACAGTCAAATTAAACGAAAATATCACAACATACAGTAGCTGCTCACAATTCTTTATCAGCTCATTTATAAAATCTATGCATACTGTTCTAATGATGACATGCTTCAGAATTATGAATATTACTTTTCCTTCCATTATTTGGTGGAAGCACACTGCTTGGCAACATCTGTAGGCACAAGACGGGCTACATAGCTACTGAATGCAAAATAATCACACAGATCTTGGTTGGAACAGTATGGAAGCTTAAGCACATTGCCATTGTAGATGACCCTGATGGCATATCCAAATGGAGGTAATTCATAGAGCTCCAGTAATATCATAGAGGCATATGGAGGCCAGAGTCCATCAGCCACCTGCAGAGCCTCTGTGAGTGCTATCACTGGGAGAGATGGTCATGTGATAAATACTCAATCTTTCTGGACTTACAGGTATCATCATGGCCAAGGTAAAGTAAAAACTTTTCAAATGGAAGTCCATAAACTGCTGCATTCATTTGCTGTGTAAAGGTTAAAGAATTGGCATTATTTCATTTCAAGGAACAATGGGTATAGCCACGTGTGTTGTTATGTAACCAATGTAGTTTGTGAAAATACTAATGGGATGAAAAATGTTGCAATTCTGAAAATGTGTACCAATTATGAGGATATAAGATAACGTGTTATTCCTCAAAACCTAGTGGAAAAGATATATAGTGAGCCATCTTATAGGAATCTTTTACCAGCTGCACTTATCTACAGACAGCTTTATAAGTATTCCCCAGCCACACTCTAAAAAGAATGCAGTGCAAGTGTAAAAATACAGATTGCTAGAATCTTGTCTCAATATTATTACGCACGTATGTATGATGGTTGAAACAAGACCTAATGGTGAAATAGGCAGAGTGGAAAATATTGTGGAATTAAATATACACACACAACAATGAGGAGAATGGTATGCAGCTGCAACAATCCAAAACAAAGCATTCATTAACAAAGGTAAAGTACATGTAGAAGCTGGTAAATGTATAATCACACTATACACAAAGCCAAAAGAAAAAAAATGACCTGCCAGAACTCATTTAGTAGAAATCCAATGCCCACGATTGAAATCTCCTTGGATGAAGGGTACTGGTATAGGTTGTAGTACTGCCAGGAAAGTTCAGTCCAACATTCATTATAAAGGTCTACAGTCATGCCAGGTGGCCATGGCAACTGGTGGCACTTGTGGGTCCTGAGACAGTCAGAAAAATGTTCAAAGCTATCCTCATCTGTATAGGATATCAAGTGATAGCACCCGGTTATGATGCATTATCAGTAAATAACAACGTCCTAATCTAAATGAGTAATAGTAATGACATCTTACAGGTGAATCCCAAATTTAATTTCATATAGAAGTATAGTGCTATACTTCATGTCATTGTTCTTTCTCCAAGGCATACAGCAGAAAGAACACACTACATTCATCCTCATCCAGTGTAACACCAAATCCATAATGATGAGATCCCTGATACCGGCTACTGGAGGTTGCTTCTTAGAGATTCTTGTTCATGATATAATCACGATTATTATTATTATAATAGTTATACAGAAATGTTTTATCATTGAATTATTAAGTTTGAAAATAATAATTGATAATATATTTATACATGGGATCATTCCCATGTAAAGGGACCTCATACTTTCTTTAGATGTCTCTGCACTGAGAATCTAAATATTAGAGTTATAAGGGGCTGAAATTTTAATTAAGCTTACTTTATGCAGACAATCCCAAATAAATACTTATAATCTATGAACATGTGCAGTTATCGACTCGTGATAACTGTCTGATAATGAACACAAGACAGATAACTTGACATTAATGCTTAAACTTCATCATTGTACTGCCATAGACAATCGAAGCAAATTAAGTTTTCTTCACCAGTCGCAAATCTCTTGCCCAACTCAGTAAATCTCAAAATTTCAAATAAATCCTGTACTTTGTTGAGATTATATAGAATTCTGCAATGTAATTCTGAATGCATACCTATGGTCAGCATAACAAATATTCATATGGTAGTACATGTCTGAGAGATAATAATAAATTTGGACCACAGGTGCACTCTGTAAGCTGTATAGTTCACTAAAGATCATCAACGTACCTACAGTAAAGTTGACAGCCTTGCTAACAGCAGCTAACAGAGGGTATGTCACCATCTCATAGTGGTTGAGCCAAACAGAACTGTTCCAGAACTCATTCTGGTAATCTGCTAGCCTTGGACATAGCCTTGTATGAAGAGATTGCAAGTAGATAAGGAAATAGCAAGCCAAGATATAGATAAATATACATGATCAGGTACTGTTTAGATATTTTATTTTTGAGAAAAAAATATGTAAGTAAATGAACACAAGTGTGTTCATTTACTTCATACAGGGTGTCCATGAAAGAACTCAACGCCTTTTAAATGAATATAATTCCTTATTAGGATTGTCAATCTATGAATGTACAAAACCTTGTTTAGTCAAATGTGAATGCATTATTAGAATTTGATTTTAACAGTTCAGAAGATAAAATCAAATAGCCTGCAATTAATTGGACACAATAATGTACGACAACTTTTAATTAATAACATAATTGAAAAACTATGATGAAAGTATGGCATGTTAGTAGTTCATATTCAAAACAACAAATCAAACTTGAGAATGTAAATGTCCACTACAATATTGAGTTTTAATAACTCACCATTACATAATCAAATACCAAATCAAATGGCTTCATTTAATAATGGATTAATTAATGATGGTTATTAAACCATAACGTTCAATATTAATGACCTTAAAGCAAATTATGGTCTTAAATGTTAATAATTCACTATTGAAGTTAGTAACTTGAAATCAGTGCTGTTCCGCCGCATTTCAGATCTTGTGTTACTTACGAGTAGTTATTAAAATCAATCATCTCTAACCGCAATCTTGAATAACTTTGATAATAGAGGGCTTTGAATACTTTGATTTATGAGAGTTTTAATACAATTACTTAACCGATTACAATAATCTAATTGGATTGTTAATATTTGGCTCTAATTACAGTAACATATGTTAAAGAAATCAAGCAGTTAATTAATTTCAGTCCTGAGTTAGTGATTTTAAAGCGTGTTCTTTCGTGGACACCCTGTATGAATATATCATATGAAAAGTGGATAATGGTTTATTTATTGTGTACATAAAATTTACTGCATATTAGCACAATAACTCACTTACATCGGGTTAGGACTAATATAGTCTATTGATTGATCCAATGTATTGATATGGAGAACTTCAGTCCATGAACCATTTGGAGGAAACATTCCCAAGATGAAAGCCTCAGCAGACTATGGCGGAAAATGGATTTGTACACTGAATAGTTGGTAAGTGTGAGTGAGGAGGGGAGCAATGGCAAGGGGAAATGGATAGGCACAGAAAGTGAAACTGATTTGAGTAATGGAAGACAAGCACAACTACAGAAAAATAAAAATTTACATCATGTGTTGAGTGGCTACAATTGGAACAGTTATTTTGAAAATCTGTACAAAAGAAGTGGAAAAAATAATGAAGAGGATACAAAAATTAGTATTTCCTAGATCCGGATTATTAGGTTGCCCTCAACAAAGATGATTCTTTGAAGTTACTGACTACATTATGACTGCTCAGGCCGCACATAATATGTGTTTTTTTGGTGTTCAAGCAGTGATTCACGAAACATGTTTGATAAAGAGACATTTAAAAATTGCAAGTCTTACTATATATCACAACATGTTCATGATCGTTATTCAGATTTTTACATTGGCATCATTGGCAGGATGTTGGATGGTTTGAACAGAGTTGTGACCCCATCTGCTCCTGGAAACAAGGCAGCCGGTTTGGACACTCCATTACAATGTGTCTTTGTAAGGGCTCTAGCTGGATATAATGGTTTTGTCACAACTACTGGGGATGTAACTGAGAGGTAGGGCTGTTTGACGATAGCTGGGTAGGGCTATTTCACAACTGCTGGCCCAGCCATCTGAGTTCTTAGGCATGGGTGACTGGATGACATGGATTCAAATTTTGAAGAGTGTGCAAATCTGTACAAACAACACACACAGACCGGGCCCACAATTGATGATTGCTGAGTTGTGCTAAACAATGAACATCCAGAAGACTGGATCAACAACATACTATCCAGCGTGCAATGGAGGAATTTAATATGATACTACGTGACATTTTGACTACAGCTGTGGAAGGTTACCACTTTACCTGGGAGACATGTCAAGTTAAAATGCACACTTCCATTGGCTATACAAGATTCTATCGTATGCTCCCTCACTCCATGTATGTGCATTCCACACATCTCACATTGTGAATATGTCACCAACCTCCAGAATAGACTAGGATATGTTTTTTGAAGTTCACAAAATGACATGACAAATGCTTTATTGGATCAAGTTCAATATAGGAGACTTTGTGTGGAACCCTGCAGTTCCAAGAAGAAAAGGATACAATTGCATGATGTGGCACATAGCCTGGAAAGACTTTTTAAAGTTATCAAGCAGCTTTAAGATGTCACTTACAGGATCCAACACACGGCTAAGAGGAGACAATGTCAAGTGGTTCACTTTGACCACCTCAAGCACAGGATATTATGGTAGGGCAAGTGACCATTAATTAATTGCCAGTGAGAGACTGTAGATAGAAAAGAACCTGAGTATACATCGCGCACTAACCTGATATGAGGACATATGCTAGAGCTATGCGATCCTAACACACTTGTGTAGCACATTAGTGTTGCGTATGCGTGTTGGATTAACCTTGTCATTCGTCGTTATTTGGGGATTTCCAGTATGTTAAGTTCGGATATATGTTGCTGGACATTTGCTGACCTTGCCTGGTATCTGACATAGATGACAGCATTGGCCAGAAAATCATTGGAAGTTTCATCTGCTACAGAACTGGCAGCAAAGGTAATTCATTGATGTGGAGCCAGCAGTGAGACCCAGCTATACAAAGTCATAGGTATTCAACCTTGCCACATACGTAGAAAGGCAGAGTGCTATGGAAGGAACAGCCGTCCCCTTTCAGAATGCAGATTCAGAAATACCGTAAGTCGAGAATGTGGATATTGCAAATATCGGGGTCTGCATAAGTAAATTGAAGCCACAGTGGTTGCTGCAAAACTTATGCAATTGCTCGATTTTAATAGGAGTTTGAATCAAGAATATGATAATATATATATTCATTTATTTTCCACTCCTCGTAGAATACCCTTACTATTAGAGTTTAATTATGGCCCACTTTTAAAAATAGTACATTGCATGCATACGTTCAAATTCATCAGCTGTAAATATTCCTGTACATTTGTATTATGAAGCAGTATAAACTTGGAGATTTTAAGTACACCACTGCTATGATGCTCATAAAATTATTCGACCATACCATATGATCATTCTGTACCACATAAGTAACATAAACTCAGGCATATCTATGGAAACCCATATAGCACAGCTAGCTATAATTTTATATGAAAATTAATCTTCAGTTGGAACGTATAATGAAGTAATTGCAGCAATTAAGTGAGGAGCAAATTATATTGCAAGCTTGAATAGCAACTTCTTTTTAAAAATTCAAAACTGTAATAGTGGTCATTGTAATCTGCATTTACTAACAAAAAAACTAGTACACACAATATAATTATTTACTTTAAATGCTGCAAGTACACTTAATATCCGATGAATCATTTTCATGAATCAGCTTCATTCAATGCATGATCACATAGAATGCTTTGCACAAAATGCCCCCTGTAGTGTATGCTCTCACACTCACCATCAATGTTCTTGGTTCATCTATATTGTATAGAGACACAATTATTATTTATTTAATGAACACATGCCAGTGCACAAACATTTGCTAGTTACACCCACATACCATCACTCCGCAGGTACACCTCTGTGCTGTTGAAGGTGGTCTGAAGGAAGCCAGAGTCCACATATGCCTTGCGCAATGATGCTCCATTCTGTATGTGCTGGTTGAACCCAATCGTTGTCAGTTGTCCAACAGAACAATTTCCTGGTAACATTTCTCCAAATTTGTAAACTGGGTGACAGAATTTGAAAAAGATTATTATATTTTTGAGAAGATTTCCTAAATATCAAAATATTATGCTTCAGTGATGTAAATGTATGCAACAAATGGATAGTACAAGAAACATCTCTGTAATGTATGTGCATTTGGAACGTTCTATGGGAAAATGGGTCTTGTGGATTTATATAAATAACATAAAAAGTAAATTGATATATCTTAACGCTATCAGGTTCCTATTTCTAACACAGTATACCACACCATTACTACAGAGGAAAATTTCGAAATCGGCCATCGGCCATTTTCCAAACATTTTAGGAAATTTCAGACCAAACTTTTATATGCCTGGTACTTTCACCGACCATTTCATTCAGCGATTTCAATGTCCTTTCGTGGCATTAATGAGTACTGAGTTTAGACTTATAATATGTACTCATATTACATGTATGATCAAAAGGTGCTTCCGCACTCAATCCGCTTCGAACTGCATCGGATCCGCATCGTAGCTAACGAGAACAGTTGTGGTTTGGGCATTACAAAATTATTAAATTAAGATAGCCACCTGGGGAAATTTAATACACAGGTAGGGGTATGGGGGGGCGGCTGACATTCTGCTTTGACACAATGGAGTCAGCCTCATCAAATCAATCCACCAGGGGATTGCACATCTGCACAATTATCCCAAGACATGGGAACAGTGACAGGGGGAAATCAAAAGCCCATTTCCATAAGTACATTATGCCCGCTCTTTTTAGCCTTTTCCTACGGTGCGTTATGCATCGTTCCATGAATGCAGACCAGCAAAACTGTACAACAGATTCCATTTTAACATGCGGCACAGCTAAGACCATGCCCAAACCGACTCGATCCTGTTCGCTATGAATATTAAAGATGTGGCACATATGAACTCGGTACCGTTTTTAAAGATGATTTTTAAGGTGTTTTTGAAAACGTTATATTTCCGTGACCATATAATCATTTCTTGCCAAATTCAAGAAACCTATTGCGCCATCCCTTCTGTACATATAGTGCAATCTTGATGTTATAGATCCACTCCGCTGGCTGCATCTGAGGCCTGATAGGTCTTGGGGGTAAAATGTATCATAACTCCAACACCAAAAATGCCAAATTTTAATTACTAGTAGGAAAATGGTGTCCAAAAAAACACTGCTTTTCGCAATACCTTTACAGCACTGGTTAAGGCAAGGCTTAGTGTCTAACATAGTGCAGCAGTAAACCATTTTATAAATTTACATACGTACAACACCTCCATTTCTACGTGACGTCAAATGTTTCTTACTCATTAATTAAATCGATGGCTAAGATACGATTCCACATAAAAGAAATATGTATTTGTCAGTGTTTTTGTAGAAAAGATGCTTCATAAAAAACAGGCTGACGTTGCCAAGTTCGGGTAAAGCTTAAAAAAATGGCAGACAATAAAATCAGAAGTGTACGGTTTATATTTCCTCTCCATCATCACCGGCTGATTCGGTGCCATCTCCTTCAAGTTCAGATCCCTCATCAAAGTTATCTTCTAATTCGCTTAAGGCTTCATCTAAAACTTTCTGAACCCTACTGGAAGCACACATTTTTGCTATGATTGCTACAGTTTGGCCTTTAGCAACTAGCCTTCCAGCCTTGTGTTCATCATGAATATAGGTGAATGCGCATGTTTATCACGAGCGAATAGATGTTTTTTTGTGTAAAGGTGTCAATCTCAGCCCCATGTACTATTCTTCAGCTTCCTTGCTTATCCCGTGTGATGTCACGTACAAACGGAGGTGTGGCACGTATGTAAATTTATAAAATGGTTCACTGTTGCATTAAGTTTGACACTAAACCTCGCCTGAACCATCGCTGTAAAGGTATTGCAAAAAGTTTGCATTTGTTTTGACACCATTTTCATTTTCCTACTAGTAATTAAAATTTGGCATTAAAAGTATTATCGGTCTTGGAGTTATGATACGTTTTACCCCTGGGACCTACAAGGCCTTGGATACAGCCAACGAAGTGATTCTATAACATCAATATTGCACTATATGTACAGAAGGAATGGCGCAATAGGTTTCTTGAATTTGGCAAGAAATGAATATATGGTTGCGGAAATATAACGTTTCCAAAAACACCTTAAAAGTCATCATTAAAAACGGTACCAAGTTCGTATGTGCCACATCTTTAAATTCCTAGTGCAGACTCGACCTAAGCCGGATCAATCTAGATCAATGCGGTTCGATGCGGTTTGAGATGCCTAGTTTGGAAGCGGCTTAATACACAAACATGGAGAAGAGTTGCACAATGTAATCTTATAATGGTTGACCATTTCTTAAAAAGGCCTACCAAATTGAAATATTGCTGGCCATTTGGCATAACAAGTTCCATTTCTTAAATTTTGCTCTGTTACTATATGTGAAAATCCATTTTGGTGTCTTTTTTATGCAGAGGACTGGTCCGATACCCCATAGGGCTCAAAACGGCCACAACTTCAGGTAGGAGTGACCATATCGGTTCAAATTCGGTTCATACGTAAAAGGGTCCTGTTGCTATTGATTTGTTCAGTTCATTAATTTATACTTCATCCATTACAGAGATATAGCTGTGCAAAGTGCCTGCACAGTTTCCCGCTCCATTTGCACCAATGATTTAGGCACTCACCTTCTATACATTGAATGTCTAAACGATTGGCGTGAATCGAGTCGATTAATTAGATTTTCGTTCGTTTAACAAAAAAGCAACTAAGGTTTAGTTACTCTAACAGGGAATAGAATTCTTATCACAATGTAATAGGGAGTCCAGTAGCAGAACATTTGAAGGAATCAAGAAGTTGGTGAATCCATAGATACTAGGCTAATATCTATGGGGAATCCATTATTGTGTATGTTTACGAATAGCATTAAATATGTGTACCTGAAACAAAAATTATGTGGTAGCTTATTGTATGGGCTGAAAATGAAGGCATTCGAGAACTACTACCTACTGCAGACCACATCTCTAGAACAGGGCCAAGGGTTTGAAGAGTCAGAAGTGAACTTGCAAAATGTTAGGGAGACTGATATGACTATGCGTCATGTAACCTAACCTTAGAAAGTGGATTGTCAGGGAGCTAACTGTAAGCTGTAGTCCTGACTTGGTGTGTTATAATTGTGATAAGCAAATTCACGTATCACATAACTGTCAGGCCCCTTGACAGACCCTGTCCCTGGGTAATTCAAGGATGAATACTACTCACAAAAGAAAGAAAAGGCAAAGAGGGTTGCAGTGGAAAGAGAAGATAAGTAGGGTAGTACAGCATTCCACATCCATAGCATCCAAGCTGGACAATTTGTGCTATTTCATTTGTAACATTTTAAACATTGATACTATGATCATTGGGTTTGAAAATTCATACTCAGCATCATTTTTGTGCACAAATCAATTTTTACATTGCATGTTAACAATGGTGTAAGATAAACAAACAATACTTCAAAGCCTCTTTTCTGTTGGATCCTCTGGGGCATCATTGTACGACGTGCAAATGGGGTGGTGCTGTTGTTGAGTGCCACAATCCCCTAAGCGATGTTTTTATCATAGGGCTTGGCTTGGTGGGCAACTCTTGAAGTAGGTCACATAATTGGCCAGCAGACACCCCGGTGCCCATCTGGTTCATTGGCAAGCCAGCGCCTTTGATTTAACCGTAGTCTCTCCGCTTAACTCTAATACATTGAACGAAGCGGGAGCTACAAGTGAGTCAGCAGCTGGTAAGGCCAAACTTGCAAACATAAGGCCAACGATCAGAAGTGCAAAGAGCAGGTTGCATGGGTCTGTGTCCCCTTGGCAGTAGAGACCTACATGTATGGTTGAAGCGCAGTGCTCAGTTTCCAGCCTGGCAGCTAGGCCCTGCAGCTGCAGTGCAGTAAGTGAAAGGCCATCATCACATATCTACTGGTCAAGGTTTCAGCATGCAGCTGACAAGGGCTAAAGGTAGCCTTAACAGAGTGAATTGGTGTGTGGGTGGGGTTTTAGGTTGCATTTTAGAGTTTGTGGTAGGTTTGTTTTAGACATTGTGTTTGTTCATTAATATATAATACAGTTGTGGTTTAGGGGTAAATAAAAGACACATTCGTCCAGCTGATATTCTTGTACAGAACTGGATAATCAGCATCACCACTATTTTAACTGAAGCGGAAGCTTCAAGTTGGTCAGCAGCTATGGCCGCTGAAGTTCGGAAGCATTTGGTTAACGATCCTAAGTGTTCAGAACTTGCCTGGACACTTAATATTGGTATCAAAATCCTAGATTTTTAGCTACATTGTGTAAAAAGGTATACCAATTCTTTCGCAAAGACCACATATAAAAGCTAAGTGGAAGACAGAAAATCTGCAGTATTCTTTCCTTTTATCTTTAAAATTAGTTATGACTATGTTTGGATCTTGAATATGTGGGTGTTGATTTTAAAATTACAAGGAACCTGTGTAAGAACTTATATTACAACTCAAAAAAACAACTTTAAGACAATGCGTCTGAGCTATAAAAATTGCAACAGCATGGACTATGGCTATTAAATTAAATAGATGCAATTACATTTCAAAATGTTATCAAATATTAGGACAACAGATTACCCACATATGTAAATGAATGCAACAATTATATATATACATACCTTTCCTGTACACTCTTGGCAGGATGGTGCCATATTGGGTGTCAGAGTACATGGGGACCTCCGCACTGTTCAGCGTACACTCCCACACACTGGGGTCATCGGGCCAACATGGCTGGCCTTCCCAAGGAACCCGGTCCCCATGCCTGAAAAAAGCCACAACAGGATTATAAATAGGTGAAGTAATATAACTATACCTTATGTGAACTAAAAATCGCTTTGAAATTTTTTATCTACACATCACCACATCATGCTCATTGTTCTTCGTGGTTTAGTGATTATATAGTACTCCCGTCCATTATGATGGTTGTTGCATATTACAGTGCATAAGGCCCTCCACCAATCTTTGTCCTTTGGAAAGGTGTACATGGTGGGATGACAATGCAAGGTGCATCTCGTTGATCAGTTACCCTCATGTATAAGACATTACAGGTGAGAAGTTGTAAGACTACAAGCTAAGGCTATGAGATCTTGCAGTTGAAGAGATAAAAACCTGATTGCATTTCTGGTTGTGAATTATTTTAAATCAGTGGTTTTGAACCACATGTTCAAACACCAGTGATAGTGAGCTGAACTGCAACTAGGCGCCGCATAACCCTTTCATAGCACATCCATATGAATCTGATTTGCTTATTGACCTATAGTATAACGTAGCTTACGCACATAGCTAGATATAAATCTACGGCTTACGGTAAAGTACACAAGGTCTCTTACAGTCTACATAATTAATTAATCTAAGCAGTGTTTACCTCTGATCAAACTCACCTGGCAAGGACATGCACCTGAAGAAGCCGCGCACCCTTAGGTGGAGCCGGAATGGTCCATCCGTATATTCCGCAGTCATCGCCTAGGCCCACAGCTGACGCCAACACAAACGTGTTTAGCAAGCTAAAAAAAACGAGGAAACGAGCCCCCATCTTTCCTAGTGGCGTGATGGTATTACGTCATTACATCATGACCACATATAAGAATCATTGAGGGCGGGTGTGGGTGAGCCATGGTGATTGCTCTAAATCTATGCCCCAGCCGCTTTTTAAATTTAAACCATACCTCGAAGCCCCAGCCGCTTCTTTACAAAATATCATCCCTCAACAACTTTATACTTTAAAAGTTTGGAGGGGGGGGGGTAAGTGTCTCGTACCCAGACCCACCGCTATACTACGACTGCAAGAAAAGTATGGTTATCCTAAGTTATCTAGGCTTGAGAAACTTGGGATAAACTCACAAAAGTTACCCTAAATCTAGTATAACTCTGCACAACTACAGTTATCTGATCTATGAATGTAATTTTGTGGTAGTTGTGCAGAGTTATACTGGATTTAGGGTAACTTTTGTGAGTTTATCCCAAGTTTCTCCAGCCCAGATAACTTAGGATAACCATACTTTTCTTGCAGTGTACGTGGGCGGTATCCTGGGCCAGGCAATGAAACCATAGATTATTTAGACAGGGATTGGAAACGGATCACGTGCACGCCAATTAACAGCTCCATCTGTGTTATAGCGGAAGATAGGTTATTGTAGTAGTTATTGATGGCAAAATGAGTAGCAGTAAAGGATGAAACCTTCAAACCCCGTTAATACTATTTACAAAAGTAGCCACAGATCCAGAAATGACAGCAGTCTTACTCTATTCGTGCCGTGTCCCAAATGATTGACGCAATATTCGATGTAAAGCCAACTTTTTATAACCTCATACCAACACTCCCTGGCTTAGTGCATAGCCCAGTTCTATTGCAAAATGAGTGCACTAGAGGTTGAAACCTTCAATCCCCGTTAATACTAATTTTAAAAGAAGCTATATGCCCAGAACTGACAGTATTCTATTCGCGCCGTATCCCTAATGATTGACGCGAGAGTCGATGTAAAGCCAACTCTTTATAACCTCATACCAACACTCCCTGGCATAGCCCATAGTCCAGTTCTATCGCATAATGAGTGCACTAGAGGATAAAACCTTCAAACCCCGCTAATACTATATAAAAAAGTAGTTATACGCCCAGAACTGCCAGTACGGCCTAGTCTAATCGTGCCGTGTCCCTAATGATTGACGCGATAGTCGATGTAAAGCGAACTTTTTATAACTTCATACCAACACTCCCTGGCTTAGTCCATAGCCCAGTTCTATCGCAAAATGAGTGCACTAGAAGAGGATGAAACCTTCAAACCGCGTTTACAATATTTACAAAAGTAGTTATACACCCAGAACTGACTGTATGTCTAAAACGCTGTTTCGTGCCACATTATGTTTTCAAAGCTAGGGAAAAGGGCAAAACCTATCCAGTTCTATTGAGATTGCTACGAAGAGCTTATTTACAAAAAATCAAGGTCAAAAAACGTACAGAACAGTTTTTGCACGCCCAGAAAGGATTCACATAACTTCATTTTTCAGTTTTTATTAAAAACTCCCGATGATTCGTTCACTAGAACTTCAAACACGTTTCTAGACAAACCTTACCTTTCATGAATTGGGTGGAATACATTCGAGACTCTAAATGATACGGATTTCACCAAAACCAGCTATAAGACATTTTCCCGCCAAACTCAAAAGTGCTATTATAATATTGACGGCGCATAGCCTTCTACCCGTATACTGCACGGCTTCCCAGTCCATGGCCACTAAGGCCCACACCCACTATGAATGTTAAGTACTTACTGTGCTGAGAATTGTACGAAGAACGTGGTGTATAATGGAATCGACTGCGACGTCAAGCCATCTTAGTTTCGTCCAACTTAGTAGGGGGGTGGATCTCAGGACTGTCTTTTGTGTGTCAATATGAAAGGCCAACCGTAGCTCTTCATGAAACTCCACTCACATGTACATAACAGAGTGCCGCTTTTTTGCCATTGATGCTGTTTAGGGAATTTAGATGGCTTGCAACCACATAAACGGTACAAATCATCCAATTGACACTTTTGTTGGGTTTCCATTGTGATGTAAATTATTCATGGTTTGTAAGAGATTTTACGCCTAGTTTGCAAGCGCGTAGCACAAAGCTGAATTCATTAAACGACTTATAATTACCGATCCTTTTCTGCGTTTACCAGCCGATTTAATGAGAGCAATGTTTTACAGTTTGAAATCAAACACGTGGCACTTTTTGTTTTGTTGAGAAGAGCCTGTTTGCGTGGCCACATGTATATCGTTGTAATAATAGTATTCGATTGCGCAAATAGTCCTATGATATTTCAGATGTTTGCTCAACATAAATTTGTTGTTGGTTTTCGCCTTGGTACAATAGGCCAAGTGTAGGCATACTCCAAAGCTAAGTGTCAGTTAATGACCTTTATGGTGACCATTTTTTCAGTTATATTTACCGTAATTCGATCCTTACAATCTAATTTCAAAATCTAATGTCACGTACGGAACAGCCGTGGCCTAGGTCCTACGTTGGGCGTGGTTTATTATCTATGAATTGCTTATAATTTCATTCTAAAAAAGTTTACAATAACATCGATGGCACGGGTATCTGATGTACATGGCTTCACTATTTAATGGTTAAATAGTGAAGCCATGTACATCAGATACCCGTGCCATCGGCGTTATTGTAAACTTTTTTTGAATGAAAATTACACACCTCATGTTACCAAGACACGCACAGGCCTGCATGTAATGGCATTACATGCAGGCCTGTGTGTGTCTTGGGCCATTACATGCAGGCCTGTGCGTGTCTTGGTAACGGCATTACATGCAGGCCTGTGTGTGTCTTGGTAACATCAAGTGTGTTATACTAGCTGGTGTGAATTTATTACACTGTTATTGAATTTTTTGTGTCTTACATAGCTAAATCTTATGCATGTTTTAGTAGATTAATGACTCCAATCATTTTCTATATAGTTACTTCCTTTACAAACACAGGATATAATGGTGTTCTTGAAAAAGTACAGCAAGCAGTATTGGACACCTCAAGAGATCATAAACAGGCGCGTCGGATAACGCAAATATTTGACTCATGTTTCGTACCCATACCCAAATAACGGTCAAAGTGATATATTAGCTAGGGTCTGTTTGGTCCACTCAACGCAATGTCCCCTTACCACAGTGCTACCGCCGCGCCGAACTGGAAAAGAAACGTGCATATGAAAAACGCATCTGGGAAATCGAGTATGGCTCGATCTTTTGGAATTGTCCATTTTAGTCTTCTCATCCTGGACAGGCCGATTGGGATCTACTGCAGCTGTAGTATTCAAGTTACTGGCGTCACTGATAGCAGACAAGCAGAAGAAACCATACAGCAAACGTTATTCTGGCTTTGTAGAAATTGTAGTACGTCAGAGAGTGGATGGATTACATCCGCGCTTGACGTATTAGGGTCTGGGGCCAAGGCTAGCCTTGTAAAAAGAAAACCTACACGTGTTTCTATACATACAACAATTGATGGGGCAGGCGCGGACGTACGAAGGGGGCGTGGCAGTTAAAGAGGGGAGTTTTTTAATGATTTTTCACAACTATCAATGCAGATTGCCAAATTTCCTGCTATGAATAATATTATCGAAGGGCTTTAAACCGCCAACCCCCCCTCCCCCCTAGTTCCGCTACTGTGGGGGGTGCACACTGAAAAGTCATGCGAGTGGTTCAAAGCACAAAGATGTTGAAAAGAGATGTACAAACGTTTCGACCATTAGCAAATATGACTTTTAAGCTCATCATCACAGGAAGACAAGTGTGACAATGTATTAAAATAGCTCGATAGCTTACATGATGGGGCTACTGCTTGAAACCAGTCAATAATGCTTTTAGTAAACGTACAGTACATTTAGCAAATAAGCCAGAGTTTGAACACTTGTGGGTGTCTTCACTGAAGAATTTACTATTTCTTTCACATGGGCATGCGTCTTCAGAAGATGGATTCTCTGCTAAAATTATTATCATTATAGCTCAGTGATAGCCGGTGGTGTAGCCAATATTACACTATAGACTTATGAAGGTAACGAAACTCACCTTGGTAGAAGGGCAGAAGAAACGACTAAAGGAAGTCATTGATTAGTATTCAATCGGCAGGTAATTATGAAAAAGTAGTGGTGAAATAACCCTCATTTATTGCAAAGTCAAATTACCTCCGAAAGGCAGCAAGACTGGGGGGAGGGGGAAGTGCAATTGAACGTTATTGATTCCGAACTGGATGAAAAGATGAAGGAAATAAAGACAATATCGGAACCTACGGGAGTAGGTTCCATGTAGGAATCCAGCAGTATGATGAAGTCATTAAAAAAAAAACGTCGAGCGGGTCATGCAGCCAAGAGTCGGGTCACTTCGCAATCGAGCGATATCAAAAAGGGGTTAGGTCTATTTCCCGGAACGGAACGGAACGGAACGCAGGACTAAAACACGGAACACACGGAACGAAGCACTATAAGTATCATGTCACTGCGCACGCATCTCACGTGTTCATACTTGTGTGGGTGTGGAGTACTCCATGACTTTGATCGTGTTCCGTGTGTCTCGTTCGCCTATTCAAACTTCGGAAGTTCTATCTTTATTGCTAGAGCCTCCTGCAGATTCAATATCAACCCTTCCACCAGTAAACCCAAAAGGAGGGGGAATATACATCTACCATAGCAAGGCGGAAAAAAAAGGTATGGCCATTGGGGGTTTGCGCGAGGGTCATTCGTTTTTAACGAAGTCCTCGCAATGGAACCGGTTGCTGCTTAAATTACTATTGTGAGAATTATTTTAGAGCCTATCCTCCCCCTAGCACAACTCGTTAGCAACTTATTAACACACTAGCGTGTCCCCGTGAAAAATCACGGGCTGATTATTCTATTCGTCTCGCTATTCATTTGCCAGATGAACAGTTGGTCTATCTCTTAGCTCCTCTTTTTTTACTGTTTTACTGTTTTACCAAATTTTGCATATATAATCTACCACCTGACCTGTTCTAACATACGGTTACTACGCAACCTCTATAACATGCCCGCGCAATACAAATACTTCATTATGGAATTATATTATGTCAGATAGTAACTACATGTTCTCGGCCTGTACGATGAGACTTGAGAGTGAACGACAATAGCGTTGCTTTTATTCTTTCTGCACATTATTACCTGTACAGGCATATAGGTTTTGTGGCTGGCATGGTCGCTAAGTACGCGTTGCTATGTACCTTTGTGGGAGGTGGTCGTTCCTATTGGTTGCTAGGTACGCGTACATACCTAGCAACCAATAGGCGCTAGGCCGAGTATATAAATGAGTTACGCGGATGTTAATTAAAGGTTACTATAATTTCCAACGTACGTACGTCCGTACGTACGTACGGACGTACGTACGTTGGAAATTATAGTAACCTTTAATTTTAAATATAGTTATTTAAAATAATGTATATAGTTAATACAATACTTATATGAATATTTCTTTAACTACATTACACAAATCTGCATGCACGCATTTATGTTCAAGTTTAAGTTCACACCTAACTAGGATAGCTCGGCAATGGACCTTGTCAAGGTGAGGTTCATCTTGCTGTATAGGTCATGGGTGACCTTGCTCCTCGCATACCCGGAATGCATGGCTATTCGGCGGGCCAGTAGCGCAAATGCATTGACCGCCTCCTTCCCCCAATTACCATGAGTCTCAACTGCTAAGGGAAGACAACTCCAACCAAGTTCAGAACTGCTTGCTGCTATCATTGCAGATGACAATCTGGAATGGATAGATGAAGATAAAGTGAACATACAAGATTTACAGATACCAAATATGGCACACACAAGTAAGAACCCAATTCCTACTACATCTTTGGATGAACATTTATCCATTCCATGGGATAACCAATAAACATTGTCATGTCATTTGGTCCTGTGTTTGCATTCCTTTTTGATATGCAGCTAATTCATAGAATATCCATGCACTGTGATTTCAGTATGTGAATGTCTATTGCAATAAATGAGACATAGCTCGGAGGCGGCGATGAAAATCGGAAGAATCGAAAGTCCAGTATGCTGAGCGTTTGTTGAGGTCAAAACTGCCCGGCTACATAGTCAATTGCATGTTGGTTGCGGGATTTGACACACTAGATCTAGGCATTTTGGCACGTATGGATGTTGGAAACCAACCGGGCAATTCCATACAGATCATTGAAGACTAAATCTCTTGCAACTTTCCAGGCGATGCGAGGTATACATGCATGCTCCGTTACTTGAATCGATGTGCAAATTTCCACCTGGACATCGCATTAGTTGTGTTACGACCGAGGTCACGACATCCCTGATGATGCTGTTGCTGCAGTGGCTACCAATAAAAAGAAAAAGACCTGTGAGTCTACAGCAGTACAGCCACCAGATGGACGGAATACTGAAAACACAGCCAACACTATTGGGAGACTTCGTCAGCAGATTGCTGAAGAATGTCAAATGAATGGCTTAGAACTTTGCAAGAAAACGACTACGAATTGACGGTAAAAGAAGAACATGATATGGTGAGTTGTGGTCTATATGCCATTGCAGTACTTACAAGTCTAGCATTTGGTCAGGATCCTACTACAGTGGTGTATGACCAAGAAGCCATGCACCCACATTTGAACGCATGTTTTGAAACTAACAAGATTGTGCCCTTTCCAGTCCTAAAGCACCGCAGACCAACTTAAAAAAATTGCCAAAATAGAAGAATGCATTCTGCATTGCTACTGTAGGATGCCTGATGATGGATATGAAATGATTTGTGTGATGCATGGTATCACAAAGCTTGTGTCAAAAATCCATATTGTAAGGATGGTCCTGGCTTTGCACACACATCTCAAATGCACTCTGACTTCTAGTTCAAGTGAACTGAATATTTATAGTGCAGTTTCCAGACATGTAAGCGTGAGATTTTGATCGTACATGAACATAATGTTGAACACATGGGCGTGGCCTGTTCATATCTTTCTCCCATGCGAAGCGCGAAAGCGTTTGAAGTATAATAGTAGTTTACATACATTTGCAATACCAGCACACAATCCGCGGCCGGCTAATGCCCCCCGACCCAGTTGGGTACATCTAACGTGAATCTTGGTTGATACGCACACATATGCGCGAGTACGCACATGCACACACGCACGCAGTCACACACGCGCGCGCACACACACGTGAGTGAACAATAGGTGTGAGAATGAGATTGATAAGAGAGTTCATAAGTTCACTACACCACTCCCCCCTTAGTGTGTGACTATATCTGTTGAGCGTAGTATTGGGGGAAGTGAACACGTCGACCAGAACGGGTATCTGAGTAGTTGGTTGGATTTGAGTGTTCATGGGTGGAGGTTGTGAGATGGGGTGATCAGGTTCGTTGTCAATATGAGCGGGTTTGAGACGATCAAGAGATACTGTATCATGGCGACCCTTGATGTCATTGGTGAAATGTTTATCAGTGAATTTGAGAACTGGGTATGGTCCATCGTATGGTGGTTGAAGGGGTTTGAGAACAGCATCATGCCTGACAAAGACATGCGTTGCTGTTGATAGACCATCAATAATGTTGTTGCGTTGAGTATATCGAGGTGGAGTTGAGCGAATTTCTGCATTTGTGTTCGTAGATTTGACACAAAATCAAAGGGGTCAGGCAGAGAGTTGGGCTGAGAGGGTGTGAAAAATTCTCCAGGAAGGCGAAGAGTTGTGCCATACAGCATCTCTGCAGCAGTTGAGGCTAGATCCTCCTTGATGGCAGTGCGAATTCTGAGCAGAACGAGGGGTAGAGCATCCATCCAAGAGTTTGGCTGAGGTTGCACTTTTAGAGCGGACTTGAGTTGGCGATGGAAGCGCTCAACCATGCTATTGGTTTGCGGATGATATGCTGTGGTGCGGGCTCGTCTGGATCCAATGAATGACATGAGTGTACTCCATAACTGGGATTCGAATTGGCGGCCACGGTCAGTGATGATGGTCGAAGGCACACCAAACCGAGAGATCCAGCCATGCAGGAATGTTTGTGCAACTGTTTCAGCTGTGATCTGTGAGAGAGGAATGGCTTCAGACCATCTGGAAAAACGGTCCACACATGTCAAGAGGTAGGTGAATCCTTTGGAGGATGGTAGTGGTCCAACCAGGTCAATGTGAACCACATCAAAACGAGCATCAGGGGTTGGGGATGATGAGAGTGGGGTTGATGAGTGTCGCTGAATCTTAGCACGCTGGCCCTGGATACAAGATCTGGTCCAACGGCGGACATCAGAATTGATGCTGGGCCAGACGAATCGGGCTGTGATCAGCTTCTGAGTTGCTGTAATGCCTGGGTGGGATAGAGAATGGAGTGAGTCAAAAACTGTGCGTCTCCAAGATAGGGGAACAATGGCCGTTGTGAGCCAGTGGAGACATCACAATAAAGAGAATCTGTAGAATTGGGCAGTGGAATGGCTTCCACAACAAGCACCGTGGTGGAGGAGGATTGAAGAGCCCTTATCTGGTGGTCTGTTGTTTGCGCCCTGGCCATAGCAGCAAAATCCACTACTGGAGGTTGGCCAGACAACAAGGCGTTTGTCTCCACCATAGACAATGCATCTGCCACAATGTTATCAGGTCCTTGAATGTGTCGAATATTGGAAGTGAATTGAGCAATATAATTGAGGTGTCGGGTTTGACGAGGCGAGTGGTGTTTGAGCTTAGTGTTCAAAGCAGATGTGAGTGGCTTGTGGTCATTAAGGACGTGAGTTGTCAAGGAAATACCTGAAATTTCTGATGGCAAGGTACACAGCCAACAGTTCTCTGTCGAAGGTGCTGTAGCATTGCTCAGTGGAGGTGGTGACTAAGAAAATCCAACTCGATACGACCAAAGAGGCACTTGTTGGGGTTGATGAGTATGCCATGTTCAGTGAGTCGCTCAAAAACCAATCGCAAGTCCTTTACTCAGGTGTGTTAAGACTGACTACACTTAAAATAATTAAATGGCTGCCAAAGGAAGCGTTTATTCATAAATATTCATACACAGACGTTACCACAAATTAATAATGTCCAATACAGTTTGGATTGATAACGCGTAATTAATATATAATGTTGTTTCTATGACAATGGTTACGCACAGTGAAATAATTGACTGAATGTTAGAATTGAAAACCCGGGTGATAAAAGAATAGTTTTTCTGCAGTTCTTCTACTTTTTTTAATCATTATACTAGGCTTTTAGATCACTATTTCGAAACGCTTCGAGCGTTTGCAGACAAACATTATAACTGCGAAAAATTAAGCACAAAATTCATCATTTTCGTTGTGCAACTTATGCAAACAATGTTAGATTTCGTTGTGCCCACCCACAATAGTTAGACTGGTATATCAAATAAACAATATATAACTGTTTTTGTCCACAAATTAATTAATTTGCGGGATCATTGAACAAAGATTTGGTAAAAAGTGAATAGCTACAAGAAGTACCCAAACAGTAAAGCGGCATGTTGTAATGTTTGAAATACAGTGTACCCAGTCTTAACATACCTGAGTAGGTGTTGTTCTGGAGTTGACTGACAACGAGGACATCATCAGTATATGCATAAGCTGATGAGATGCCTCTGAGCACTTGATCCATAAAGCACTGAAATGTCTGTGCCACCCAAAGGGCATATGGATAAATTCAAAAAGGCCGAACGGTGTGGTTATGCTGTCTTTAGGACATCAGCGGGGTCAACTGGAATTTGGTGATAGGCACGGATCAGGTCTAGCTTGGAAAAGGTGGTAGCACCTTGTAGGAGTAAGGTGAAATTGTGTATGTGGGACACTGGATATCGATCGGAAATTGTACATCGGTTCAGAGCACGGTAGTCTCCACAAGGACACCAGTCACCATAAGTCTTCTTAGGCACCATGTGCAAGGGTGAGGACCAGAACTGGATGAGGGTCGAATAATGCTGAGCTGGAGCATGTGGTGGAACTCTTGTTTGGCTGCACGGAGTTGATCAGGTGCCAATTGTCTGGGACGAGTGGAAACTAGAGGGCCTGTTGTCTCAATGTGGGGCCTGTTGTCTCAATGTGGGGAGTTAAGTCATGTCATACAGGAGTGTCTGGGGAGCAGACCTGTGTGAGCGCAGGGAACTCAGTGAGTAGAGCTACATATGGGTCACTAGTGTCTTTAGGGCAAATGGACGGACTAGGAGAGAGCACCTGAGAGAGAATGCCCTGGATGCACAGTTGTGTGTATCGATCAACTTGCGGTTCTGCATGTCGACCAAAAGTGCAAAATGTCTCAGGAAATCAGCACTGATGATGGGATTCCGAACATCAGCAATGATGAAAATCCAAGGGAGTGATCGTCTAAGGCCGAGGTTGAGTGTAAGGGAGCGTTTACCAAACGTGCTAATTGGAGTATTGTTTACAGCAGTGAGAGTCAGCGTGTCGGAAGAGTTTTGATCAGTACGAGAGGGAGGAATGACACTTACTTCTGAGCCTGTATCAACTAAAAATCGTGTGTGTGTAGTACGGTCACTTAAAAAAAAGAGGTGACTGGATGAGGTGCTGGGGGGCATTTGTTGCCACTAGCGTCCAGCCGGAGAGTTTCCCCAGGAGCAAGGGCCATGGCAGTTCTTGGCCTTGTCTCCGAACTTGCGATGATACCAGCAGAGGCAGTCCTGAGCAGGGGAGGCAGAAGTAGGGGTAGGACTCTGAGGATGACAGGGTCTGCACACACTACGTCTTCGAGAGTGATATATACCAGTGGTGAGGGAGGCAACCAAGTCTGTAAGATGTGCGACTTCCTCACGGAGCTCTTTTACTTCGGAGGAGTGTGCGGGGTTAGTAATGGCAGACACAGAGGGGGTTGAGACTTCCATGACCTTGCCAGCCATGTCAGCTAGCTTGTTGATGTCCATGGTAGAATCAGTAGAGCCTAGAACCATCCTGGCATTGGCAGGGAGCCACTGGAAGAACAACTCGCGGAAGAAGGAAGCAGCGTCTGTGGACGTGCTCAGTTTGTCGCCAAGGAGTTGCTGCATCTGGTGTAAGAGTTGCGTTGGCTTCCAGTCTCAAAGTTCTTCGCCACCAATTAGTTGTTGTAATTTTCGCTATTCGGAAGCGGTGGTTTGCTTGACGAGCTCCTTTTTGAGAGAATCATAGGGGGTCTCTGTAGGCGGATTGAGGATCAGGTCTCAAACTTCCATGGCAAACTCAGGACTGAGAGAGCTGATAACGTAGTCAAAGCGTGTCTTCTGCACTGTAACACCTCTGGTTGTGAATTGTGCTTCAACCTGAACAAGCCATGCCTCTGGAGCAGTCGGCCAGAAGGGTGGGAGTTTGATGCTGATAGCAGACTCAGTGGTGGTGGTTAGAGAATGAGCGAGAGGGTCGTTTCTGTCGTCTCCACAATTGCTAGAAGCTGAACTCTCTGTAGACATCGTTGTTCTGTGGTAAGCTCACGTCAGGGTCACCAATGACGGTGCTGAGATGAGGTGCTTGGGTATTTGGATGTGCCTAGTGGGATGGAAAGGAAAGTCACTGCATCCACAAGATGATGACTACCTTTGAGGTCAACTAGGAGAGTTTGAGCAGAGTAAATCTGCTCCCAACAGAGAGCGAGAAACATCAGCGATAGTGAAAGTCCACTGGTACTTGTTGGAGGTGAAATGAAGGGGAAGGGTGCATGAACCATAAGTTTTGATGGAGCTGTCATTGGCTGCCAACAGCGATGGTCCTGGTTGTGCTGTGCGCATGTCCAAACTGGTGGCTGGTACAACACTGACCTCAGCTCCGGTGTCTACCTCCTGACAAATGGCAGCAGCCAAAGCCGAGTTTAATGACATGGAAGCCATGGGCATCATTCGATGGTATCCAGTCTATGGGCATCTCCCCTACATATGGTACCGAAGGCAGCTGGAGGTTGGTGTCCTTGTGGTGACTACAGGTGTTTTAATGACATCACAGTACCTGATCGGTACCCAGTGCCCCATATTCAGGACTTTTCAAACCACCTCGCTGGCAAAACCATCTTCTCCAAGATCGACCTGGTACTCGGCTATCACCAGATTCCTGTTGCAGCTGAAGGTATTCCAAAGACTGCCATTATAACACCCTTCGGGCTTTATGAGTTCCTGAGGATGCCTTATAGCCTCAAGAATTCTGCCCAAGCTTCCAGTGTCTTATGGATACAGTTTGCCAGGGTTTAGATTTCACCTTCATTTATATCGATGATATCTTGGTGGTTAGCAACAATATTCAGACACACAAAGAACACCTCTGCCTGCTTTTTCAACGTTTACAAGATTTCGGCATGGTGATTAATGTCTCAAAATGTCAGCTTGGCCATGATTCCATCGATTTCTTGGGCCATCGCATCAATAGCACTGGGTCTTTTCCATTACCTGACAAGGTACAGGCTATCTCAGAGTTCAACCAATTAGTGACCATACAAGGGCTACAAAGATTTGTAGGCATGGTAAATTTCTATATCGTCAATTCATTCCAGCAGCTGCACAATTGATGTCTCCATTATTTGATGCATTGGAAGGCAAGCCCAAAACACTGTTTTGGAATGATGCTATGGTGAAATCTTTCCAAGACACTAAGAGAGCGTTAGTTGAGGCCACTTTTCTTACGCACCCCCGGTCCTGACGCATCTATTTCACTCACAGTGGATGCCTCTGACCATGCAGTAGGTGCAGTTGTTCAACAGTTTATGAACGACACTTGGCATCCTCTAGCATTCTTCAGCAAGAAATTGAGACCCCCTGAAAATGAGTACAGTGCCTTTGATAGGGAATTACTTGCCTTTTACCTAGGCCTACAGCATTTCCGATATTTCTTAGAGGGCCCTTCATTTGTTGCCTATACCTACCACAAACCACTCACATTCTGTATGTCCAAAATGTCTGAACCATGGTCAAGTAGACAGCAACGTCACCTTTCCTACATTTCTGAGTTCACTACAGACATTCGGCACATCCGGGGGAAAGACAATTTAGTAGCTGACACTCTGTCAAGAGCAAACATCGACTTTATTCAGTTGGGAATAGACTTCCGTGGAATGGCTGCAGATCAAAGAGATGACCCTGAGGTACAAGCTCTGCGCACTGCTACCTCCAGCCTACAGGCACAAGACATCCCTTTTGGAGTACAAGGTGTTACACTCCCCCGTGACACATCCACTGGCCATGCAAGGCCAATTGTACCTGCTGGCTGGATATGTCAGGTTTTTGACCTGATCCATGGTTTATCACACCCCTCCATGCAGGCCACAAGGAAGTTGATTGCCTCAAAGTTCATCTGGAATGGCCTACAGAAACAAGTGGGAATTTGGGCTAAAGCATGCATCCCTTGTCAAACTTCCAAGATTCAAAGGCATATCAAAGCCCCAATTGACAAGTTCACGGTTCCTCACCGCCGTTTGACCATATCCATGTTGACCTCGTGGGACCTTTACCACCCTACAATGGTTTACCCACCTCCTCACAGAAGTGGATCGTTTCTCCAGCTGGCCAGAAGGCATTCCCCTTAATGACACAGCTGCCTCTGTTTGTGCCCAAGCTCTTGTCTCCCACTGGATTGCCCGTTTTGGCATTCCTGTCGACATGTCATCCGACAGAGGACACCAATTAACCTCACAGTTGTGGTCATCTGTTGCACAATTGTTAGGCAAGGTTCAGCAGCATGTATGGTTGTATATGTATATATGCATGTATAGGGGAAAGGGGGGGGGGGGGGGGGGGGGGGTAAACTCCGCGCTTACTTCATTGTCAGCAGTAGGCTGGGTGTAATTGGCCATTGACTGCCGAATGCGAAGACTCTCATCAAACAATATATGAGATCTGCTAGCAATATGCTGCCGGTACTTGGATGGGTAATCAAAACCCTCTTTACAAGGTACACAGTAAGAACGTATATAATCGAGCGGCGTACACATTGGTAATTAACGAAGGTAGTATTATAGTAACATGCACCGACATGCATGCACTTACGTTTTGAGGCCATTGATTTCTTTTTGCAGTCGGTGCATTAATTAGAATCACAGCACATGTTTTTTGTTGCAACATTGCAATTGCACGCGATGTTGAATACATGTTCAACACCACAATCTCAACCACAACGGCATTCTGATCATGAGGATCCAGGTCCAAGTCGTGAACAAATTTCTTTGCCACAACATCCTCTCAGCCCAGTACTGAAAAGTATTTTGAGTTAGCTACAAGGTCTTAATTCGGAAATGAAAACAGAACAAGGCAAGCTGAAGGATGCCGTTGAAGAATCGACAGTGAAGCTATTTAACATTGAGTCAAGCCCATGCTAGGTTGTAATATAATAAAAGTATGCATTCTAATTTATTATAACATTTTAGGTGCATCTGCTGAAGGAACTAGGTAAGTTTGTTTTGCAGAACCATTAACAGACTGCCATCTTCTGCAGATGTATCGGTAAGTCATATCATATTTTATTCTGTTATGGTGATACATGGTTGCAGGTTGTTATTAATAACAGGGTTCGTACAAACCTTGAAAACCCTGGAAT
Organism: Eunapius fragilis; assembly: GCA_963681505.1. Classification (NCBI taxonomy): domain Eukaryota; kingdom Metazoa; phylum Porifera; class Demospongiae; order Spongillida; family Spongillidae; genus Eunapius; species Eunapius fragilis. Next base: position 3,429,974 of record OY811986.1, on the reverse strand, counting down.
TTCGGCATACCTTTATCAAGGCCTTAATGGTCCTTGATATTTGGTAGTATCCTCGAAATAGACAACTTCACGATCTGATTATTTTGTACTCCGGATGTGATGTCACCTAGTCACTACGAAGAAGTCCGTTGTTGTCTCTTTGTTGTCTCTAGCTTTTACTGGGCCTCATATAGTTACATCATTGTGGGGCCCAATAAAAGCTAGAGACAACAACGGACTTCTTCGTAGTGTCTAGGTGACATCACATCCGGAGTACAAAATAATCAGATCGTGAAGTTGTCTATTCCCATCGAAGTCCTTGAAATGCACTGCTTTAGGGTGTGCACTTCCTTATACATGTACGGCGCACTTGAAGCCTTGTAAGTGTAGATAACACCGCAGTTTAATTTATGAATTTATTTATTTGGTTTTTCATCACGGGTGTTTCGGAGTGGACATTTACGGATATTTAGATGTCCAATTGCCCATTTACGTAAAAATGATTTTGCTAGCTCATTAACGCACTAACATGTTCAAGGCCGGTTTCTGCTACGACCCAGTATCACTACGCCTCTCCATTGATAACTCCATGCATAGTAATAGTCTAAGCACAAACCCAAATCAACTGCTCACATGTTTATCGCATTTCAACATACGGCGCAACGTTTCTAGTAATCACGTGCTCCTTAATTCGTTACGAGTGCATCTTTTGGTGGACTATTTGTGAGGCTCTCGAACTTTCAGGTGAGTTGTGACGATAAAATACAGAATCTAGGGGCATTGTAAAACAATCCAAGCTGTGTCATGTCTCGAGACGCGACGTCTAAGGCATATAAAATCGCTGTTGAAATCTATGAATAATTATCAACATCTTGATTATTATAGATGCTTTGCGATGGAGTTCCATTGCAGTCTGCTTACAAAACATTGCAGGGTGTGCGGTGGGAGATTGGCGGTGGCAAATAAATCAAAAAGACTCCTAATCTTACAAAAAAGAGCTTAAACTAGCATTTGGTATTGATATGATCATTTATCATGTCACCTTCATTTTGCAAACCATGTATGGAGAGGGTGTTAAGAGGCAGAAAAAGCTAGTACCATTCAGATGGTCATGCCCTACAAGTGGAAAGTCCACATGTGTGAAGTGAGTGAAGAGCAAATTATAACTGAATTTAATTACATGATCACATATAGGTTTGCCAGCATGTTGAGGTGCTGGTGAAAGGTGGCATGAAGAAAAAATGTGACAAAACATACAGCCAAACATCAAGTGAATCACTACAGTCATTAGTTGCACATATTGAAACTGCACCAACAATTTCTGAAGTGTCCACTCGGCCATTGTGCAGACCAGTAGAGCTACCATGCCGAAGTCATGTCTGTGCAGGATGTATCATAACATGCCTGACATTGTCAGCAAAGAACACATGTCCCTGTTGTTATGACAACTCACCTTTAACTGCTTCCAGCATAAATGCAGCGCCTGACGTGTTCTTGTCCCTCCTAAGTGACGTACTGCTTCTATGCGATTCCTGTAAAACAGATCAAACATTTCAGCAGGAGAGTACCTCTCACATGTTTGCAACACTTTATCTCCTCCATGTGAAACGTATACTGAGGTACAAGTCAGCATCTGTAATTCAAAGAATGCTATCTGAAAGCCCAGAGCCAAATGTTTTGCAGATTCCAACTAGAGTAAATCCAATTAAAAAGTTTGAAGTCTTCAGGAACTGTCAGAACAAACCACAATTGAAGCACAGTAAGCAGTAAGTTGTACACTATTGAAAAGATCACCAAAGAAGGCCTTAAATTGCATGATGGTCCGTTTGTGAAAAGTCATTATGTAACACTTCAGAACATTGGGGTGGAGCCCCAGCAATACTCTTTGGTTGCAACCCCATTCACAAGACTTGAAGGTCAGACAATTGTACTGAAAAGATACTTCATAAAGATCAAACTACCGTGTACTATTTCCTTGATTACAAGTTGCACCTTCTATTCAGGACACAACTGTACCTGCATTTAAAAATTTACCGGTACTTTTAAGTTGTGTAGTAGTGTTGGCGCACGTTTCGCTCTACTCGTGCTCCGATTGGCTCTTGACTCGGGTCTGTTCATCCAACTGTAGCAAGTCAAAAGTAGCAGTTAAAATCTTTAATGCGGGTACAATTGTGTAGCCACAGCTTGTAATCAAGGAAATACGGTAATGGTTATCATTATATAGCTACTAACCTGAAAGTCTTGTGGTTGTCTATAAAAAATGTGGCCCAGCCAAATCCTGTTCTCCTCATGGTTGCAGACAAATCTGAAGGGACATTTGCTAGACTTGGAGCATGCCACTCCATCTATGACCAACGTTTTGTAACAGATGAGAAATGTTGAGAGTTAGGCAATAGCAACATGACGTCACAGTGGATGAGTATTATTTTTCACATGAAGCTATTCTTCCCTTTATGAACCAATTTCCCCAATGAATCAAAATGCACCTATTAGAGGAGCACACAGTTGAGTGGGTGAGAGGATACAACTTTTTGGATTTGGCGTGCTGGGTGAGCAAGGTGCTGAATTGATTCACCCATCGTTTCAATGTACTTTGTGAACACACACACACACACACACACACACACACACACACACACACACACACACACACACACACGCAGTTTTCACCTTTCAGACATAATAGCATTAAATAGGTTGCCATGAGACCAGGATGGACAAAATATGCTTAGCAATTCAAATCTAGCCTATGAACACCTTTTACACGCAGTTCAATCAGAAACAATAAAAAGAGGCTACGGTGCATCGTTAAAGATCACTTCATAAGTATTGCTCCTGACTCAATCCATGCTCAGCCACCCACAAAGACAGCAAAACGTACGCCAAAACACACTGCTGCTTCATAGTATAGTGGATTTATATTCACGTACACAAAACACAACAAGCGCGTTCCCCATTCCACTTGACGATGTTTGCACGTTACTTCTGAAGCATATAAGTCGCGTCTCAGAAAAAGAGTAACATAAAACGAAAGCTCTATCTATGTACAATACCTTTGTAAAAGTCGTTTCTCAACTGGAAGTTCGCACGTCCCGGACTAACTAGTTTTGAAAATCTACCTCCGCGTAAGTAGGCCGCTTTTGAACGACACTTCTCCAGACCGAAACCATCTTTGATGCCCAAACATACCTCATTCAGTAGAGCACAGGTTCATCTTCAACAATACTTCGTCTAAAGGGTCATCACGTGTTCTATTCAGTAACTGTACAACGAATTCCAACGGGTACAAATCATTACAACCGTTGCTAGGTGAGGTAATTGACATTTCAAAATTTTGGGGCGTAGGACTTTTTGTCCATCAATTCAATGGATCGTAACACCCGTGTCATGCGTATCCACCCGTTTATTAGCGTACATGTTAGTTGCTACGTCGCGTCTTTGCTAAATCATTGTTGCTTTTGTTTCGTTCATCGTCGTTGCTTGCTCGTAGTTGCTACGTCGCGTTTTTGCTCAATCATTTGTTGCTTTTGTTTCGTTTATCGTCGTTGCTTGCTCGTAGTTGCTACGTCGCGTCTTTGCTCAATCATTGTTGCTTTAGTTTCGTTCATCGTCGTTGCTTGCTCGTCAAGCGCTGCTTTAAGCGTGAAGTTTAAGTTTTGGAAAATGCCAGGCAAGTGCAATTTAAATGACAAATGGTTCCATTTGGTGGAATATCGATCATGGCTTCAAAAGGTAACGGAAAACCCACACAAAGCGTTATCCATGAAACAAATTGATATTGCCAGTGGCGGATCCAGGATTTTAAGTTGGGGGGGGGGGGGGGGGGGCGTATTAATCACAGGGTAGGATTGGGGGTGGGTGCGGGAGGGGGGCTCCGCCCCCTCCAGCTCCAGCTAGGGGGTATGGGGGAGCGCTGTGAGCTCTCCCATTGGGGTCTGGGGCAAAGCCCCAGAAGCTTTTGAGTTCCGCATTATTAAGCTTCAGGAATTCAGCCATATTAAATCGAAACATTAACAGCTAGTCACGCAAACTGCGCGCATGCGCACCGGCGCGCAATATTATTGTTGTACATTTATGAAAAACAGAATCATTGAAAAAATAAGGAAACGTGTATAACTAATGTTTGGCTTCATGCCAGTGGGTTCAGCAATAACATTTTTCTTTGGTGTCTTTTTGCATACTTGTCTATAATACTCTCGATATCCAATTTTCTATTAAAGTCATAGTGTTCGTACATCAATATTAGTGCATTAAATCTATCTTCTCCCATTGTGCTTCGAGACGCATTTTTGATAAATTTCAATGAGGAGTTTGCTCTCTCAACACCACTAGCTGTTACTGACGTTAAAAGCAGAAGGTGAATTATTTTAGTGATGTTTGGATACATCAATGAGCATGCTCTTCTGTCTGCCAGGGTTTCTGCAAGTGAACTGGGTTTATCAGCTTGGCTTCTCCACATACATGCCCATAGAGATAACTCCTGTTCAAGGGAATCTGGAGAAGGTAGATCGTCCATGTAGTATTCTAAATCAAGACTACTAGGTGGGTGCTGTTCTGAAATATTGGAGGGAATAAGACACAGACCCTGAACTGCCTGTTTTGAAAGGTCTCCGAAGCGCATATTCAGTTGCTGGATTAGAGAATCAAGAAATGGAAGATAGACGGCCAATCTATAATATACTTTTGGTGTTTCAGCCGGTACATTGTTGCGTTGTGTTTGTCTACCACAGCGTCTAGGTATTTCTAGAACGACACTGCTTCCTGTCAGCTCAATCATGTTCACCATCCTTGCAAACACTCTATCATACTCTGCCTCATCACGTCTGCTGTTGGAAAGTACAGTCTTTAGAAGTTCTACCATTCCATACCCCTCCACAACATCCAAAGCTGAGCCTTGCAGCTTGGTTTTCAAACCCTTTGTGTAGCCAAAGAAGTGCAAAATGGTTTGCAAGCACGCAATGAATTGGGAGTCTGTTATGCGCTTTAGTAAACCGTATGCCTCTGTGACTGATTTTGAGTCCCAGCCAGGTTCCAGACTGCCAATTGCTTCTAAGCACACAAGTAGTGGTTCATATATAACACTTAAATCTTGGATGGTGTTGTGCTTCTCAACCCATCTGGTTTCACAAAATATTTTAAATTTTACCTTTGAAACACGGCCTACATCATCCCTCTGCTGATTGATTTCATTAACAGCAGCCTCCAGTCGTCTGCTCCTTTTGGGAGAATAATGAAAGAAAATTCCCAGATGTTTTACTGTGTCCAGCATTAGATGAATTTCTTTCACATCGCAACTTTTACACAAAGCCAAATTCAAATCATGCCTGGAACAGTAATGATATGTTGCCTTCGGGGATTCCTTCCTAAGCTGGGCAGCGAATCCCGAATATTTACCTGACATATTACCTGCTCCATCCATGGTCTGAGATCGACACAATTTGACGTCAAGCCCAACTCCAGTCAGTGCTTCTATAGCATTGTGGCACAGTGCTTCACCAGTTGTGCAATCACATGGGATAAACTCTAGTAGCCGTTCCACTGGTTTATTACCTTTTACATAACGTAATAGAAGACCAAGTTGTTCCCAGTTGCTGCTGTCGGTTACTTCATCACACTGGATACCATAGTATAATCCTATAGCCTGTTCCTGTATTCCTTGTACTATCTTTCTTTGTAAAAATTCCTTAACACAAAGCAACAGTTCATTTTCAGTTGTTTTAGATGTGTAGGTTGCGTTTCGTGCACAAGTCTCTAAATGGTGCTCAAGGACTTCGTCACCAGCATCAACTCGAAGAGCAAGCAGTGCTTTGAAGTTACCTTTATTAAAGCTGGTGCTAGTTTCGTCATCGCAATGCTACACCCTGTCTTCCACAGAATTCGAGGCATTTTAACACAGATCTCAGTACTTCTCGATTCTGCTGAAAAGTCCTTGAGCTTGTTTCAGCAATTGCTAGATCTATTCTAGAAGCATAATTTTCATATGTCCCTAAAAATGCCCACAATTTTGCCATAGAATTGCAATGATATTTGCAGGAAGCATGATTCTTGAGATCTTCTAGTGCATCCTTCCAGTTTTGAAATGGCTCTAAAATCAGTTTTTTGGGCAACGGTGTGAAGAGTCAGGGAAGAGGACACACCCCATGCAATACAAACCATCTTTTGCCTTTGAGTAGCATATGTAATCAAACTTTTGAAACCAGTCTCTTTTACAAAATCTTTTTAAGTACCCACTCTGATATCGTTTGTCCTTGTATTGTTTGAAGGGAAACGAGAAATTTGTATCTGGTTCCCTACACGTGATAATATTGTATTTTTCTTCATCACTACAAGAATTGCTAATGTAGTCACTGATATCTATAGAAGTGTGGGTATTTCAGCTACATGATGGTTGCTGCTGATCACCAATGTGCACGTTGGATATTGATTGGAATTGCTGTAAAATAATAATGTAAGGTTTCAGTTTTAAAGTATAAATAAATCCATGCATATGCGGAATGTGTTACTGTGTCATGGATACTGTGCTATATAAGTTTACACATATCAGTACAACGCTGTTAATGTCTCACTGTACAGTAGAAGGTATTACGCTTAATAATTTATATACTTTTCATGTAATTACCTGAGTCTTATCGACACTCCTCAGAGTTTCAATAGCATTCTGTCTGTCATCAGGTTGCACATCGGGATGGTCACTGTTCAGCGACTCATCTTGGAGATCAAAATGCTGTTCAATGGCTGACTCATTCAGTACATCACCTTCATCTTCGTTATTAGGCACACTAGCCACACACTTCTCCTTCGCTTCACCAATACTACTGCAAACAGTGTTGCAGCGATATATCGCGATTAAATTTTATATCGCAATTACGATTATATCGCGATTTTTTTTAATTATATCGCGATTACAAAGCGGAAATTTACGGACATAATTACAGTGTATTTACAATAACACTATAAGAGTACTCATTTTATTTTAGAGTTGTGACGCAGGAAGATACATTTTCCTAGCCGTGCTGGTAGGAGACGCCATCTTTTCTTTTGTAGTATATTCTTTGCGGTAGAAAAAACCCTTTCTGAGGGAGCCGTGGATGCTGGAACAGCTAGATATTTTTTGCCAATTTGGATACTAATGGATACACTGACTCATTTTTTTCCCACCAAACCAAAGGATCCTCTTTCCTAAAGTTAATCTCCCCTTCTTTTAGACATCTTTGTAGCTCTTCTTCAACTATATCAACATGTGAGCCTTGTGGGAGTTCCACTGATGACGTTTCCTTACCAAAGAGCACGTCAAAAGCGTCATCTTCTTCTACATTGCATCGTTTGGGTGCTGGTGCTGGTTCCTCCTCTTCACTCTCATGAAACTCTTCTTCTTTATCATTAGCTGCCGATATATTTCTCATTTCAGTTTGCAATTGCTGTACAATCACGTCTTTTTGTCTGACGTTGAGCCATGATAAGCTCTTATGACCAGGGTGGGTTATGGCCCCCATTCCCAACAAAAGATCTGCAGGATCCCAGCATGAGCTCATCCCTGAAAATAAATGATCGTACATCTTGTATAACTGTGGGAAGGCTGTTCCAATTTTGTGATCCTAACTGCCAGTGGTCAGGACGAGATGTACCTCCAAGCGCTTTTATCAAGGTGGTTATCATTCTAGACACACTTCCCAAGGTAACATACTTCTCCCCTTGCAGAAAGTCAGTTGCTACTTGGAATGGTTTTAGGAATAGGCAAAGTTTCTCTGCTGCCTGCCACTGGTCATCAGTAGGAGTTAGATTTGCATACTTGCTCTCAGACAGAACATGGATTATTGATCCCTTAAGCAAGATGCAGCGCTGCAGCATAAATAAAGTTGAATTCCAGCGTGTGCAAACATCTTTTATTAATTTTAAACTACGAGTAGTCACTGAATGAACTTCATCAGCAACAGTATCAGTATAACTGTCATCCATGTCTGGCTCTTCTGTTGGCAAATCAGGCTCAGACTGGTCAAGAATACACTGTATTAGAGGATCTTTTTGGCTCTTTCTAAGAGCATCAAGTAGCATGGGGCTGTTGTTGATGCTGCTTGCTATTGTTCTGAAAAGACCAATGAAGCTAGCAGATGGTGTTCTTATTTCCTAATAATGGGCACATTAGAGGGTACACATGCATACAGAAGCCTCAACATTCAATGCATTACCTCCAGTGAAATTTTGATTGAGAGCTGCAACTTATGGCACGCACATCGAACCTGTTCTTCAGTCACACCTTCCTCAAGTAATAGCTTTACTGCTGCTATAAAATTTGCTCCCTGATCTGTAGTTATAGCATCAAGCCAATTCTCTAGCATGAATTCAACATTGATAAGATTCTTCACAACTGAAGCAATTTCTTCTGCAGTGTGAGAAACTGGCAGGAAAATAAGATATATATCATACTATGTGCAACAGTAATCAAACAAATACCTTTCGAGATGGAGATTCCAAGGACACATGACATAATATTCCACTGAGTGTCAATCCAATGGGCTGTAACAGACACATATGAATCTCCAGTGCTCATTGTAGCAGCATCAGTGGTAATTGATACAGATACTGCCTCAGAGAGCATTTTCTTGATCTAAGAAAATAGTCATGAAATTTACAATTCATAGTGCTTGCATAGTGTGCAATACCTTCAACAGAACTTTCTCATACTGCAGATCTATTAATTCAGTGGCTCTTGTTCTATGTGGGGGGATGTAGGTACCATTGGAGATAAAGTCTAAGAATTCTCTGAACTCTGGGCTGTCCATTAGACTTGGTGGTAACAGATTTGCTGTTAGAGCATTAACCAACAGTTGTTCATGAAGCATGAGTTCGCCTCAGGCCTTTCAACACGCCCTGAGGTAGCACTGGCACATGACTAAATAACTGGTTTTTCTCAGCGTGTTTGCTTGGATGCAACTGTTGAAACAGACTTAACAGAGATGCTGCAGCACTCGTTGGCCGATCGCTTGTCGCTGTGCACATTGTACAGTGAAAAACTAATACTAAAAACACATGCAGATAAAACTTACTTTTTGTCACGATCCTTAACCAAATCGATCCTGTGCGAGTGCAAGAGGTGGTGCCTCATATTGGTGGTGTTGTTGTCGTGCCTTGAAACCCACGTGCAGCACTTAAGACAGACAACCCACGAAGAGGCTGAGTATTCTTTGTGTAGTAGTAATAGTCAATTGGACTTGATCACGTGAGATTATGATTATCTAGTGAATCATAGGCTAGGTGCGTGCTTTGTAACAGTTGTATATCGATTGCAATCGGCCTTGTGCTCAGCACATCAATGTAGCGTTGTCAACATTACATGGTGTCAGAAGTGTCTATCCACAATGGAACAACTAAAACCTCCGTGCGAAATGGATTTTGCAACTACTGATAGCGTGTCTTTGGCAGAAAAATGGAGGCGCTGGAGGCAAACGATGGAGCTCTACTTAAACTTGAGCATACCAGACAAATCAGAGAAGGAAAAGTGCAATATATTCCTGTATCTCATTGGACAGATTGGAAGAGACATTCACAGCACGATGACCCTGGCTAACGAAGAAAAAGATAAAATCGAAGTACTGTTCAGAAATTTTGAAGAACACTGCCTTGCACAGCAAAATGCAACCATGGAACGGTACAGATTTCACATGCGTTGCCAAAGGAAAGACGAAACGGTGAGTCAATTTGTAACCGCGCTCAAGCTACTAGCAGCCAGTTGTAAATTTGGTGAGCTTATGAATGACATGATCAAGGATCGCATTGTGTGCGGAATTAGCTCTGAACGTGTCAAAGAGAGGCTATTAAGAGAGACCAACCTCACACTGGAGAAAGCAATAGGTATCAGCCAAGTAGATGAAGAGTCAAAGAAACAAGTGAAAATTCTGAAGGACGAAACAACCACAGTGGAATCAACAATGGTAATCATGAAAGACGAGGAGCAGAACAGCCGAAAACGTCACAGAGGTGAAGAAACAGTAAGAAATCAACATAGGTGCAGAAAATGTGGCACTTTACACAAATGGGGTGAGTGCATTGCATTTGGTAAAAAATGCCTCAAATGTGGCAAACTAGGTCTTTTCGCTAAGTGCTGCAGGGCACCAAGAAGAGTGGAGACAATTACCAATGTGGCAGATCACTCACAGTTCGTAGGAGGAATCAGTCAGAAAACAAAGGCAGATACTGATGAGAATGGATGCTATGTAACTCTGAACACACAAGACACACCAGTCAGATTCAAGGTCGATACAGGCTCACAAGCAAATATCATCCCACACTCCATTTTCATGAAAATGGAAAATAGACCCAAACTGAAGCCGACAAACACGAAACTAATAAGTTACACCGGTGAAGACCTGAAGATATCAGGTTCATGTGAATTGAGATGTGGTGAACAGGTGTTAAACTTCTTCATAGTAAGAACAAACCAATGTCCCATCCTCAGTTTCAAGGCTTCACAGGAGTTGCACCTCATCAAAGTGGTAATGAATGTGACGACACAGGAAATAGATGGTCTAATAGCAGAATACTCTACTGTCTTTGAGGGATTGGGATGTCTAGACCAGCCTTATCACATAAAGATAGATGATACTGTGCAGCCCATAATATGTCCTCCACGGAACATCCCTGTGGCACTGAGAGAGCGTGTTCGAGATGAAATTGACAGAATGGAGAAGTTAGGAGTACTGAAAAAGGTAGAAGAACCGACAGCTTGGGTGAGCTCACTAGTCGTGGTAGAAAAACACAAAACAGGAAAGCTAAGGTTATGCCTAGACCCCAGACACCTAAATAAGGCAATACAAAGAGAACACTTTCAATTGCCCACAATAGAGGACATTGCAACTCGCCTGACAGGTGCTAAAGTGTTTTCCACACTGGACGCCAACCATGGATATTGGCAAATCCCTCTGGATCCGGCAAGTCAAAGACTGACCACTTTCAATACACCATTTGGAAGATACTGCTACACCAGGATGCCGTTTGGTGTCAAATCGGCCCAGGAGATATTCCAAAAAAGGATGGTTCAACATTTTGGGGATTTACCAGGGGTAGAGACAGACATAGACGACATATTGGTATGGGGAGCCACCAAGGAGGAACACAACCAGAGGCTAAAGGCTGTAATACAGAGATGTAAGGACATACACATGACATTGAACAAGGAAAAATGTAGTTTTGGGTCATCCAAAGTAGTGTATCTGGGCCATATAATCAGTGCAGAAGGAATATCTCCGGACACAGAAAAAGTAAAGGCAATCGACCAAATGCCTCCACCTGAGGACAAAAAAGGTGTGGAAAGACTTCTGGGCTTGTTGAACTACGTGGCTAAGTTCATTCCTGACCTATCCAGCATCACCCAACCCATCAGGGAACTATTAAAGAAGGAAGTCATGTTCCATTGGGATCATGAACAAGAAACAGCTTTCCAACTGATCAAGAAAAGAATGACATCAGCACCGGTACTAGCTTTCTATGATGTAAAGAAAGCAGTCACGGTCAGTTGTGATGCGTCCAATTTTGGTCTGGGTGCAGTGCTACTACAAGGAAACAAACCAATAGCATATGCATCACGTGCACTCACTGATACAGAAAAAAGATATGCACAAATAGAAAAAGAGCTCCTGGCTGTTGTTTATGCTCTAGAAAAGTTCAATCAATATGTTTATGGCAAGACCGTGCAAGTAGAATCTGACCACAAACCTCTAGAGTCAATAACAAAAAAGTCACTGTGCCAGGCTCCACCAAGGTTACAACGGATGCTCCTTCGACTGCAGAAGTATGACTTTATACTGAACTACAAACCGGGTAAAGAGATGGTGATTGCCGACACACTATCAAGAGCATGCTGCATTGATACCAATACAGACCGCATGGAAGAGGAATTATCATGTGCAATCCACATGACAGTGGCACTGTATGACACACCAACGTCTGATGTACGATTGCAGGAAGTAAAAGAAGCAACAAAAAAAGACAGCACCTTGCAGTTACTGAGGCAAACTGTGCAGTCAGGATGGCCGAGGAAAAGAACACAGGTACCCAAAGAAGTCCAAGAGTACTGGAATATCAGGGACGAGATATCCGAAACAGATGGTCTAATCATGAAAGGTGAACGGCTGGTAATACCCACAGACTTAAGGACAGAGATGCTGAAACGAATACACACAGGCCACATGGGAATAGTAAAGTGTTCCCAGCGTGCCAAGGAACTGATGTTTTGGCCAGGCATGTATAAAGCCATAGAAAGCATGGTGAACCAATGTGACACGTGTCAGGAACACAGAGGTTCGAACCAAAAGGAACCAATGATACCAGGACCCACCCCGAGTCACCCCTGGGAGGAAGTGGCAACAGATCTCTTTCACTGGAATGACCATGACTATCTAATCATAGTGGATTACTTCTCGCGATACATCGAAGTTTGTAAGCTGGAGGACACAACCAGCAAATCCGTCATAACCCACACAAAATCTGTATTGGCTCGACATGGTATACCAATGGTCATCAGAAGTGACAATGGTTCCCAATACACTGCTGAAGAATACCAACGTTTCACCAAAGAATGGGGTATTAAGCATGTAACCACGAGTCCATACCACCCACAGGCCAATGGGCTTGCAGAAAAGTCTGTCCAAATCATCAAGTCCCTGCTGAACAAATCCAAAGCAAACAATCAAGATCCATACCTCAGTCTGCTAGAGTATCGCAATACCACTGTTGATAATGTTGGCTCACCCGCACAACTACTTATGGGTCGAAAACTCAGAGCAACACTTCCCGTCACAACCTCACAACTGAAACCGAAAATTATCCCCTCAGAGGTGGTGCAGCGCACACTAACACAGAAGCGCTCCACTCAAAAGTGGTACCATGATCAGGGAGCAAAACCCTTGCCAGAGTTGAAGAAAGGTGATCAGGCATACATGCAAGTGAATAGCAAATGGCTCCCAGTAGTAGTAACAGATATGGCCAAGACACCACGCTCATATGTGGTGAGAAGACCAGATGGAAGAATGTATAGAAGAAACCGCAAGCATCTGCGTGCCAAGACTCAGGCAAGGAATAATGATCACAAAGCCACAACACAAACTGAAACACAAAGTGAGGGAGAAAGGGGGGATGGAGCAGTACAGAACAAAGATCCACAACAAGAAACATCAACAGAAGAGGAAGACACAGATGTGAGAGAAGTGCAGCCAGAGCCTGAAGTGGCACAAAACAAAGACCAACAGCAGGAAGGCCAAACAGAAGAGGATGTAGAAAGTGAAACGCAGTCTGGGCCTAATGTTCAACAGGCACAAGAGAACAAGGAACCTGGAAGACCAAAAAGAGCAATGAAACCACCACAAAAATACAAGGATTACGTAAAATCATAAAAAGGGGGGTTGTAGTAGTAATAGTCAATTGGACTTGATCACGTGAGATTATGATTATCTAGTGAATCATAAGCTAGGTGCGTGCTTTGTAACAGTTGTATATCGATTGCAATCGGCCTTGTGCTCAGCACATCAACGTAGCGTTGTCAACATTACACTTTGTGTATCCCAAAATACTCCCACACGCCACTTTTGTGCTTTTTGCGGTCCACTGGAACCAGATCGCTTTTTAGTGGTAAGATTGCGGGTTTCTTTTCCTTAAGAGTCGCCATGATTACTCGAGGTTATTAAAATCATTTAATCGCGATTAAATATCGCGATTAAAGTCCTATATCGCGATATATCGCGATTAGGCGATTACGGCCAAATACGTAATCGCGGCAACACTGATTGCAAACATCTAAGATCAGCTCTTCCCTTGTTTCCACTGTATCCTGTTCAATGTCAACTTCGGTCTGTTTGGCTAGATGTTTCAGATATAATAATGACTATTTATGACGAATTACCAGCTCGTTTACATTTTTTCTTCGAGAACATCTCATTCAAAGTTGATTGTCGTTTCGACATTTTAAGTATAGCTGAGCCCAACTGAAACATTTCACGAACGCACGCTTTCTGACGGTTGATGACGGGGCATACAGGCGCGCCGCAAGTGCTAAGTGACAGTCATTCAAGAGTCCCGACTCCGTACAATGGGATATAACAAAAAGCGGGCCAACGCGTACAGCTGGCGCCTACATAAGTAATAATAATTAAATTCATTTTTTGGGTCGGCTTGTTAGGGGGGGGGGGGGGGGGGGGGGGGTTTGCGTACGCCCCTTCCGCCCCCCCCCCCCCCCCCCCCCCCCCTGTATCCGCCATTGATTGCTGCAATGGGGGAATCTGCACTAAAAAGCCATGCGAGTGGTTTGAAGCACAAAGATGCTGAAAAGAGTTGTACAAACGTTTCAACTTTCAACCATTAGCACATTTTTCTCTTCATCGGGCTCAGATGGTAATACTGATAGGGCTACAACTTCACAAGATACATGTATTCCAGCTGTTCTAACACAGGACTCTTCTGTTCAGCCTGTTATGCTAAACTCAATTGAACCTTTTGTAGTGGATCGTAATATCACACTCACAGCGGAAATTGTATGGAACATTGATGACGTTAGGTGATTTTGCTCACATGATCTGTTATTGTATTATTGATATACATTTTTTTTTTCCTTGGGAAAGGAATCGCAAGGCACGCGCGCTCTCGTAGAACGTCGCTCTGAGGGACCGGTGTAGGAGGCAAGGGCGAATTCCTAGGTACCGACGAATCCCTTATCTGGGTGATTCATCGTTACCTGCAGGCATCCATGAATCTAGAGTAGGTGTTACCTAGGCATCTACGAATCTCATTGGGCAGCGGTCAATCCCACGTGTTTACGTGTAGTTGCAATGGCTGATGTGGGAAGCGCGACCTCCACGATGGTGACCACAACGAAGGAGACCCCCACAAATAAACAAACTACCGTGAGATAGAAAACTATTTGATTAGCAAACAGTACCCTGCGTACATTACGGGAGATCGGAGTAAGAAGGCTAACTTTAGGCGAACAGCCCAGCGTTTTGTTTTGGTGGACGGAAGATTACACTTCAAGTACAGAGAAATAAATCAATTGAAGGATGTACCAGAATTTAGCCTTGTCCGCACGTTTTGAGTACATAAGAGGAGCGCACGAAGGACTTGGAACATCAGTAGAGGCGAGATCGCTTGGAGGGCACCTTGGACGCGATAAAACTCTAGACAAATTAATACAGTCAGGATTTTGGTGGCCAAATATGAATGTGGACGTTAGGAAATATGTAGCAACATGTACCCAGTGCCAAAAGGGATCAACAAGGTTTACCAAAGTTGCAGCTGAGTTGCATACAATACCAGTACCCAACAAAGTATGGCATCAGGTGGGCGTAGACCTCTGCAGCCTAAAAGTAACACCTGATGGTTTTGTTGGCATTTGTGTCGTTGCTGATTACTTTAGTAAATGGGTTGAAGCTAAACCCATTAAAAGCAAAAGCTCTGTAGAAGTAGCCACATTTCTTTATGAACTGATTTGCTGTTATGGATGTCCTAGCATCCAGATAAATGA
Source organism: Eunapius fragilis (assembly GCA_963681505.1). Taxonomy (NCBI): domain Eukaryota; kingdom Metazoa; phylum Porifera; class Demospongiae; order Spongillida; family Spongillidae; genus Eunapius; species Eunapius fragilis. Next base: position 3,414,490 of record OY811986.1, on the reverse strand, counting down.
TCAAGGTAGAGAATTTTGCAACAAAGTCTGTGACAAGCTTTTTGAATTAACAGGCACAAAGCAATGTGTCACTAGTGCTTACCACCCACAATCTAATGGACTTGTAGAGCGAGCTAACCGTACAATACAAGGATGCCTTCTAAAGGTCCTGGAAGAAAAAGATCAATGGCCTCATGCTTTGCAGGGTGTTCTGTTTGCACTAAGAACAGCAAAGCATAAATCAACAGGGGTTAGCCCTTATGAAATGATGTTTGCAAGGAAACCAGTACTCCCAATACATTTTATAAGCGGTGATGATATCTCACTAATGGAAAGCGTTGTTAGTGATAAAAGTGGTGAGGAATGCTTGTTTGATTATTCAGAAATTAAAAAGAACCTTCAAATGATTAAGGAAGTGCACAACAAAGTACTGCAGGAAGCTAGTAGTAGCATAAAGAAGGCACAAGAATACCAGAAAAGGGGTTATGCAAACAGGCACACTAATGGCACAATTTTCAGTATTGGTGACCAGGTTCTGTTACACAACAAAAGAAGGGCAGATAGAAAAGGGGACAAACACCATGCTCCATATCTAGGTCCATATAAGATTGTAAGTATTCAGGAAGACAAAGGAACATGCTTCCTTTCCAAGAATGGAGAGAAGCTTAAAACAGTACATCACCTGTGTAACCTCAAAACGTTCTTGGACCGTAATGAAGCATTATTACCAATGAAAGAAGCAGCTGCCCATAAGGATCCATATTCTCATTCAATGCTATTGCCAACACCAAAAATAGAACAGCCACCACCAGAATTACAGCCACCGATAACAGCTTCTTATGAAAAGTCACGCAAGTTTTCCCCCACAAATGCACAGTGGCGTATAGCACAAAGTAAAAAACTTGCCATTGAACTAGCAAATGGTCCAGATGCTGAAGAGGAAAGAGGGGAAAGTATTCTTAGAAAACCAAAGAAGATTGATCCAATTAAAGGAGATGGGAATTGCTTATTTAGGGCTATCTCCAAGGAGATTTCACTATCTGAAGAACATTACTCTTTAGTGCGAGATGCAGCAATTTCAACATTGAAGAATCCCTCCTATCAAAAGATGTTTGAGGACATAATAGGAAAACCAGTTGGTGACTATATACATTACACCAAGATGGAAAATGATACAATGTGTGGAACAGAAGTGGAAATACTGGCATTGGCAACTTTCCTTGAGACTTCCATCTTTGTGTATTACAAAGCACCAAAGGCTATGCGTCACAATTGGCATGAATACAAACCATTAGGAGTGGTTTCACATACTTCATCTGTTTATCTGAATAACCCTGCTAATCATTTTGAACGTGTAATTAATGTTTAGACATTTGCATTTTGTTTTTTTTTTTGGCTAAGAGTGCGGCATTAAAAGCAGTTTCACAAATTTCATCTCAATAAACCTGCTGATCACTTACATCATTAAAGTTCGAACATTTGCTTTTTATTTATTTTTCAGAATACAAAGGAGCAGCTTTGCATACTTCATCTGTTTATCTCAATAACCCTGTTGATCGCTTTGAACGTTTCAAATGATGTTTAGTCATTTGCTTATTGTTTTTGCTCAACGTCCACGTTTGTATCTGATTACTTGCATGGTAAAAGTGATTGTTGAGGGGATTCATGCACACCTACAGGGATTCCTTCATACCCGCAGGTAACGAAGAACTTAGATTCAATAATACCTAGGCACCGGTGAAAGTAGATTCATTGTTGCCTACAGGTAACGGCGAATCCCATATATGGGGATTCAATAATGCCGGGGATTCGGCTTTGACTGTTACACCGGCAGATTTGTTTGGTTTCGTACATGGTCCTTCGAGCCGGGACTTCAGGGTCGAGCGGAAATGGAGGAGCAGCTCTCGCAAAAACGACGAGTGCGTGCAGGCCACAGAGCGTCGGTAAGTCGTATTATTTCCCAAGTGTATGAGAACATGGAGGGTTCAGACGACCCGGAACGCAAACTATCCAAGGCAAGGCAACAAGACAACGTGCTAAAGGAGAAATTACAAGTACTCCGTACGTTGAACAGTGAAATTCTGGCACTGACTGTTGCAGAGGACGACGTAGTGGAGGAGATTCAAAAGGCTGACGAATATGCAGAAAGGTTACAGCTGGCGTTGATAGACCTTGAAAGAGTGCTGAAAGAGTCGAAAAGCCGTCCTTCGTCTCCGGGTGTGCGTCAATCAGAAAGCCGTCAATCAGGATTGTTCGGACAAGCAGCAGGATACTCGCAAGTAAATCATGAAATGATTGCCTCTCCAACGAACCTATCTATTGAAGCTTGTGAGTCTCAGAGCAACTATGGACACAACACTCGACCAAGAATCAAATTACCAAAGTTGACGCTTAAGAAATTCAATGGGGACATAACAAATTGGACAACGTTTTGGGACTCCTATGAGTCTACTATCCACCTCAATCCAGAGCTCAGTGCTGTCGACAAGTTTAATTACTTGACATCTCTTGTTGAGAAGACTGCAGCAGAAACCATAGAGGGGTTGCATGGATCTCGTGATCTTACGTTCAATCATGTGACCCTAGTGATTTTATATTACAATTATTGTATTGGAGGCAAAAGTGTGCTACACGTGAATGGAATAATGGGTAAAACTTGCTGTCTTGTCGGATGCGTGAAGAGATCGGACAAGGACAAAAGTATAAAGTTCTTCCCTATACCTTGTGCAAATTTTTGGCACAGCAAAGAGCAAAAAGAGTTGTTGTCTCGGAGACAAAGCGAATGGCTATCCAAAATCCAAAGGAAAGACTGGGCGCCTTCGTCACACGATCGAGTGTGTTCTGTTCACTTTGAATCAGGTAGTAACGTCTGTGATGTATCAAATTAAGCTACATGTGCTGTACTTCTTTCAGGAATGCCTGCCGCTTTGGAAGACTTCTGTAATCCAGATTTGGTACCAACCAAAAACTTGGGATACAGTTCAACTCTACCAACTCGCGATCGCTACCAACGATCTCAGCGTAGAGCAGAATTGAGGGCTTGTAGTTCTGGAACGATCCTACAGACTGGGCAGCATGCCACAGATTATGATAGTGAGAAGGTATTTTTGTATTCTAATTTTAGCTTTGTACTCATAAGTTTGTGCAATACAGACTCAAATCGATCATGATCAGCTTGACTCAATGGTAGCACCAGAAGTAGTAGAACACATTGGAGAAGCTTTACCTGATAAGGTATATACATCATACAAGTAACTCATACTCATGTCATTTAATGGCGTGTTGTTGCACTTCAGAGTTTTGCGGAGGAGTTTGTTTTACTCAGCACTGCATGTCAAGCCAGTGTTGACATGATTTCTGGTGAATGTCAAACAGATATTGTTGAGGAAGTCAGGAATACTGCATCATGCCAAGCTAGCATTGATGATCTCAGTAGAGTGTCAGACTGCTTGGATGAGTACAGTAGATGCTGGTTGCCAAACAGATACCGTAGAAGAGGTATCTCAACTTTCCCCTCATTCTCTTTGTCAGAATGAAGAAAAATTTAAATTCTATACAGGTAATGGTTTTGTGTTGCTGCAATAATGTTTTGCATATTATTGCCGAAATTGTGCAGGCATCAAAGAATGGTGCATTTTTAATGCACTACTTAATTTGCTGTCACCTTCTTTGCCTGGCTGCAAGAAGTTGTCTAAATTTGCAATGGTTTTGATGTTCCTGATGAAAATTCGCCTTGGTCTTTACAATGAAGACTTGGCATACCGTTTCGGTGTGCACAAATCCACTGTCACCAGATGCTTTCATGCAGTCCTTGAAGTTGCTGCTGCTAGACTACACTATCTGATCAAGTGGCCAGACAGGGAAACGCTCCGAAAAACAATGCCAATTTCATTCAGGAAGTTCTTTAACAATTGCTATGTTATCGTCGACTGTACCGAGGTATTTATTGAACGTCCCTCTGATCTTCTGGCACATGCGCAAGTGTGGAGTAATTATAAGCATCACTCTACAGTGAAGTTTCTGTTGGGCATAACACCTCAAGGAACAATATCCTTTGTATCTGATTGTGTGGGTGGACGCATGACAGACAAAGAGATTGTTGAGCAGTCAAAATTGATTGATTTTCTCAATCCAGGTATGAATAGTTTGTGATGATTATACATGCACAATGAATTCAATTTGTGTAGGAGATGTGATAGTGGTCGATCGAGGCTTTACATGTAATGATTATGCCAATATGGTCATGGCTGAAGTTAAGATTCCTCCATTCACGAGTGGAAAAAGACAGTTGGAGAAGGTGGAGGTGGACTGGAGCAGGGAATTATCTCTAGTTCGAATTCATGTGGAACGAGTCATTGGATCTTTAAAGCAGAAGTATACTATACTGCAGAATGTTGTACCTATTAGTTTATTGAAAAGTAGCAAAGACACAGAACCCACTATTGATAAATTGGTGCATGTATGTTGTGCATTGATTAATCTATCTCCTTCAGTGATTCCTCAGATTTGATGAAAAACAAAAATTATGATAGTCAAACATACATGTGTATAATTGTTACTTCTTGCTTTTTTTCCCCTTTGGCTTTTTGCAGCATGAAGGGCAGAACCACTTTCCTTTAGGGGCACTTTTAATTCGAAGACAGTCAAAATGAAACCATTGAATGCTGCATTCTTTATCATCACAATTTATCATTTCTCCATAGCTTGGCTCATTGCAGTAACACCAGAGCTTTGTGTAGTCTTCAACTTCATTTCCATCTAAAAGGCTTTCTTGTACAATTCCTTTTGAATCAGCTATTGGCTTTCTTGTATACCACTTCCCAATGATCTCTGGTAGCAAACCATAAACAAAGAAGTGCTTTATCGGCTCCATGATATCCGCAATCAGGGTTCTATCTTCTTTTATTCTTTCCACATATAGTGAATTGGGTGTCCATACTACAAAGTCACAATAAGATGCACAACAGATGGAGAGTTGCATTTGGACTTGATAATAGTAGGCATGGTTGGACTGCAAAGACATGTTATTGTTACCACCACACCTTTTAAGGAAACAATCGTGGGGTAATAGTTCAGGAATACCACTTTTAAAAGTATAAGGGCATTTAACTTCCAAAACACCCATTCCACAGCATTTGCAGTTAATAATGGCATCTGGTGAAGCACCAATGTACGGACTTTTCATATCGACAAATAAGCCACACAGGGTGATGGAAAGTTCTTTGTGAGTATGAGTAGCACTTTTGTAATACATTTCAATGGCATCCTTTTCATGGCTCACACCCCACCTATACATAAGGATTGTGTAACTGTCAACTTAAAACATCCTTTTCATGGCTCACACCCCACCTATACATACGGATTGTGTAACTGTCAACTTAAAACAAGTGTTAGGTGCTTACCTAGTAGCTTCAGTGCTAAAGGTATAAGCATCTGGGTAACAGATGCTTTTTATTAAGGACTGTGATGGCATATCAGGATTCGTCAACACCACATCTTTGCACCTGGAGGCTGTTATGCGCCCTGTCCCGATGCTGCATCCAGACTAACCTGCAGGGTAGAAAATATAACCTCACATTCTTTAATAAGGGTAAGGTAATCCATTTGTAAGGAGGATGGATTATACAAATCTGCTAATGGTTTTTGAAATGATGGTATAGTTGATACAGGAATGAAACTATCAGCATAGGGATTTGTGATTTTCAAAATGGCAGGTTTCTCTTTTGCCTTGGCAAGGTCCTTGTAGAAAATGTCCATCTCTAATTCTGAAGGCAGATCAATGTCTGTGTGTTGTCTTGATGGCTGGATGTTATCAGGTTTAGATAGCCTGTGTTTTTTATTACCAAGACAGTAAAATTGAATATCCTTCACTGAAGCTGGTGAAACCTTATTAGAAATAATTATATCATTTTTAAAAATGACATTTCTTTGACTTACATTGCGTGCCACAGGTAGCTAAGCACATTGCTTAGATGTACAAGCATCTAATCCCGAACTAGAGCGCACCTCTGAAGCATTAATGAGCGCTGAAAGCTCAGCTGCAATATGACTACAAGCTTCACCAAGCCTTATCAGTATTTACAATATACAATGTATATAATGGAGGAGATGTGACCAACATCCTTACCCTGCCATACACGTGCGGTGAGCTGACAGGACTTCCCCCTCATCTCCAATGATCACCCATGGATTCAGTGAGGAAGCCGACATTCTCTGCAAATGCTTTACCCACACAATGTCTACACTGAATGCGGCCGTTATAATGGTATGAAGTTCTTAGCACTTACATTGCCCATTACAAAAAATTTCATATGACCTGTGGAACCAAACGCGTGGAGCTTCAAAGCATGAATCCAACCCGCCCGAAGAAAACTATTTCCATCAAGCATTCCTTTCCGAGCCTACAGTAAAAAGCAATAAGAACCGTAATCGCAAAACCAAAATAACTCGCCTTTATTTCCTCTTTGGTATATGGGCTAGGTGTTGAGGTCATGTAAAGCATCAGGTCACTCCAGTTAGTATTTGGCATCACATCTGGGGTTTCAGACCATTTGGAATCGTCCATCGAGTACGGATCTGTGTCTAGACCTGCTTGCAGTACTTTGGATTCATATCGGTCTCGAGCAACCGCAGACAAACCCTGAGTATAATCCGAAACACGCTTCATTCCATTCACGCGCAATACTCGCTTGCCCCCAATGTAAAATTAAATTGGTCACATGACAATGCATGACATTGCGTCGTGACGTAAGCCGTGCAACCCCTCCATTGCAGGATTATCCGTGACCTCGATGAACTATGAAGAGGCAGTGGCTTTGCTGAAGAAAAGATTTGGAAATCCGCAGCAAATAATAAACAAGCACATGGATGAACTCCTGAACCTTGAACCTGTCACATCATACAATATCAAGAGTTTGCGAGGGTTGTGTGACCAAGTGGAATCCAATGTGCGAAGTTTAAAGTCTTTAGGGGTCTCATCTTCATCATATGGCTGCTTATTGTCATCCATCATAATGAGCAAGCTCCCACAGGATCTCAGGCTTGTTGTCAGTCGCAAAATTAAGGATGACATGTGGGACTTGGAAGAAGTCATGGAAGTCATTGAGCACGAAATCGATGCCAGAGAAAGAGAGCAGGTATTAGTGCTGGAATTACGCTGCCCTCATCAGAAGCACCCAAGAAGGCATCTAAGGAACTTCACACTGCGGCGGCGCTATTGTCCAGTGAGCTCAGCATGGCATGTGTGTATTGTGGCCAGTCCCATTCAGCAAATTCATGTCGAACAGTGACCAGTGTTGATACTAGGCGACAGATACTTATGAAAGCAGGAAGATGCTTCTTGTGTTTAAAGAAATTCCATAAGAGCAGTGACTGTCAATCTGGTGCCAAATGCTCCACATGCCAGGGCAGACATCACAGTAGCGTATGCAATAAAAATCCTTCGATCCCTTGTCAAGGTGCCACTCCTGCACCTTTGTCTGCGTCTGGGCGTGAAAATGGTACAAGTGGAGTGCAAGGTGGTTCTGATGGTGGTTCAAAGAATACTCGACCATCAGTGGTGTCAATGTTTGTAGATGGCCAGACTTCGGTGCTACTGCAAACTGCACGAACTGTAATGCATCACCCTCAATTACCATCACGCTCTGTTCCAGTTAGGATGATTCTCGACACCGGCAGCCAACGGTCCTACCTGGCACTATCAGTGAAGGAAGCTCTGTCTTTGGATTCTCAATGCACTGAAAACATGTTAATCAAAACATTTGGTTCTGCAGTTGAATGTCGGCGTTCCTGCGATGTTGTTAGGGTAGCTGTGAGAACTATAGACATAGGCCTGCTGGAGTTACAGTTTTTGACAGTTCCTCTAATTTGTGAGCCTCGATCAGGACAACCAATTTCATATGCAGTCGAGCGTTATCCACACCTGTCAAACCTGGAACTGGCAGATCCTGTTCATCACAGTAGTGATAATATGGACATTAACGTCCTGATAGGATCCGATCAGTATTGGCAAGTGGTGACTGGAACTATCCTGCGTGGAGTTAGCGGTCCAACTGCTATCGAAACAAGATTTGGGTGGGTTTTGTCTGGACCTGCAGAAGGAATCGTCAATGATAGCACTACCATAAATCTTGTTCAGTCATCTCACGTGCTTCATCTGAATGTGTCTTCCAACCAGTGCAATGATAATACCAATCTAGACAGCGTATTGAAAAGATTCTGGGATCTTGAGTCTTTCGGTATTGTCTCAGACGAACCTTCTGTGTATGAGAAATTTATGGAAGGAATTATCTTCAACAATACGCGGTATGAGGTGCGTCTACCTTGGAAGGATGAACACACAATCCTCCCTGACAATTATGAGCTCAGTGAAACAAGATTGCGAGGCCTACTGAGGCGTCTCAAGCAAGATCCACAAGTCCTCAAAGAATATGACACAGTCATTAGAGAACAAATCAACAATGGCATTGTTGAAATTGTTGAGGAACCCTGGAACAGTGAAATTGGGCGAACTCACTACATCCCACATCATCCCATCATCTGAAGAGACAAAAGCACAACAAAACTAAGAATTTTGTACGATGCATCTGCTAGGTCGGGTGGTCCATCCTTAAATGATTGTATACAGGTCCGAACTTTGGGCAAAGTATCCTAGAGATTCTTCATTGTTTTCGGATACATAGCACTGCATTGATTGGAGACATTGAAAAGGCCTTCCTTATGGTCTCAGTAGCAGCGCAGGATAGAGACGTACTACGTTTTCTTTGGATACAAGATATCACCAAGGATTTGTCGCGAGTAGTTGTACTTCGATTCACACGTGTAATGTTTGGCGTGTCAGCGAGTCCATTTCTATTAAATGCAACACTTAAGCATGACATTGAGAAATATAGAAAGGAGGATCCATCATTTGTTGACACCTTCACAAGATCCCTGTATGTGGATGACATAACATATGGAGCAAATGATGATGATGATGAAGCATACAAGCTGTACAGCAAGTCCAAATACAGGCTAGCTACAGGAGGATTTAATTTGAGGAAGTTCGTTTCCAGTTCAGCTGCATTACAGGCGAGAATCGATCGTGAAGAACAACAGTTTTGTAGTCAGAGTACAGTGAAACCATTGATAATGGAGGAAGACCAGTCTTATACTAAAGCAATTCTTGGAGACACTTCAACGCATTCACTGACTCATAAGGTGCTAGGAATTCCATGGGAACCTGCTAGCGACAATCTTCTAGTGGACATTAGCCAGGTCTCAAGGTTGGCAAAGGATGTGCATCCCACAAAGAGGAATGTAGTCAGTGTCGCAGCTGGAATCTACGACCCATTAGGGATTATTTCACCTACCACAGTGCAGCTCAAAATGTTCGCTCAAAAACTGTGTAAAGCAAAGATAGGCTGGGATGATGCACTCACTGGAGTCTTGTTGTCAAGTTGGGAAGCATTGGTTAATAATTTGCAGCAAGTAAATGTACTTCAGATTCCTCGGTTCTATCTTTCTGGGGTTGACAGGTCGTCAATACAGTATGGCCTACATGGGTTTTCCGATGCATCTGTTGGTGCATATGCATATGCTGCAGTGGTCTACTTGAAAATTCGAACACCTCAAGAAACTGTCGTGCGTTTCATAGCATCAAAGACTAGGGTTGCCCCTGTCCATAGTGAAACCATACCCAGACTCGAACTTCTTGCAGCACTTCTCTTGGCCAGATTGATATCAACAATTTCTAAGGCTCTGAGCCCTGAAATGTTTCTAGAGCCACCCACATGCTATACCGATTCACAAGTGGCACTCTGTTGGATCAAGGGTCAGAAGCATGAATGGAAGCAGTTTGTCCAGAATCGTGTCATCAGTATTCGGGAACTGGTCCCAACAGAACTGTGGAGGTACTGTCCAGGGACCACTAACCCAGCGGACATCCCTTCCAGAGGCATGAGTTTAGTGGAACTAATGAAGACACCATTGTGATTAAATGGTCCTGCTTGGCTTGTGGAGGGTTTGGAAAATGGTGTCCTGGAAACTACCATGTCACAGGAGTGTCTGATGGAAATGAAAAACACCATAGCCAGTGCAGATGAAGCAACTACACTCATCCTGTTTGTCCCCAAGTTGGATATGGTATTCCACTGTGAAAACTACAGCAGCTTAACTCGGCTATTAAGGGTCACAGCATACGTCTGGAAGTTCGCAGAAGTATTGAAGGCGAAGGTGAAGAAAAGTGGTGATGTGAGCATACACTTATCTACTGAAGACATAGCCAAGGCAGAGCTGTATTGGGCGAAATTGTCCCAAGATATGCTGAAACAAGATCCAAAGTTTGGTACATGGAAACTGCAATTTGGATTGTATATGGATAGTGTGGGATTGTGGAGATGTGGTGGTAGATTGAGTAATTCTGATCTTGCTGAATCTGCAAGGCATCCAGCATTATTGCATCACAATCATCACTTTACAACCCTTGTGTTAAGGGACTGTCACAAGAGAATAATGCATGGAGGTGTCAAAGAAACTCTTACTGAATTTAGATCACACTATGGATTATCAAGGGAAGAGCAGTTGTGAAAAGGTTGCTGCATAGTTGCACATTGTGTAGAAGGTTTAGTGGGAAAATGTGCTCTGCCAGTACCACCATTGCCGGAGTTTCGTGTACAAGAATCAGTTCCATTTTCCACCTCAGGAGTGGACTTTGCTGGACCTCTATATATAGAAACAAAGGTATAGATAGCACTCTTCTCATGTTGTGTTACCCGAGCAGTGCAATTGGAGTTGGTGCCTGACATGACGACAGATTCCTTTCTACGTTGTCTGAGGCGGTTCATTGCAAGGAGAGGTGTTCCCAAGAAAATGATCTCTGACAATGGCAAGACCTTCAAAGCAGCAAGCAAGGTTATTTCAGCAGTTTTGCAGGACCCAGGAGTGAAATGTTGGGTTGCGGGTATGCATGTCACATGGTCATTTAACTTGGAGAAAGCCCCTTGGTGGGGGGGATTCTTTGAAAGGATGGTAAGATCAATGAAGGCCTGTCTGAAGAAGGTTATTGGCAAAATGAAGCTCTCCTATGATGAGTTGTCCACTGTTCTCACAGAAGTAGAAGCAACATTGAATTCAAGGCCTCTTACATATGTCTCATTGGAGGATCTGGATGAACCCCTGATCCCATCTCATTTACTTGTAGGGCACAGATTAAAGAACCTTCCAGACCATTCGATTTGTCATGAGGATCCTGTGTATGTACCACAAAGTTCAGCACCTGTACTCTCTAAGAGGATGAAGCACCTCAGCCAAGTATTGGACCACTTCTGGAAAAGGTGGAGAAGAGAGTATTTGGCTGAATTGAGGGATGCTCACCGATTCGAATGGGACACATCACATAAGCGTTGGAGATGTGGTGTTAATTCACGATGATGATCACCCCAGAAAATTTTGGAAGCTTGGTAAAGTGGAAGAATTAATTTCGGGGAATGATGATGCTATTCGAGGAGCATTAGTTCGTATTCGTGCAGGGAACAGCCACGCCTTTGTGAAGCGCCCAGTTCAATGGCTTTATCCTGTTGAAGTCAGTGACGTCAAGGACACAGATACAACTGAAGGAACAGAACACCATCAGTTGCCTGTTTCTAACCAAGCCACAGCTGAGCAAGAGGCAAGGATTCGTCCTCAGAGAGCAGCAGCAATGCAGGCAAAGCAGAAGTTAGAATCATGGGTTAGAGATCTGAACAATTCCATTTAGACACAGTTGACTACTACCTAGTCAACGGGGGGAGTGTATGGAACATTGATGACGTTAGGTGATTTTGCTCACGTGATCTGTTATTGTATTATTGATTATTAATATACTTTTTTTTTCTTGGGAAAGGAATCGCAAGGCACGTGCGCTCTTGTAGAACGTCGCTCTGAGGGACCGGCAGATTTGTTTGGTTTCGTACAGAAATCTACTGGGTTTTAAAAGTGGTTTCCAGTGAAAGCATCAAAGGTGTATTTCAGCTTATGTTTCCGGACAGTGGAGTAGCTAAACAGTTCAGTTGTGGTGAGAAGAAGTGTGCATATTTAGCTACGTTTGGTATAGCACCATATTTTGTGTCCCTTTTGAAGACTAAGATTAAATCTGAAACAACATATGTTCTTCTTTTTGATGAATCTTTGAACATGAATCTCCTAAAAAAATCAATTGGACATTCATGTAAGGTATTGGAATCATAATGAAGTTGTAACTCGATATCTTACCTCCCACTTCCTGGGCCATGCAACAGCTGATACAGTGTTTGAAATATTTGAGTCTGTTGGCAGTGAACTTGGCTATTCTGGTCTACTGCAATTATCTATGGATGGACCAAATGTAAACTGGAGAGTTTTTGAAATGGTTCAAACTAGTGTTCAGACTCAGACATCTAAGGAGCTTTTAAATGTGGGTAGCTGTGGGTTGCATGTATTACATAATTCTTTCCGAGATGATGCTGGTGCTACAAATTGGAACATAGAACATGCACTTAGCAGTTTTTGGTGGCTTTTTAAAGACTCCCCAGCTCATCGTGAAGATTTTACAGAAGTAACTAGGTCAAGTATTTTTCCACCGAAATTTTGTTCACATCGCTGGGTTGAGAATGTTCAAGTAGCTGATAGGGTACTTGAAATTTTCCCTCAAATGGTAGCATATGTTAAAGCTGCAAAAGCCGATCCAATTAAGGAACCAAGGAACAAATCATATGAAAATGTTGAATTGGTTGTTGAAGATACCATGTTTGTGGCAAAGTTAAATTTTTTTCTAATCATTGCAAAGGAGATTCAACCTATGTTGAAATATTATCAAGCTGATCGACCATTGCTACCTTTTTTGCACAGGATATATTCACCTTAATTAAGGGTTTCATGGAAAGGTTTATTAAAACTGATATGATGAAAACAGTTACTTCAATGGTAACAGTGTTAAAAATTGATATTTCAGATACAAACAATCACACCGAAGTATCCAGTATAAAGGTTGGTTTTGTTACCGATAGAATTCTGCCTGGTATAGGTGCAAGCAACAGAGAACGGTTGGTGTTTGAGTTCAAGATGAACTGCAAACAGTTTTTAATCAAAATGGTTCAAAAATTGATAGACAAATCCCCCATTTGCTCTCCGCTTGTTAGAAACATGATTGTTTTGGACCCAAGAGTATTTCTGTCATTAGGAAAACAGTCAGTTGGTAAAAAGCTGACAATCGTTTTGCGTCATATGACTCAAGCTGGTCATCTACTGGAAGACAAGTGTGATAATGTACTAAAACAGCTTGACAACGTCCATGATGCAGCTACTGTTTCAAATGAATCAATTACTTTCAGTACTTTCAATCCGCACAGTGACAATGACAGAATTGATACATTTTATTACAATTAGCTAGCAAATAAGCCAGAGTATGAAGACCTGTGGGGTGTCGTCAAGAATTTACTACTTCTTTCTCATGGGCAAGCTTCTGTAGAACGTGGATTCTCTGTTAAAAAAGAAGTTATGGTCCAGAACCTTGCAGAACAATCACTTGTAGCTCAGCGCATAATCTGTGATCATGTGAAGAGTGTTGGTGGCATAGCCAGTGTTACATGTTCAAAAGAACTATTGATTTCTGCTACCAGTGCAAGACAGAGGTACAAGCACACCTTGATGATATGAAAAAGGAAAGGGAATCTGTGAAGGTAAATGAACGGAAACGAACACTCACAAGAGAAGATACTGAAGTAGAAGGCCAGAAGAGGAAGACATTGATGCTCTTATTCAATCGGCAGATAATTATGCTGAAAGAGCTGAAAGCAGTGGTGACTTAACCCTCATTGCAAAATCGAATGGCCTCAGAAAGGCAGCAAAAGAAAAAAGAGTACAATTGAACGGTATAGAATCCCAACTAGATCAAAAGATGAAGGAACTAAAGACTATGCAGTGCTATATATAATATATATCTTGTACATGTGACATTGTGATTGATAACAGATAATAAGACACATGGTCACACATCTAGGGATAGTACACATTTGCATGTACATATTGGGGTATGCCATCCTTGAAAATAGCTACAATTGGTACTTCAAAGTCCTTGAGAAGTCCTTGAATTCATTTTTCAATATTCTGTAAATAAGGTGCTGGGGGAGGAGGCAAAATAAGTATAAGATTGCCTATAGTAACTATTCAACACGCTTAGGAGAATTGAGGGCTGAAGAGTGCCACAGAGTAAGGCATGGCGATATTTTATTCTCTTACATTTAATTTACTTGCATCTCAGCTATTTGGAATGTCATGTGTATCTTTCTTTGGACATAAAGCAGTTTGTTCAAAAATTTAAACCTATACTAAAAGTTGCTGAAGATCTTCCATCATATGAGCGACATATTGCTATATTGGTATATTATATAGCATTTATTTAACCTGTTCAGAGTGATGAAATTTTTATACCTCTTTAGCAAAAGTATTGCAAGGAGAATCCAGCAGGAGAATCCAGCAGAGTGTCAGAAATCAACTTACAAAAGCTGTAGCACCTGGCTTGATTCAAAGTTTCAGAATGGCCCAACAGTTGCTGAATTAGAAGAGATCTTTGTACCATAGAGTCGTTCCTGTGCTAATTCATTGAGTTCTACGCCTCATTGTCCACAAGCAGAAAACTATACAGGAGATGGTTACCAATCTCCTGCATATGACCAGGATAAATTAACACCAACCACCCTCTATTTGCTCCTGCATTTAACCCCATTTCTGACTGGAACATTATTTATCAATTTCACCTTGTATCCCAATCATATGATCATTCTATTTATATCTATACTGCTGATTTAGTTGTTGTGAAATGTGCTATAAAAAAGAAACATTGTTACATTTATGTAAATGGTCTGGTACATATTGTAACACTTTTCTGTTACATAATGTTGTTTTGGAACAGATTGTAGGTAACATAATCAGTCAGAATATTCCATCATTATGTACCAAAACTGACAATCCATCTGACATGTAAAAATACAGTACCATATATGATAGCCTCCTTGGTACAGATCTGATAGTTAATCATGTCTGTTACATAAATGTACGCTTTTGGCTGTGTAGTATTTGGAACAAATGGCATGTGACATTGTGCTATGTTATACAATGTAGACGCTATCTTAATCTTTTCCCATCCCGCAATGCCTAACGTTTACTATTGCAATCATATTTGGGAACCTAAAATAACAATGAATGATGTCAAAAGTCCACTGTACCGAGGTGTGAAAGTCCACTGTTGCAAGCCGCCCCTGTATTGATCAATTACAGCGCTTTGTGTGTTTCTACCAACAGTCTTATCGTTCCGTGAACTATTTTGGCAGAAAATGTGGTTGAACATACTGTAGAACAATATTTTGTATCAACAGTGCAAAGTATTTGCCAAGCGGCAGTGGAGGACCGGCTGAAAAGTGGATTCTTCGAGGGGCACTTCTCGGACGTTCAAAGGAGGCACTCGACAACACTGAGCTGAATGTTCCACTATTGGATTTCTCAGATACCATGTAGAAAAGGTACAATGTGTTCTACCACTAGCGCTGCCGTCTGTAGAAATATGTTTGACGTACTAGTGGCCATGTAATGCATGTTATCCCAAAAAGCAAGAGCTAGTTAAAAATAGGAAGGATGAACTCTTTAATGACCTTGTTGACTTTCTTCAGGCTAATAAGCTGGTTGGTAAGGAAGAGTCATCTTTAAATTTCGTAAGTGTTTTTGTGTAATTGCCTGTTGGACTATAGATGGCCATGACAGCACGGTTTTGTCCACTTCCATCAACGTTTGAATCATTTTGTGGCTATAATTTTCCAGAGAAGTCAACATGCAAAAAAGAAACTAAATAATTTGTGCAACCAGTCACTTCATGCAATTTCATCTTCCATGTTCGACATTTTACAGGGAAATTATTGGAAGAGTGAGCCATGGTCAAAATAGTTCAGTGAAGTTCAGTCACTTGCTAGAAGCATATTGCAGTATGCAGATTATCTAGACAATCAAGGTTTAAAGGGTTAAAGTTTATCACACGTTGCCAACCCCTGTAAAGGAATCTATGCAAATTAAATACATTGTTTAAACAGTATCTGTATTTCCTTTATTTTATAGCTAACAGCATTTTTTTTTAATGGATGAATTTGAATATTTGTTTTTAAATTATCTGTGTCAGGTTCTGCTTCTTCTGCAGTGTTTGCTGCTAATGCATCACCAGTTAGATCACAATAAAAATAACGCAAAACTGATTGCTTTATAGAGGGTGCGATTTGTCCAAACTTGGTGAACATTACTTAACACATTGCTCGTGTGTGAAAAGTTGGTACATTATTTTCAATGAGATGTTGACTACGAGAAAATGCATCTGACATACTTTCAGCTCCTGATCCTATGTCCAGATGAACCACGAAATAATATCATTATTTGCAGAGCTTGCAAAAAAATGGTTTAGAGTTTCCCACTATACTATGTTCACATACACCTGGAAACAATAATGGTAATTTGGCGAATAGTAAAGCAATTCGTTGAAATGGAACCTGGAGAACCAGGTACCATCCTTGATTTGCGAGAATTGAAGAATCCTGAACAAAAAGTCTAAGTATAATGTATTTTGGAATGAGGCAGAAACATATATTCATGGACAGCTGTTGATGATTGAAGGCATTCTCTCATCACTCATTTCTGAATAGCAATTTCCATTTGTGACATTCGAAAGCAGGTCAAAGCTTGATGTGCAGAAGGAACACTAATCCCAAGTGATGAATGGATCAGACTGCAGTTTTGGCCAAAGTGCAAAACAGCAAAGACTGCTCTACAATACACTGGTTGATTGAACATTCGATTTATGGTTCAGGCAAGGCAATTTTTAAAAACCCATGAAGATACTCTACACTGCAGCAATATTTTGATATGTTAAAAAACTTGCTATTAGATTTAGAGAACATTCTCATGTTTTGTTTGGACGATAGGCATCGAATGCAGATTGCATGGTGAGCCAGGCTTCCCAGTGGCAGCAGCAGAGCGTGGTGGATAAGTAATGGTGAAAGCGGGAAGTAATTTTGATGTTGCTAATCATGACTTCACTAAGTTCAGAGTGATTCCAAGTATAGTATTGATGAACAATATACCACCAGTCATCACAGAATCATGGTATCGTGGGAAGGTTTATGTTGTCAAAAATGACTTACGGGATGACAAGGACCATATAAAATTGGTAAACAGCTTTTCGATGCTACATACAGGATCAAAGAAACTACAGCATCAAGTTGTCCACTTTGATCGTCTGTAATCATGCCCGCCTGATCTGAGACTTGAGAATGAGAACATTGGTGATGCTGAGGTGACATAGGTGGGAGACCCTGTTCCCATACAAGATGGATGTCACAATGTGGATGAAAGATGAAGTGGTACAAAATTCTGACAAAGGAGAGAACACAAAACACTTGTAGAAACTGCAGTAGGAGAACCCAAGTAAGTTCATTAATACAGCTTCTGATCATGAAGGCATCCAAATGGAGATACAGTAATCTGATGCCTAGATACTCAACGAAAATGCTCAGTTTGCTGAGGCAGAACTAAAAGAGGCAAAAAATCCTGGAACCTGAAGCAGTGGAGCTTAAAAGATATCTGTGTAGGTGTCACAAGGAAGGCTCCACACTCGCTATGGAGGTTTATTAAGCATCAAGTGAATGGGAAGTATTTCTTACAGGGAGGCCATGAAATGGACCTATGTAATTGTAATGGACATTATGTCATATGTGTTGCACATGCGTATTGATTGATGTGTCCTTTTACTTGCTCTGTGCATTCATCTCCTTGATTTAGATATCGTTACTAAGTAACTAAAAACATTCTCTACGAGAAAGTTGGTGGTATATAGGATATGAAGGCAATTGGTGGTGTAAAAAGCAAGGAAACAAGGTCTTATCAGAAGGGAAAATGTAACAGTCCTATAATAGCACACAAACAACACATGTCCTATAAATGTGCTAAATGTAGGACTACTACATTTTCCCTTCTGATAAGACCTTGTTTCCTTGCTTTTTACACCACCAATTGCCTTCAAATCCTATATACCACCAACTTTCTCGTTGAGAATGTTTTTAGTTACTTGTTTCCTTGATTTTTGTTCATACCCAAATCACTGAAATCACTGTGATATTATGTATCGCTGTAGGATGCCCGTGCCGATTCTAAAACATTGTCTCGAACTTGAAGGTATTTTGCACGTCGTTTCGCTCGTTACTTTTCCTGACGTGAAGGCATTTTGCTTCACTAACAAAAGAGGTTACACCAATCGACGATTGAAGTACCAAAGCATTTACTCTTAGTTGTTCGCTATTTATACAAACATTTATTTGTAGATATAATTACATCTTACAAGTTATCTAATTATGCGTCGTACATAGACCATATAGTCGATTGTTTGCCAAAACATAACATCGACTATTTTATATGAAAGTGGCTCTTCCAGCCTATTCTGAAGCTATTGGTGAAAGTTTCATTGTTTAAAAGTGTTCCTATCCCAAGTTATGTGTTGCCAAGGAGGAAACCATGTTCCGGGACTGGGTACGAGGACGGGCAGTACCCTTTGTTCTCTATAACCACACGGTTCTGTGACATAAAACAAAGACGAAACTGCTCATTTTTGACTTCTATTTCGTTTGCTATAACAAGCTAAACGATCCAATCTTCAGGAGTCTTGTTAGAGACGGGTCGTGTATATTTAATGAGATTCATAGTCCAACTCAAATCCTATATGGAAGTTAACAAACTTCCGATATTCAAGATTGCAATATTTCAACACAAGCACTTGAGAAGCAGAATTGAACAATTTCAACACCCATAGAAAGAATATATAATACAGCAAAAAAAAGTAAAAGCCTACAACACCGGAATTTAATGTATGTATTTGTTAGAAATAATATGTAGATCCCGTGACTGTAGCATGATCGATGAGTGCATACGACAAGACAACATAGAGGCTTTGAGGTAAAAGAACAAAAGGCAAACACGATAGAAAGAAAAGAAGAGTTTGACTGTGCCATGGACTACTGGAATGTCTAGAACAGTATTTCAGACCAAATAAGATAATGTCATGTGTTTAGGAGTTACCACCAGACTGCCACGAACATTTGTGGCGCCAGATATAATATATAGAGGGATTGGAAACGAATCACGTGCGCCATAGACTTTAGCAATTTTAGCGCACCCTATCCTTGCACGCGTGAATCACACCTACATTGACCAAAAAAGGGGGCAGAATTGTAGGCTTGAATTGAAGTCTTGAATGTCACAAGGTAAAGAAACATGCCTTCTCAAGTTTTAAAAAAGTAGTCGATAGTCGATCCATTAAAGATTCATTGAATACTTATAGATTCGATTTTGAGGCATTTATTAACCGAAAAAGAAAAAAAAATGGCCATTTTTTTACTTTGCGGGGAGAATCCGGCGATCTAGAAGAACTGTTCTCGTCATTATTTGTGCATTTAATGCTCATAGTCTAGTATGTGCCTACCGCTATGTTGTTTGCGTATAGCATCTTCAGAAACCTCGCTGTAATGTTTTGGGTACCCTTACTCTTGCGGGGAACCACGGCTTTTTGTAACGATGGTGGCTAGTTTTGATATATTATTTTGGTACAGCTATGTTGGTTGTGTGCCTAGCACATGTTTTTTAAGTTAAATCATGTTCCAATCGTTCTGTACATTTCTTCAAAGGTGATGGGTGGAAGTAAATTGAGGTTTTGGCACATTAAAAAGGGGGAGTTTGGTCGTGGCAATTCCTCGCGCTCAAGTATATGTACCTGTTACAAAAGGCCTAACCTTGTCCGTGCCTGTTCCAGAGGTTATATTTGTACAACCTTCTAAACGTGTCTGTTGTATAAAAATTCTAAGTGCTCTACATGTATTCGAACCGCTTGTAAGGATTCGTTCGAGGATTGCGCGTGTTATTTAGTGTTGATTTGCCCCGTTTCCAATCCCTCTATATATTATCTCTGGTGGCGCCTCAGAACCTGGCTGAAAAGATGTACGAAGAACTTGTAGAGACACTGTCGAAGCATTTGGCACCGAAGCCCTTAGTTATAGACCTCTCCATGTGTCACAAGATAGGGTCCTCGTTAATGCTCCACTTATAAAGTTTTATAAAGCTAAGGAACTGTTCCAAAAGCATTCAACCAAAATAAACTTTCACAAAGGTGCAATGGCTGATATGCATAATTTTATTGCCATAATGGAATGTCACCCTTCAGTAATACATTTGACAAATTCTGCACATTCTTCTGTGGTAGAAAAAAATCGCCTTGTACTTAAATAAATACTGGAGTGTGCTGTATTCTGCAGAAAGCAGAATATATCATTCAGAAGACATCTAGACGATGACACATGTTGACATTGGAAACTTGGGAAACTTCAAGCCTTTAAGTATCAGTCTCCAGTCCAGTTGCATTGATATCTGTAAGGCATACAGGTATGTTCAGCAGACCTAAGCAGAGTGTTCAACATATACGTGATAATGTTGATGATTCCACTTGCAATGGTTTGAATTAGCTAAAGAAAAAAGTGAAGCAGTTGGGGGTGATATTCCTGCTGTAACCCGTTATTGTGGAAGGCAAAGAGGAAGGGATAATGTCTGGAGTATCTTTGCAACATGCTTAGATCATCTAGGGTCTGCTGAATCGAGCCTTGACAAGACATTTCTTCGTTATGAAGCCAGTCAAAACAGGCATCTGTCAATGCTCAGGTGGGTTAAGACCACCTACACCTCAAATTAAGTGCTTAAAATGAGTGAACAACCCTATCTTTGATGATCTACTATACCTCTTATGGATAAGAGATTAAGAAGTTATGATGATTTGTATTATACCAACTCCTCGTGAAACATATTGTGGTGTGTTGTTATGGCAACCAATTTATATTAAGCACATGGTGCACACTTTGAAAATGGTTGTTTTGATGATTTATTAAAATGCCAATGGTGAAAAGTGTTCTATTTTCAAAATAAAACATACCACTGCAGATCTATTTCAGCTCTAATTAAAAATACCACGAAAGTTGTACAACTCCACACTAGGTCTATACATAATAGCAAAAAACAATGGTTTTTTGGTGATAAATATAATAACTTTAACTTTGGCTGCATATACCATTCATGTCCTTGGCTGATTCGCATATATAGAAGGTGCAAATTTAAGTTCAATCAGTTGAATAAGGGACTGTATCAATTATCCAGGGTTTTGGTGCGTTTTAACCGTTGGCAAAATATATAGAAATTTGTCACCCAATTTCATGCAGCTGGATACATGTACGTAAGCAATTAAATGACGTAACGCTACTGTTATAACCAATCCGAATCATTGGAGGTCTTTTGTCAGTAATTGCAGCATTTTGTTTCGTTGTCTCTAACAATCCTTTGCCGTTTTCAATCATTCAAGATATAAGAAGCTTATATAAGCTACGCTGACATGAAAGCTGAACGCTCGCTGTTATCAGATTCATTGAACATTTTTGCCAGCAATTGCAGCATTTCGTTTCGTTGGCTAAACCGTAAAAATCATTTGCCGTATTCAATCGCTGAAGACGCAAGAGGCTTCTATAAGCCACGCTGACATGTAAGCTGACTACAGTAGCGGCTCGCTACAGCGGTAATTATCACATTCGCTACAGCAGAAAAATAATTATATTCACCTGGTACAGAGAAACTGTTGGTGTACTTAGCAAACGCACCTGTGGTTGACTGCTCCCCTCTCTAAATAGAATTCACTGTTTATCGTGGCTTTGCTATTACGCAACATTTCGTAATCTGCCCCTTTTCTACAATTTCATTTCCTACTCCGCGCCCCACCTACCAGTACAGCTTCAACATTGCTTTGTTACCTTGGTGGAGGGATGCAACCTGTTAGTTTGTCAATGAGCACACCATTTTCTAGGAGGAAGGTGCAGTGTATGAAGACGAGTGATGTCTTCATTATGCTCATGCACACCCTCATGCATTTGCAACATGTCGATGGATATGGTGATCTACTACGGCACATGCATGTGTATAATATGATACAGATTAAATTGTTGCTGCAGCATGTCCAAAATGGGACATCTTTATATTTAGGACAGCTTTGCCAACCTTTCCTACACAGAACACAGATCAATTGCTTTTAGGTCTCTGCTTTTTTTATTGGCAGATTGACGTTGCAGACAAATGTCTGTGGAGTCAGGTCAGGTGGGGCTGGCTGCCATTGGATTTAAGCTACATGTAATGCTGCTTGGTTTGTATGTGTAGGAACCATACACACTTGTCCATAGCTCTACATGTACATGCACCACTGGCTCACCATTATCACTTGAATCCATCATGTACCACTTGTGGTGGATGGATGAAAATAGGCTAGCACATGTACACCGCATGTGAACCATGCCACATACCTTCCATTCTAGCTCCATCTTCCTGTGCTACTTGTATTGCATGTGGGTAAACTCATGACCTGACCAAGCATGGTTTCAGTTGCATGCAAGCATGGAACTCGTAAGCATAATAAACTGTGGAATGCTTGCCATGATCAATCGAACACCCTTTTTCAGGCTTGAACCACATTCTTGGTGATGAAACAGAGCATAAGGCTGAAAGTGCGCATGAAATAGGGTAACTAACACAGCGGGGAGCCGTGGCCCCGGTTACATATCGACACAGGGCTGACCTTTAAAAAAAGCACTTGTACCGGTATTCGATGTAACAGTCCATGTACGTTGCCTTAGCATATAGTTCTACGTAACTGTAAGAATAACAAAGGTAGTGCATAAAGGTAATTAACAGTAGCTCTATAATTTGCCCATTCCAGGCAATCCTCCTATGTTTTTGAATCAACATACCAGACCTTCACCTTCTTTGTAGGCTGCTTTAACATGCATGCAGGTACCTTCGCTTTAAACTTGGTCTCGAACCGCTTATGATCGTATTCGTCCATTCCTTTCTGGCCTGTTTCAAGCGATCGTGAATGGCACAGTGTTCAAAAACGAGGCGGTTTCTGAGTGAGAAAGAAAAGCAGAAGGTCTTGAGTGAACTACAAGCAGGTAAACCACCTTTGGATGTTGCGGATGAATTTGGCATCAGCAAAACCCAAGTATATAGCATTCGGAAAAGAAAGTGCGCATTAATTGGCAGCGTACCGTTGTACGCCAAGGTTAGATCTAGCAAGTCTAAGTATCCCGCCATAGACAGGGCAGTATACGAATGGTTTCGTTCCATTAGGAGCCTTAGTGGAGCTAGAAAACCGTTGCCTGTTTCAAGAGCCATGATTAAGGCCCGAGCATTATTTGAAGCGAAGCGTCAAGGTGTTGCTGAGTTTAGTGCGTCCGATGGCTGGTTTTACAAATGGAGGTGGCGTTGTAATGTTTCGAAGAGCGCTCAACTCCATGGGGAAGCGGCAGACGTAGACCTAGATGCAGCTTAACAAGAGATGCATGTGCTTAGGAATGAGCTCGCCAGCTATCCTGCTTCTAATGTGTTCAACATGGATGAAGCTGGGCTGTTTTACAGAGCCATCCCTAATCGTAGTTACCTAGCTGCAGATGAAGGTGACAGCCGTCAAGTTGGTCGTGGTCGCAAATCAATGAAAGCCAAAGAGCGTGTAACTATTGTTCTATGTGTGAACGCCACAGGTACTTGTCAATTGACCCCTGTGGTGATTGGTTCTGCAAAGAATCCACGTTGCTTTAAACAGAACCCTCCTAGTCTTCCATATTACCATCAGCCAAATGCATGGAATGATACTGTCAACTATAACAAATGGTGGAATAAGGTTTTTTTGCCTGCTGTACGCAACAGCACTCAAGGTCCTGTTGCACTTATAGTTGACGTGTTTTCAGGCCATGACAACAGTTGTAATGATCCCCTGGGACAGGTTAAAGTTTTTAAATTCCCACCCAATGTAACATCTATTTATCAACCTCTTGACCAGGGTGTTATTGCTGCCCTAAAGGTTGGTTATAAGAGCAGGCTTTTGGGGAGGTTGGTTGAAATTGCTGATAGGTATGATGAATTACAAGTCTTGGCAAAGCACCTTCCAGCTGGTCATGCAGGGCTTCAGTATGGGTGTCAACCTCATGTGAGAGATGCTATCATGTTGTTGAAGGAAGCATGGGACAGCATCTCCCCTTCGACAATTGCTGCATGCTGGGTGCACTCGAAGTGTCTCTCAGTTACGGAGACTGCTCGGGTAGCAAGTGACTGTTGTTCTAACAACAGTAAGCTAGAGCCCATGACAATTGAGGCAATGTGTAACAAGCTTTCAAATTTAACACTTCGTAGCCCTTCAGTAGTGAACATGTTGGATGCCATGGACCTTGCTGTTCTTGCAAATGCGGCGCAAAAGGTGCATGATAAAGCTGCAACAATGCTTTTGGAATGGTTGCATTTGGAGGAGATGGGTTTCATAGATGTCAGTGATGAGGGGGATGATTCTGATGAGTGCCAGGATGCAGTAGATAAGGTTCAGCTGCTCAACGATGCGTTACTATTGCTGCAGCAGCTTCATTCAGTGGGAGCAAAACTAGACGATAGTTTCATATTAGATGCATCACGAGATTTGTGCTTGCACATACATTCCAAAGTAATCCCTTCTGCTAATTAACTCGTGTGTATAATACATTGCTTTGTTCTGTGTTACTCTTGTGCTAGTTGTTAGCTGTATCATGTGTAATTCATTGTAGGCTACTTTTTTGCGTTACATGTTACCGACTTGCAATCATTTTTATAGCTTAATCCCAATAGCGACTCCACAGACATTTGTCTGCAACGTCAATCTGCCAATAAAAAAGCAGAGACCTATAAGCAATTGATCTGTGTTCTGTGTAAGAAAGGTTGGCAAAGCTGTTCTAAATATAAAGATGTCCCATTTTGGACATGCTGCAGCAACAATTTAATCTGTATCATATTATACACATGCATGTGCCGTAGTAGATCACCATATCCATCGACATGTTGCAAATGCATGAGGGTGTGCATGAGCATTATGAAGACATCACACGTCTTCATACACTGTACCTTCCTCCTAGAAAATGGTGTGCTCATTGACAAACTAACAGGTTGCATCCCTCCACCAAGGTAACAAAGCAATGTTGAAGCTGTACTGGTAGGTGGGGCGCGGAGTAGGAAATGAAATTGTAGAAAAGGGGCAGATTACGAAACGTTGCGTAACAGCAAAGCCACGATAAACAGTGAATTTTATTTAGAGAGGGGAGCAGTCAACCACAGGTGCGTTTGCTAAGTACACCAACAGTTTCTCTGTACCAGGTGAATATAATTATTTTTCCGCTGTAGCGAATGTGATAATTACCGTTGTAGCGAGCCGCTACTGTACTATATATCGCCTTTTTCTAGTGTATATATGGTGCTTTAGTATAATAGATTCAATCGCCACACGACGCACATACGTGTGACGTATAACTCGCTCCGTTCAAGAGTTGTCACGCGCTGGTTCACACAGCCAAAAAATATCATATACTAATTCCGTTATTGTTAATTAGTTTTAAACAATTGCTACAGGCTACTAAACATGTGTCGACTTGTCCCAGACATATGTCGTACAAATTTTCACACTCATTTTTGGTGTAGGTGGTCTTAACCCACCTGAGTGATATTTGACCCTTAGCTTCCTGAAAATTAAAAAACATTTTCATCCCTTGAAGTTCAGGGCAAATCCAATTTTTCTGGAAGCTTTCAAATACACCGTTATAACGTTCAAATGGAAAGCATCAAAATGAATGTATTGGTCCATTATCTAATGTTATGCGCGATCAATGGATTTGCGCAATCCATCGATGGGCTGCGCCATCAATGGATCCATTGATTGCACACCTATCGATCAATCGTGCTATCATCGATCGATCAATCGATCACACACTACTGCGCTTGCGCCATCGATGGATGGAATATGTACACGTGCTTTGGTGTGAAACAGTACTTCAGTTGCTAAGGCCTTACTTCAAGCCAGTCGCATCATTCATTACAATTGCTTCATGTTGAGATGAATCCGCTTTTCAAGGAGCGCATGACGGCTATTGCTACCGCCAAAGCAACCTCGACTAAGAGCTGTGTTTAAAGTCAAGAAAGGTTCGAAGCCATCGTCCACCATCTATCGTCCCCACAAGACAAAGTTGATCCCCGGTTAAACGTACAAACTTTCAACTTGCTGATCTACCTGGACTGGGACTTTTCAAAGTGCTTGTAATTCCAAATGAAGGGAACAACAAGGTTTGTATTATACAGTTGCATACACTTGTACGTAACTTTAAACCTATCATTGTAGGAGGATGGTGTAAAATTATTGCGTGTTGTACATGCAAATCAGCTATGTGACATCATTCAGGCTGTTCATGCAGATGAGTTGAAGCATAGTGGCTACAAGGTCTTAGACTATGTAAGTGCATCCTCGAGATTTCGTAGCCGTGTTAACAATGTTGAAAGAACTTGCACTTATATGTTAGGATGACTTTCATCTGTGCCTTCAGACTTAGATCTACGTTTTTGTAGATAAGCTTGACTGAGGGAGGAAAAATATAAAGAATTCCACGGTGATAGCTGGTAGGTAACATTCAAGCCTTAGCGTTACACCTGACAGGAGAGGGTAGTATAGTTACTGGAGGACATAATATTTTCCTTACGTGCTGTATAATGTTGATTAGTCCTTCAGTAATTGTAATTGTAATTGCATACAGTACTTATAATGTGAAGAGAGTACTATAGGTAAATGAGACCAGTAAGCTTCACAACAGCTTTGATCTGAATTTAGGCATGCATTATTTTCCTTATGAAGGTGCAACATCATTACTTTGGAATAACAAGAGGCTTTGTGCAGGAGTTTTGCACACACTGTCCTGTCTGCCAGCTAAGTCAGCCACAAAACACAAGGCCCTCATTACATCCAATAATTGAGAAGGACTTTCTGGATAGAGTTCCAAGTGGATCTCATAGATATGAGACACAGTCCTGACAATGAGTATAACTAAGGTAAGCTGCCATATTAGACCAGGTTGGCTTTACTGGAACGGGGGGGGGGGGGTTTGAATAACCGCAGAGAAATAACCACAGTTGATAATACCCTTTATGAACTACGCCCCTAAGCGGTTAATTTGTTTTCACAAATAACAGTTAGAACAACTTTAGCTTCTTGGCGTCCATACACCGTATCGTATGGACTTAGCCGAAAACAATGCAACTGCTGTTTCCGGTCCCATTGGGTACTTCCTTATCCTGCGCCATGGCCATCCGCTGCTGTTACGGTAGCAATTTCTTTCTTTCACTACATGCGTTTGATGAATGTGCAACTATAACATTTCCAGGAAAGAAGGCTTAGCCGTCTGCCCACCAGTATCTTGTATTGTGACTTTAGCCGAATCCGATTGCCAAAGCTTAATGACTACCAATAGCGGATTAATAACTATTGAAATGATTTAACTAAATACAGGTAAACAAGCATTGTTTTGATGAATTCTGGTGATTCCTAAGAGGCTGTGGAAGAGTTAGGAAATTGAACCTCATTTTTGTTTGTGTATGTTTGTGAAGTAACCATAACTTAGCGATACCAGTGTAGTTAGGGCTTATTTTCTACTCACTTCCGATCGTTTTCAATGGAGGCCAAGAAGCCTCACTTTGGCTTGAAGTATCTCTTCCGAACAACCCATAACAAAAGTCTACGCTTAAAAGGTATGCCTCATGAGTTTTGAATGGGAAAATAAGAAAAAGGAAGGCTCTTGCTATCAATTGAAATGCAGGGCTTATTTTGATCGATTCCCCCTCGAATGAACAGACAATGACCTGCTACAGGCAGGGGAGCGCCAATGTTGTATGTTTTGCATTTAGACCTTCAGCTAGGATGTACCTGTATATGTTGACAGCGTTGTTGGTTGTCTGTTGGATTTGAAGTACTAAAGCTATGACACACACCCCGTTCTAATTTGGCACACTTCGCATAACCCTCCGCCCCCCCTCGGAGGCGAGAGTGGATATGCAAAATAGAAGGTGTTGAAAAACTTTTAATACAATGGTATGGTGCACATCCATCAGTAGAGACATGTTCTGGTGTTAAAATGACCTCCAGACGATGCATTTGACTTCTACAGTTATTTTTAAGACCCGTTCTAATATGGCAGCTTACTTTACATAGGTCATTTTATGGACCGTTTCTCCAAATTTCATGTACTTTTTCCATTGAAGAGGAAGACAGCAGAAGAAGTGTCTTACATGTTACAAGAACGTGTATTGGCATATTTGGGCCCACCCAAGATATTTCACTCTTACAATGGACGAGAATTTGTCAACAATCTGATTCGTGCTTCGTTTGAGAAGTGGGGTGGTGATGTGACCTTCGTCAGTGGTCGTCCACGTCACTCAGTCACAGGGTCTAGTAGAAAGAGGAAATCGCACTGTAGAGCAGAAGATAGCAGCCATGAAACAAGATGAGGGGCATGGGTGAAAATTAATATCCTTGGGTTTCATGGTTACCTCGCATCATGTTCTCCATGAATTGTGAGCGACATGAAGGCATAAAGGACTTGCCCTACCGTGTTCTAATTGGTAGATACCCTCCGGTTGGTATCTTTCCCGGAGCTGAAAAACATTGTGTACACTGCCATGGCTGACAACTTAACAGGTAGTAGCCATTGTACTGTCATGGCTGACCACTCATAGGGTAGCAGCCATTACTGCGATGACATTCAACTCATTTCTAAAGTTGTAGATGAAGAAGACCTACCCATAACATCAACTTGTGACGATCCTCATACAGCTACATTGCACACAGAACCATCTACTGACACAGCAGCACAAAATAGACAATCATCTCCATCCGTCAGAGATGATGGAAATAATGCTTAAGGATGCGTGAATTTAGTATCTCCTGGCTCCGGTGTTGCTCCACAATCAGTATCAGGCCCAAAAGATGAAGTAGATGCAGATGGCGAGGTAGAGCACAGTACATTGAAACTGCCATGACAGGTGTCAGAAACCCCAGACAAGCAGCAGGAGGAAGATGAGGGTGATTCTAAATCAACAATCCACACAGCAATAAGAGAGAAAGTTCGTGACAATATATATTTGGCAGCTACACATATGGCAGTGAAGTACAACAAGAAGAAGGGAGTTAAGACACAGGTGTTGACAAAGTAACTATTGATATCCCCAAGATGGATCAAGCCAAAACAGACATGCCAAAACTTCCTTGCGAAATAACTGAAGTATTTGGAGACAAAGTAAAGACTTACATGCTTGGAACAATGTTTGGAACTATTAAGGGAAAGTTCCGTGGTGGAGACCTGCAGAGTTATGATGGTAGTGTAGCTGTTGTGCATGGAGACATTACTTTGTCGCTTCATGAAGCAGCCCAGAAATTTAATCCATGTAATAAGTTCACCAAATCCTGCTGCAAATGTTCAAGTGGGTGAAGACAAATCAGTGCATCTGTAGAAAAAAACGGTATACAGTGCTCCTCCATCTGTCATAATGCGATGGTTTGCACAAACACTCAAGTGCCAACATAGGCATCAAGACCAACATTATTGTCACCAGGTGATAGAGCTATACTTGACAAAACTGGATGGTTGAGTGATATGCATATCGAAGCTGCCTCAGAGATGCATTTCCTGCAGTTGACGGGCTCCAAAATCCTATCCTTCAACAGAATATGTCCTTCAGTGTCCCCAGCTTTGAATTTGTGCAGTTTATTCCGGTTTAAAAAAACCACTGGCTGGTAATATCTAATACTGGGGAAGAAATGGATACTGTTTGCATCTATGACTCAATGCAAAATAGACCTGACGGAGAATGCATATCACTTGTTGCTAGATATGTGCAATGTCCAGATTCTCACATCACAATCAAAGTCATGAATGTTCAGCAGCAAGACGATGGTTATGCATGTGGGGAATTAGCTGTGGCCTTTGCAACATCACTGATCCACGGGGAAGATCCAACACAACTGCACTACAAGGAATTGTGTAGTCACTTCAAGAACTGTGCTGACACATACAGCATAACCCCATTTCCTACCACTGTTGTAAGCCATCAGCCACGTGTTGTACATGAGATTAGGAAAAGGGTGTACTGCAAATGCCGAGCTCCTAACAATGGCAAACCAATGATCCGTTGCTGTGCTTGTAGGCAGTGCTTCCACCCCGAATGCATTGGAGTCGGAACACAAACTGACAAGTGGAAGTGTCCCACTTGCACTGAAGCACTTTGATTCATGTGCATGTTTCAATGATTATTCTTGCATAATGTAGTTGATTCATGTCAGTATTCACAATTTTTGGTGATCAGTGTACATGCAAGCTCTTTGATTAACTAGCTCAGTTCACTTATCAACGTATCTCGATGTACTCTGGTTGAGTTGTACACAACACCAGTTTTTAACATAGATATACTTTAAAAGTCCATGCACTTGTAGGTCTCTATAACCCAATCATAAGCTAACGCGAGGGAGTCCAAAGTAACACATGTCTAGGAGAAAGCTGTAGTACTTTGAGACTAAAAGCAGGCATGTAGCGAGGTGGCTTGAAATACTACGCAGGCAATCTACAGATTGCGCAGATTCTATAGCTGTGCGATAGATTGATTGCGCAAAATCAGCAGTGTGCAATCGGTCGATAGCGCAATTTCTATAGTTGTGCGATCGATCAATGATTGCGCGATCGACCGATAGGTGCACAATCAATGGAAACATCGATGGCACAGCTCAATCGATGGATCGCGCAAATCCATCGGCGCGTAACACTAACATACATTCTTTTAAATGCAAGTGAAGATGCACATTACTTTTACCATATAGATTCTCATATGTATTGCAGAACACAATGAGTTTCTCATCACCCTTATTGACATCATCAATTGTCACAATCGGCTTGAGAAGCAGAGAACATGCTTCAACAAAATGAGACCAACATTGCAGATCCTCAGGTGTTAAAATGGAATGAAGTAAGAGCACAGAATACACTAGCACACAATTTTTCCACTGGTCAGCTGTCAGTGAAGACACTTTAGATTCTATTTTGTGTGGAATACGACCCTAAATCATGGCACTCTCGTTCTGTCCATAACGTCCTGCATATTTTGATAGTCCTGTTTAGAAAAATGGTATTCATCCTTCCACATTTACATCATGTATTTTGCAGTACCTAATAGGAGATTGTGCATAGGACAACATCAAATCGAACAAGATCTAGTCGGGTAGTCTTATCAGTTCTGAATAAGTAACTCCCCATGTTCGTTGCAATTCTTTTTTCTCGAGACTAGATTTGCTCTGCATGATTTGCTTCACAATGCGCATGTGCGAGTCATGATGCCTTGATGACCATGTACTCCTATCAAAACCTGAATAATCAGATTCTGAACCAAACTCTAAACATTCAAACTCCTTCAAACATTTTGAACATCCCCGTCTAGCATGCGTGACATACACTCACACAACTTTCGAGTGGCAGGAATATCCGCTGAAATAGAAGGTAGCATAGACCTTACGGAAGTAACACCAAAAGCAGATCCCGACTTGATAAGTGTACCATGCCACAGCTCCATCAACTCATCAATAAGTGGCTTTAAAAATGAGTTTACACTCAACTCTGGCTCATTAGGTCTAGGAATGCACCCCACAATTATTACATTGTCTAGTTTAAATCGTTTATGTCAAGGTAGGTTTTCAATGACCAAGTACATCAGTCCCATACTATCGTCAACATGTTTATAAATCTTGAACCAGTCTATGTTTAAACGTAAGGAAAGGCTGTAAGGGACTGAAAGGAACCGACCAGGAGCAGAAAGCTCTTTCCAAACATTTCCATCATAAATATCGGACAGTACATTTTCAACAGGCATCCTTGATCTCCAATGTTCAATATCCGTTAAAAAGAAATAATCTGTGTAATGACATTATTAAGGGGCAATAAACATAAGCTTTTTGGGGGACAAACCGATACTGCTTTCAACATTTTACTTTGCAAAGAAGCTCAGCCCCACAAGTCGTATTTCGAGGTCCAGTTTTTTCAGAGCAAACCATATTTGAAGATGTACTATTTTGGATCTTGTAGCATGCTGAGCATTTGGGACATACAGCAAACTTGTTTAACTCTGCACATATTTTGTTTTTTTCCAAATATTTTTCTCAATTGGTACACAGTTTTTGGTAACTGGTTTAATAGAAGGTGAATACTATTATCATTTAGACACCGATATATTATTTTTAGCAATGTTTAAAAAACTTTTAACACAAATTCTATACCTCTGTCTGACACCTTGTACACTAGCTGAAAAAAAACCAAACCAATGGCTAAAGGTTGGAGCACAAGGTTATTTAATGATACCTGAGCTTCTCCATCAGCCTCATTAACATTTTGATTAGTAGGAGGTGAAAGAGCATTGGCACTGTTGGACAATGACCCGGATGCAGATTCACAGTGGCTTACGTCATCTGGCATCCTGTCTGTAGGTTGCACACACAGTTCTTGATCGATGTAATCAACAATATTGTCCACTATTTGTGCTTCATTTTCTTGCTCATATGCATGATTCTCAAGGTCTGATTCCTTGTCAGGACTGACAGAACCACTCCATTCATCGGAAATCTTCTGAATCACTTCTTCATCCTCCGATTCTCCATTTATTTCAGACTGATCATAATTTCGACCATCACTAATAATGCCTTGCCCTTGGGTTTGAAAGTAATCACTCCATCATCAGGCCTATCATGATCAATCAAAGTGTTTTGGAGATGTTTCCTCAGAAGAAGCTCCAGGTGGACAGTACAATGGGTTTTTGTGACGCTTGTAAGCTGAATAACTGAGCTAACCTGACCAGGCTGTAGTGATCAAAATCATTAATTATATGTATATATATACATATATATATTGCACTTTAGTAACTAACCTGGCCAGTGCTTTCTGGTGTGTCTCTTGGACCTCACGAACGAACATTCATATTAATGCTCCAGACCACGCAGTATTTAGCGCCAAATTTATTTGCATTAAAAATAAATTAAAGCAATCAATTGTGCTGGCGCCATTGAAGATGTCTTCACGAAACAGAATTCGGTGTCCTAAATGCAATAAGAATGCCCAGAAGGCTTCATGGCAGTGCCTTAGCCAGTGCATTTTATGGCACGCCACCTGCTGTGTGTCCGCGGACTACTTGGCTTCCTGGGAAGGTTATACAATGTGGCAATACCGGTCAAGGAAACGAGACGGAGTTTGATGAATTGAAAGGATGGATGCACCAACTCGTTGCTGATATGCAAACAACGATCCTAGGACGCATATCCTAGATTATATATCCAGAACCTCTCCGACCGTGTTTCTTCACTAGAGATGCAGCATGAAGCTGTGTTGCAACAGACAGATGAATCCCTCACCGCAGCAATTACCGCCGACCAAAGTCCCCGCCACATACGTACCCACAAAGCCGCCACTGAAATACAGGTAAATTGAGTTGGGGTGAAATATTATACATTTAGTACCTTTCAGGGTCGTATCAGAGAAATCTACTACAACTTAGGCGAAGAACTTCAATTTCTGCTTGACGAAGGGTAAGGGTCTTGGTGCATTTTCTTACATTATGACACTTGCAGCTCTATCTGGTGGCAGAACTGATAGTGAACACAAGATTGTAAACTTAGTAGCCACCGAGTTCGATAAAGATCAATACCCAATTGCCACAGTTAAAGGTATGTCTTCATATTCTGCGCATTAATTTTTCACCAAACTGTCCTCTGTCTGTTATAGTGGGTTTAGTAACCTACAAGCAGATTCTGAAGAGAGCTCTGACCCCAGACGATTCAGCTCCTTGGCATGTCAAGCGATCCCGCCAACAGTGTGTAGGCCCCTACGTCCTAGCTAGTTTACTATGCCGCATGATGCCCTTTTGCTGCTGTAGCTTTGGGAGAAGAGGTGCCATATGATGATGGAAGAAGAAAGGCAGTTATGGGGTGATGTTAAGCCTACAATGATGTCGGAAGAGGAGAGGGACGACCAGAACGACCAGGCTCTAAAACGTCGCCGTCTGTCGTGGCGTTCTGAAAAGTTCAATCAATTGATTGACGCATTGGATGAGCAAATCAAAGGAAGCAACTTGAAGCACCATCCAAAGAAACAGCGAGCTGAAGGACCGCTCATCGAAGCATTCACTCCTCCAACTGCCCAACCCTGGATGGTTCGAGAAGCTTGAACGTTTAACGCATTTTATGTTTTGGCCGTTGCTGTTTAATTGATTGGAATCACAATTATAATTTTAATTTGTCATACGTACACAAACAGAAACAAGCTAGTATATACAGTGAACAGATTCGGAAGACGTATCCAACTGATGTAACTGAGTACGGTATACGGTCACGGTGCGCGGAGACGCAAATTAACAACACATAATCTGCGCACGTGATAGTATTGAGTATACAGACGACATGCGATTCTGGTTCTATCCGCAAAATATACCAATGTGTATTCTTTGCGTATAGCGTGTGTATATTCATACGTATATTTAACATATACGCAGAATATACACTATCGTACATCCAACTTGTAGCACAGTGTTTCAGTTCCTGCATACGTGCAAAGATTGAAGAAGGCGCTCCGAGAGGCATATGCACTGGTAAGAGACAGGTGCAGCACAGAACACAGATGGCAGAGAGTAATATACGATGAGAAGATGCATGGGAAGCCGTTCGAGCATGGTGACCTTGTCTGGTTACATTCTCCTGCTGTTCCTCGGGGTCAGTCCCTAAAACTTCATCGACCCATGGAAGGGACTGTTCAAAGTTGAGGAGTGAATGGGGGACAGCACCTATAAAATCAAGGGCCTACGAAGTAAGAAGCATCAGGTAGTGCATTTTGACAGGCTGAAACCATACCCACCCAATGTGAGGACTGATGAAGAGCACACCACAAAACAGAGCTGTTCAGCCAGCGAATATACCCGTACATGTGCGAACACGTGGTAGTACGTGCAACTGGTAGACACCGATGATATGCCACCTCAGATACCAGAACCAGTGCCAGTGGAACCAGGACCGGCTAGGCTAGCGCCTGTGGAGGTACCCAGACCAATTGATGATATGCCACCTCAGATACCTCAACCGGTGCCAGTGGAACCAGGACCAGCTATGCTAGCGCCTGCAGAGGTACCCAGACCAATTGATGGCACGAGAGTGGAGGTATTGAGGCGATACCCTACAAGAGGACGGATTTCTTTGGACCATACATTACGCATTGAGGAGAGGGAGCAATGTAATGCAAGTGCATTAATGTATTAATATAACCCCAGATGTGAAACAAGCGCATTGGAACTACAACTGCAATTTAAGGCTCATGCGACCTAGACAATATATAGTAAGTTCTTTATGTGTTTGTGAGTTGATACTTGTAACTGCTGCTATTAACTTGCTGCCACGGTATCTTGTTACACTTGTTCAAATTTACAGCTTGTGGGTATTCTGTCTGTACATACTGTTTTGCGAGCAAAAACTGCTTTATAACAAGTTGTCATGAGTCTGTAAACATGTTGTTTGGAGGGTTAATTGTGGGGACAGCATTATTCGGAATTGAGATTAATGTATTTTTTTTTCATCGCATGGTTTGTCGGCTTACGTTGTCAAGCAATGCCTAAGTTGTTCATTGGTAGCAGAGACATAATATAGAGGGGTTGGTCAAAAAAGTGCAGCATTGACTGAAAAAGTTGCTGCACTAACAGCAGACACCAGTGCGATGTTACAATTGTGGAAGACTGGGATGCATATGCCGAAACTGCCATTATCCTCAACAACATCAACAGGAAACCTACAACGCGATGCCTAATAGGGGCAACAGCCATCCAGCACATCAGTAAACCACTAAACCTCATGATGACATTGCTGCAGTAAAAAGTGAAACATCTACTGTACGAGGGAAAATCGGAGAGCCAAAGGTGAACATCATGTTGGATTCCAGTTCATCAGTATCCCTTTTGAAAGAAGTGATCAAAGGTATGAGGAGTGGTGAAAAGAAAGTATGTACAGAATACACTACCAGTGATGGCCGCAGGAGAAGAGCTTCCCATCGTGGACCACGTCACTGTTCACATTACACTCAATTGCGTGGATCATGTACATGACTTTCCCGTGGTTGCAAAACTGATAACTGCTGCCATCCTTGGCATCGACTTCCTATATCAGCAAGGCCCATTGCTAGACTTCAGGACAACAGTCCTATCACCCACAATAGCAGATGCAATGAAAGCAGAAGTTGATAATCATGAAAAGGAAGAGGTTCTGTTGAAGCCTTTCTTAGAAAACAGCCACAGGAGTAGAGACAAAACGTGCAGTGCAACTGGAGTAGATGATGATGTCAACAATGATATGGTAGAAGAGTGCGCCATATCGTTTTTCAGTGACCTGGTAGCAATAGAACCTCCACAGTACGTACAGCAATATTTTGAAGCTGTAGCCAGGGAGTTTGGTGACCTTTTTTCAACACAAACCGACAGAACCAACATGGCCTCTCATCTGTACGAGTGCCAGCTAGGAGAATTCCAGTTCACTTCTGTAATATACATGAGGCGCGCCAAACCGGTATCGTATCAGTTTAACATGTTTGCTGGCTTATATTCTAGGTAGTACGTTCCTTTGTCAGTCTTTGTGCACATGTATCCATTGCTGATTGTGCCCTGTGTTATGTGTTAATGGCGCTAACCTTTAAAACATTGTAGCATGCTACTGGCCACCGACACCGACATTACACTGCCAAGTTGTCATGAACACATCATACAGTGGCAAGCATCACACACTTCTCTGTTAATAGTGTGTGGAGGGGGGCATTCGCTCTTGGGTAGAGATTGGTTTTCAACCTTGGCGCTGAAGCTAGAAGAACAAGATCTGTTCCACTTTATAGGATCACATAGCCGTATGCACGCAAAGATTGAGGGTGTGCTCCATTTATACAATTCAAACATTTACATCAATTTCTACGCACATAGAAATGAGTGGGGCACACACACACCAATGATTCCCCATGCCAACGAAAATAACGCTATGGGCAGTTGTTAACATCAAAAGTGACAGTACAGAAATATAGCTTACATAACCAGCACCACAGGCATTAGATGATGATAAAGACCCATATTTTGATACATCCACACTCTCTTGCCCAATTCAAAAAAAGCTGCATGAGTGTATAATATTTATGAAACAACATATTTGAAATTTACCTGAACCGTCAGAATTGCTAGTGAAAAACTGACACTTGCTCCAGTAATCAGAGCTTTACACTTAAATGACATATTTTATATTAAACAGTATATGATTTGTCATTTTCTCCTCCACCGTTTTGTAGAAGCACACTGCTTAGCAACATTTGTAGGCACAACGTAGGCAATATAGCTGCTGAACTCATCATAATCACAAAGAGCTTGGTTGGAACAGTATGGAAGCATAAGCACATTGCCATTGTAGATGACCCGGATGGCAAACCCACTGCCAGATGAAGGCACTTCATAGAGCTCCAGCAATATCATAGAGGCATATGGAGGCCAGAGTCCATCATCCACCTGCAGAGCATCTGTGAGCGCTATCACTGGATAGGAGGGTCATATGATCTGTAATATCTGCCTAAATGTAGTGAAATATTATTACATGCCATCACTTACACGTGAGATCATGTCCAAGATAAAGTAGAAACTTTTCCACTGGCACTCCTTGAACAGACATGTTCACTTGCTGCAAAAGAGGAGAGATAATTTAAATCATCAATTTAGGATTAGAATAACATAGATTCCACATCTTACACTATTCCAAATGTATACAGCTAGCTGATTACCTCAGAATGACTAATATTTTGACAGATGATAATAAATGATGCAAGCAAGTAAGTTACTTTTAAATGCTATTATTGTCTACACGTGGCAATGATCACAGCTTATCTGCCAATAATGATATAACTACTCAAGGCAAGGTTATTGTACTGGTCTTCAGCAGTACGTTAGAAAATTTTCTCTCGTGGCTAATAGGGGTTGTTCCTTCGTATGCTGTTAAACACATTCTTATTGACGAGAACACAAGTGCCCTGAGATAATAAAATCACTCTCCTAGTTCACAGTTCAACGATGGGCTCAAGCATGCTTCTTCCCCAGTCTCTTCCCATGCTTGAGCCCATCGTTGAACTGTGCGTGAACTAACCAAAAACATCTTGCTCACTTTATCCTGGGCAACACTAGGTGGCACGCCATCGGCTACATGTAACTCAATGTAATACAGCCGCAATGCCAGAACTCTTGCATCTGAATCGGGAAGGTCGGGCGTATAATCAGCCAAACTTTCAAGTTCCTTAACTGCATCTTCGACAATATTCGATTTTTTTCGTCTCAGCTTCGTGTCCAAGTCGGCAGATTTGTTGATCACACGCTGCTGGTATGCAGTGCGCGGGTACCTCTGGGCTTCCCTTTCCATAGCTCCTTCCAAACAGATGCCGCCTTTCTGCCAGCGGACCTTGCCAAACGACTCGCACTTGCTGCATCTTGATCATCGCCGGTTTGGTTCTGAAAAGAACCGTGTAACTCACCAACAACACCTTAGAGCTCCGCCATCAACAATGAATGAATACTATCATTGAGTCACATTTTAAATGAAATTCATTGTAAAATCACAAAAATGGCTCCGTGTTTTGCTCTGTCACACACAGTTTGATATTCTGTACAGCAAAGTGCGCGATATTGCCCGACAAGAGCACTTTTCCGGTAGGCCAGGCATATTGAAATCATTTTACAAACTCCTGAACAGTATCATTAGCGTAGTATAAAATGCTGATGCTAACCTTAGAGGAACTAAAATGACGCATCAAGCACCGCAACGCCTTACCTTTTTCCCGCGTTTAAAAACTGACTCGGCCAAACGCTTTGTACCAACGAGCCATAGTTATGAAGCAAATTTCATCCCAATCCATCCACTAGGCATGGAGAAAACCTTCAAAACGTGTTTTTTCGATATTGATTAATGAAAATGAGTGTATATTAGCAATTTTAGTTAGTTAACTATTTTAATTTTCATGTGATATTGAAAAATAGTTTTAAAACATCATTGTGCAATTAGATTTTCATATCCTCTTTCTCCTTTTGTTGATTAGAAAATTTCAAGTTAACACAAAGGTGATGGAAAAAAATTTTAACGACACTTATCACGTTATCCACTGTAGGTCCTAACTCCAGCAGCCACTTTAGTTTTGCACCCATCTAAGGTGATTGTCTTAGCATCTGTATTTGTACGAATGGGGGATGGTTAGGGGAGGGGGAGGAGAAAGAAGCGAGAACAAGAAGGGTGCGAAAAGCCCATAAATTAAAGATGTACATGTTGATGGCAGCGTACATTGGAAGCAATGAACAGAACTAATCAAGTGAAGGGTTGACAGAAATAGTCATAGAAGCTGGCATCCTAAATCAATAAACAAAAGAACATACCTCAGGCAACTTAAAGTTATTATGGTAAAAACTTCTAAGGAAACAGATGATCACCACAGGAAGTAAACAAAAAAAGAAGTAGCCATCTACATAGGCTTCAATAACTAATCTTAATCCTTATTCCAAATAGCGTAGTGTCAATTCCAATTGTATTAAGTTCCTTTGGGGCAATATTGCTGTCAAAAGTTTTTAAGACTAATTAAATACCAATTTTGTTATTTATGCGTGTATAGCGACAGCAGCACCGATGGCAGATGTGTCTGCTCATGGCGGTTACTGCATAATAACCGCCTGTAATAGCTACTGTAGACAAGAAGAGGCCTGATTTTCCATCTCCATTTCAAGTCAACTGTGAGTGGCTCAATGCGAACTACTATACACAGAATCTGTGAATAGTATAGACATTCCTTAACCGGTTTAACTCACCCAATGAACAAACTCACCCAATGAACAAACTCACCCAATTACCACACCATCTATGCAGTCTTAAATAGTTGAGCGAATGCACTCCGTGCATAATGAGAAAACAAATATAGTGAATAATGTGATTTTTGGGGGGGGAAAATGTTAAACATTATGTTTCATGATTGCAAATATCTCAATAAAACATGAATCCCATGCTGTAGATTCAATGACAGTGGCATGTGCCGTAGGAATTGCTCTTGTGCTAAACACAAGAAAGGTTGCATCAACTGTTATCCAGAAAGGAAAGGTAAGTGTGTGAACTCTTCGACACATCACCTCAGACATTGTTGCAGTTACTTCTCCCTATCCTATCGCCTTTGTGCTCGTCTGATCAAGGGTCACAATCCTATGCCTCCTCCACCTCTCGAGCATTATTGATATATCCATCCATCACAGCAATCTGGTTCCTCTCCGCAGGTATTTAACTCCCCACCACAGCCTCCTGACATACCCCCTTGTCACTTCCAACCTTTTCCAATTGGGCTCCATTATGACGTCGGCCCCCTTCCTCTTCCCCTCTACCTAGGTGTCCTTGACCGAACCCCAGCTCATATAGATCAGCAACTATCATCACAACTCAAATTATTGCCTCGTCAGCCTCTTTTGCCTCCTACTTTCCTACAGCAGGTTCCAGGTCCTTCATCTAGAGCCTCTTCAGGTGCTGCTGTCAGGGAGCACCATCATCTTCAATCAGCCACAGTCAGTTTTACAGGTATCAGTAACCATCAGACTACAATCGAGAAAGCCTTGCCAGGTTGAGGGATGTTTTGAGTTAATTGCCCCATCAATATGGAAGCTCACATGATAATCCATGCACAGAATAGCCTTCCTGGAGTGGCTGCAGCAGCAGGATTCATTTTTTGCCTCCAGGTAGTTGCCAATTCCCCGCAGTGGATCAGTTACAGGTTCAGGGCCACCCCAGGTTTCAGTTGCCTTCATTCCAGAGCTCTGTCCTTGGCCAGGGAACAGTGATGTGCCAGATCCACATGCCCCACTCCCATCCTTTGGGGCAGTATATTGTTTGCAGTGTACCACAATTTGTCACTCCCTCAAAAAGCTAGACCCTCGTTTGCTCGAGTCCTGTCAGACACACTGAGATCCATATGCATGGAGGATGGATATTTAACTATTCAACACATTTAAACTCGCATAAATGATGTTTACAAGCCCAATCTATAGGCTGATGAAAGACTACTGCTTCATGGCAATCATGATGAGGCGATTTTGTATGCCAATGAGGGCAATAGATATGTATGGGTTGCCAATGACTCAAAGCTGCCATTTGTCCGTTTAATCGTTACATGACCGGATATAATGTCCGACAAATGCGTTGCGCATGCTATACAGAATTATCGTACCACAAACACAGAAACTTGTGGCCACGTTCATAAGAGGGGATGAATACATGATATGTGATAAATTACCACAAATGTGAATATGTAGTATTTGTGGTCAGTAAGAGCGTTTGTCTAAAGACCTACTTCAAGCTCACTCTAGATGATTGGGACTCATATATATTGTAGGGCTGACATTGACTGTGACACACACACATGCATTAACAAAACAGTACATGGTGTATCGCTGTAATGAAATAGTTATGTCCGTTCAAACTGGGTGCATGTCTGACCAATTTGGACATTGTCAGGACATTGTGTCAGGCTACATTTTCAACCTTATCATAAACCCTGTGATTAGGTACAGAGTATTGCAGGTGTTGGAACACTTTAATTAACGTTATGTAAGTGATGTAAACAAGGCCTACTAAGCATTGTTTATAAATCAGCTTTCATAAAATAGGGGAGTGTTCTAGAGTATTTATTTATTACACTAGCCTGCACCTGTGAAAAATCACAAGCTGATCTATTATAAAAAGTCAACGAACTGATTAAATAAGGCTGATTCTAAACTGAGAGTGAAATAAGGTACCTTATTAACAGTATACAGTTTTGTATTACAATAATATACACCTATTCTAACATACGGTTACTATGCAATCCATATAACATGCCCGTGTAATACAAACACTACATGTTGTAAAATTGATTTATTGTTGTCATATGGAACTACATGTGCTCCATGAGGACTTTATAATGAGAATGAATATTGCATTTGATGCACATGACTCTTGTACGTGTTTTGTGGTTGCTATGTACATTTGTGTGGGCAAGCGTTTATTAGCAATAAAGATGCAATTCTGCTTTTAATTTGGTGTTACCTGCCAGAATTCCTTTAGAAGAAATCCAATACCCACAATAGAATTCTCCACGGGTGAAGGGTACTGGTATAGGTTGTAGTACTGCCAGGCAAGCTCAGACCTTAATTCATCAGCAAGTTGTTCTGTCATGCCAGGTGGCCATGGTAACTGGTGACACTGGTGAGTTACAAGGCAGTCTGAAAAATGGTCCAAGCCATCCTCGTCTGTGTATGTAGAAGGTTAAATTATAGTGACCTTAAGAAATCCGTACACCGCCTAGCTACCCATATCATATCAGATACCTACAATGCATCTGAGTTAACAGGGCTTCCAGAATGATTGCTCACTTGAACACGTTCTAACTTCCTAAACAACTACACTAGACAGCACATGTCTGTGCATTTACATGAACCTGCATATGTAATAAACTTTCATGCATGTCCAGGCCTGTGCTACAGTTACAGTATGACATCAAATAGAACACAGTGTTCAGTGCACGTACATGTACATGTACATGTACATGTACATGTATGTTATGGGGGCCGTGGGTGCATAATTCTTTTTAAGCTCACTTTAAGGTCCTTCTATTCATCAGCTTTGATGAAAATAGTCAAATTTAAAGATAAAAGGAATGATTTCATATGGGTATATACTGTCACAGGCATGACCCCATACATGTGAACATGCTGTGTGCTCTCTTCAAATGTGCAATGAAGCCAAAATGTGTAACAGTACTGTAGTGCAACGTAACTATACATATAGACATACCTATGGTAAAGTTGACAGCCTTACTAACAGCAGTTAACAAAGGGTAGGTCACCGTCTTGTAATGGTTGAGCCAAACAGAGCTATTAAAGAATTCCTTCTGATAATCTCCAAACTTGGGACACAGCCTAGATTGGGTGGTGGGGTGTGGTGCAGTGTGGGTGAGGGAGAGAAAAAAAGAATCAATAACACGATAGATGTAAGGAAGACATAATGTAAGGAAGGCCAGGCCTGCTGTAAGAGGATTGCAAATTAATTTCATAAGGTTTCAAATTATCATTAGAATTCACACATGCAACATTGTACTGTTAAATGTTCTTAAACTCAGTGCCAAGTACTACTTTCCTACGCTCATTCTCAGCTACACAGTCGTTGGCAGCATTAAAAAGATTGAGCCTGTCAGTATAATATTTAGTACCTTAGCAAAATGTGGGACAGCTAAAGCCATGTCACTTCCAATGGAAATGGAGAAGCGAAAAAGGTAGAATAGAGGAAAACATTTTTTAATTCAACGTTCATACACTACCCACAGGTAGGCAGTATACATAGGGAAGCAAACAAGATAGGAAGTGCTGGCCAAACATTTGAAAGCGTGCAGGTTATAATTATGAATAGCATTTTAAAATACGCTGTATATGTTAATGAATTAGGAAAAGATAAGCAAATTAATCATGGACAATCCAGTTAATAAAGATGACATATTAATGTAGGCATTAGGATCTTTTTGATTAAATAAGGTCACCTCACCCACAATACATGATTGTTCA
Organism: Eunapius fragilis; assembly: GCA_963681505.1. Classification (NCBI taxonomy): domain Eukaryota; kingdom Metazoa; phylum Porifera; class Demospongiae; order Spongillida; family Spongillidae; genus Eunapius; species Eunapius fragilis. The sequence continues at coordinate 3,370,888 of OY811986.1, read as the reverse complement.
AAGGCCACACACATAATTGTTCAAAGGCCCTCCAATCAATTTTCACTAGAATAGTAACAGTACATTATAATTTATTCCAAACTGCTATTTCAAGTCATTAACAATTGGTTTCAATGCTGATTTAACTCATATCTAAAGTACATTTACATGTATATCAAATATCGCAAATTGCTTCTATTGCCAAGGATTTTAAAGACTGTTATAGGAAAGAAAGGAAAAGATAATGCCAGGTTATATGAGAGCAGGTGAAGATAAAATGATATCATTCACAGGGAGATAGCTGCAAAGATGTACATGAATGAAAGGTGCAAAATAAAACAATTCAAGAAACAGACACTACAAAACATGATAGAAAACTTTTGCATAGCAGAAACAGGATTGAATACAATGGCATAACACAGTGTTAGTTACTATATAGCTAAATATATTGTGCAGCACATATAATTCGGAGCTCAAATACATGCCTGTATATTTATGAGGCAATACTTGTAGTGAAGTGATGTGCAAAGAAAATAACCACCAAAACATACATACAGAACTACAAATGTTTAGAGTGCAATAAACTTCATTAATGATACAAAACAGCTGCTATCTAGTGAATATGGTTAGCATACTAAAATGGACTATTCCATTGATTAATCACGCCAAACAAGTTTATTCTTTTTTTACGGACATGACAGGATTTCTAACTCAGCTCGAGTGTGAATTTAAACACGTGTACATCCAGTTAATCATATTTAGGGAACACAACCACATACACATTATTTGGAGTAATGTAATCAATCGACTCATCCATTGTGTTCATATGGAGAACTTCTGTCCTGGAGCCACTTGGTGGGAACATTCCCAGAATGACAGCCTCTGCAGACTACATGGACATGTAACACAGGATGTAAGGGTACCATTGGTTGGCAGGGGAGAGGAGTGGGGATGGAGAATTGTGAATAGGAGAGGGGGAGGGAGAAAAATTACATGTAAAAGGATTGGGAAAGGGGTGTGGTGAGAATATGAAGAGGAAAGAGAATCACATGAGAGAAGTGGTATGGAATAATAACAATTATTACAGTGACCCTGGTTGTCACTATACTGATAAATGGCATCACACTTGAGCTTCCAAGCTACATACTTACCATCAATGTCCTCGGTTCATCTAAATAGAATGTGCCTTCATCAGTACACACAGTCGTATTACAACAGACACTCACCATCACTCCGCAGGTACACTTCTGTGCTGTTGAAGGTGGTCTGAAGGAAGCCAGAGTCAACATATGCCTTGCGCAATGATGCTCCATTCTGTATGTGCTGGTTGAACCCAATCGTCGTCAGTTGGCCAACAGAACAATTTCCTGGTAACATTTCTCCAAATTGGTACACTGAAGATAATGTATGGAGTGGCACATTTAGAAACATGTTGCTGATAAGATTTGTGAAATCGGATTGGTTAATTGCAGGTATTGCATAATACAATCAGGCTAGAAGAGATTAGAAAATGGCAGGAGGGATTTTAAGTGCACTGGATCATAGACAAAAATTTCACCTTCTGACACTTAGAACTCTCCCACTGTTTTTTTCTTTTTTAAGATAATTTATTCTTTGCTACATACCCCTGGGAACCTTAGTAGTGTCCTCACTACATGCGGAATGCTAAAGCCCATTGATCCCTCAGTTTCAGTGTACACCTCTAATAGGGGGGAACCCCTCAACTAGAATAGAGTGGCCTTGCAGATGCACAACATACAATGTACACATGTACTTGCACTTGCAAGTCCTTGAAAGGTTGCTAAAACACTGGGTGTTATAATTGCATGTTAGAGCTACCATGCTACACATGCTTTGGTAAGAGCATTACAATATGTAGGTACACCTGATTGATTAATGGCAGGTATCTAAATACAGGAGAAACTCAAGAGGGTTCTAAGTGTCTCCACAGCGCCCCCATCCCCCACTGCGTGACATAGTACCGTATGCAGAGATTGCAGAGGTCTGCCCACGTTAACGTATGCAGATAGGTATGCAGACATGCGCGTATGCAGACCAATATCCTGACTCGTATCGAGATATACACATACCATGAGCAGTATGCAGATGGATATGAAGGGGGGTTTAGTATTACACAAGTATTCGGCGCGTATCAACCCCCCCTCGGAAACGCGCGTGTGCAGTATAAACCCACAATAGTGCGCAGTAATAGGAATATACAAGTACCTACGTTAAGTTGGGCCGAGGTAAATAAATGCAATTAAGCGGCACTCTAATTAGTAAATATCAAGCAGAGAAGCGCCGGAGATGGAAGAAAAATCCCCTTCCTTTCCAGTCGGGGGGTATTACCGTATGGATGTGCGCCATAATCATCGCAAGCAGTAAGAAAGTAAGTGTGTGTGTGTGTGTGTGTGGTGTGGGGGAGGGGGGGGGGGCGCACTGGTCTCTTGTGGCCCCTAGTTCCGCCAACCTGCATCCCCAATGCGTTACCTTAATGCTAAACCAGTGATATGTTCAGAGTTATTAATAGGTGCTATAACGAATGACGTGAGCTATTAGTTTAATATCTAGATGGCCATTGGACGGCTGGCATTGTCCATTGGGTGAGGTGTTCTCTGTGATGAGCTGATAGTGTGTGTAGGTTGGGGTGAGTTGAGCTTGTGTGGTTGTCGTGTCTGTTCCATGGTTTGTGTGCTCCCATTCAGGTCTGGACACTTTCTAATTAGAATATGAAGCTGGCCATTCGACGGCTGGTATTGTCCATTGGGTGAGGTGTTCTCTGTGATGAGCTGATAGTGTGTGTAGGTTGGGGTGAGTTGAGCTTGTGCGGTTGTCGTGTCTGTTCCATGGTTTGTGTGCTCCCATTCAGGTCTGGACACTTTCTAATTAGAATATGAAGCTGGCCATTGGACGGCTGGCATTGTCCATTGGGTGAGGTGTTCTCTGTGATGAGCTGATAGTGTGTGTAGGTTGGGGTGAGTTGAGCTTGTGCGGTTGTCGTGTCTTTCATGGTTTGTGTGCTCCCATTCAGGTCTGGACACTTTCTAATTAGAATATGAAGCTGGCCATTGGACGGCTGGCATTGTCCATTGGGTGAGGTGTTCTCTGTGATGAGCTGATAGTGTGTGTAGGTTGGGGTGAGTTGAGCTTGTGCGGTTGTCGTGTCTGTTCCATGGTTTGTGTGCTACCATTAAGGTCTGGACACTTTCTAATTAGAATATGAAGCTGGCCATTGGACGGCTGGCATTGTCCATTGGGTGAGGTGTTCTCTGTGATGAGCTGATAGTGTGTGTAGGTTGGGGTGAGTTGAGCTTGTGCGGTTGTCGTGTCTTTCATGGTTTGTGTGCTCCCATTCAGGTCTGGACACTTTCTAATTAGAATATGAAGCTGGCCATTGGACGGCTGGCATTGTCCATTGGGTGAGGTGTTCTCTGTGATGAGCTGATAGTGTGTGTAGGTTGGGGTGAGTTGAGCTTGTGCGGTTGTCGTGTCTGTTCCATGGTTTGTGTGCTCCCATTAAGGTCTGGACACTTTCTAATTAGAATATGAAGCTGGCCATTGGACGGCTGGCATTGTCCATTGGGTGAGGTGTTCTCTGTGATGAGCTGATAGTGTGTGTAGGTTGGGGTGAGTTGAGCTTGTGCGGTTGTCGTGTCTGTTCCATGGTTTGTGTGCTCCCATTAAGGTCTGGACACTTTCTAATTAGAATATGAAGCTGGCCTTTGGACGGCTGGCATTGTCCATTAAGTGAGGTGTTCTCTGTGATGAGCTGATAGTGTGTGTAGGTTGGGGTGAGTTGAGCTTGTGCGGTTGTCGTGTCTGTTCCATGGTTTGTGTGCTCCCATTCAGGTCTGGACACTTTCTAATTAGAATATGAAGCTGGCCATTGGACGGCTGGTATTGTCCATTGGGTGAGGTGTTCTCTGTGATGAGCTGATAGTGTGTGTAGGTTGGGGTGAGTTGAGCTTGTGCGGTTGTCGTGTCTGTTCCATGGCTTGTGTGCTCCCATTAAGGTCTGGACACTTTCTAATTAGAATATGAAGCTGGCCTTTGGACTGCTGGCATTGTCCATTGGGTGAGGTGTTCTCTGTAATGAGCTGATAGTGTGTGTAGGTTGGGGTGAGTTGAGCTTGTGCAGTTGTCGTGTCTGTTCCATGGTTTGTGTGCTCCCATTAAGGTCTGGACACTTTCTAATTAGAATATGAAGCTGGCCATTGGACGGCTGGCATTGTCCATTGGGTGAGGTGTTCTCTGTGATGAGCTGATAGTGTGTGTAGGTTGGGGTGAGTTGAGCTTGTGCGGTTGTCGTGTCTGTTCCAAGGTTTGTGTGCTCCCATTAAGGTCTGGACACTTTCTAATTAGAATATGAAGCTGGCCTTTGGACGGCTGGCATTGTCCATTAAGTGAGGTGTTCTCTGTGATGAGCTGATAGTGTGTGTAGGTTGGGGTGAGTTGAGCTTGTGCGGTTGTCGTGTCTGTTCCATGGTTTGTGTGCTCCCATTAAGGTCTGGACACTTTCTAATTAGAATATGAAGCTGGCCATTGGACGGCTGGCATTGTCCATTGGGTGAGGTGTTCCCTGTGATGAGCTGATAGTGTGTGTAGGTTGGGGTGAGTTGAGCTTGTGCGGTTGTCGTGTCTGTTCCATGGTTTGTGTGCTCCCATTCAGGTCTGGACACTTTCTAATTAGAATATGAAGCTGGCCATTGGACGGCTGGCATTGTCCATTGGGTGAGGTGTTCTCTGTGATGAGCTGATAGTGTGTGTAGGTTGGGGTGAGTTGAGCTTGTGCGGTTGTCGTGTCTTCCATGGTTTGTGTTTTAGGTCGGGGCGATGTCATGTTCATTGTGTGCTACCATAGGACACTAAGCACTGGGTGACACTGTGTAAGAACTTAGCCCATACCCCCAGCATAGTTAAAGTGTGCATGGCAATGTCAGGAAAAGGGTTAGGACCGTTCTTCCCATGTCCCTGAAGCTTTGTGTGTTGGTAAAACTCTGGTTACCATGACGGCTTTGTCAATAAAGACAGAATCTTTTTAAAAGTGTAAGGACTGGGAACCCCAAGTCCATGTATAAACAAACACCTTCTTGTATGGAGAGTTGAAGAGTCAGATGATTTCCAAGACCTGAAATGGAGCAGTTGTGTATGGAGAGGGGGAGGTATGTGTTGTTGTGACTGGCATGAGGAATTCATTGCTGATTTACTTGTCATATCCCAAATGGGAAACCAGCTGGAATTACATGTAGAAATGTTGTTTACATGTGTTTGTGCAAGTTACAATGAACAAATAGTGGTGATAGAATTGAACTGTTCAGAATCTTTTTAAAAATGTAAGGACTGGGAACCCAAGTCCATGTAAACACCTTCTTATGTGAAGTTAGGGGTGGCTTAGAAACACAAGTACAATATTTCCTAGTACCAACTGATGGTCCCCACGTACTGAAAGAGTTTTAGGTCGGGGCGATGTCATGTTCATTGTGTGCTACCATAGGACACTAAGCACTGGGTGACACTGTGTAAGAAATTAAGCCCATACCCCCAGCATAGTTAAAGTGTGCATGGCAATGTACGTGGGGACCATCAGTTGGTACTAGGAAATATTGTACTTGTGTTTCTAAGCCACCCCTAACTTCACATAAGAAGGTGTTTACATCGACTTGGAATTGAACTGTTCAGGATATGCATCATATAGAAGGAACCATTAAGAGCAAAAGAACACACTCTATTGATTTTCTGTATGGATATAAATTTAATCTGAATGTGTGTGTGTGCATTGTATATACATATACAGAAAAGAGACACATTGAATCATTAGGCATACAAACTACATGTACAAGGCTATACAGTTGTTAATGGTTCACCATTCTGTGTACTGGAGCAGATAAGATTACATTTTGTTCTATGCCATCTACTATGGCAACTGTTTTCACTGTAGCTGCTTTGCATTGGATCTGGTAGAGAGAGATGTAGGTTGGTTGATTGGTTTGGAATGTGCTCCATAGATCAACAGTATCACCAAGGCTCTTTTGTTGTTCTCCAGGAAGAATCTGAAACCACTTAACACATGCCAGAATGTGTTCTGATTTACTGGAATGTAAGTTAATAACTGAGTTTTTTATGTAGCATTCGATGGAACATAATTGTTTTTTGTTAGGAAAAACGGAAGTATTCAATCCATATGCACAATGGGATCTCTTGCTCATTGATGATGAAGAGCTGTAGTGTTCATTTGTACTGTATGTTTCTACATCTGAACATCTTATGTATAACCGAGACACTTGCATTGTAGTTGCATTTGGGTACAGCAATTTATACATTTGTTTCATTTCTTCAAATTGTGAATCTGTGAATGCACCTTCATATATTTTTCCACATAGTTTGTCCTTTTGATGTGCTGAGTATGATACTCTTATATCTCCATGTCCGTGTCTCTGTGCTAGTATGGTTTCGTATGAAGTTGCATCGAAAATCTGTAATTTCAGTGATCCTGTGCTTTTCATCAGTTTAGAACCAATAACAGATAGGATCCATTCCTTTGGCATGTCTTCTAATGATGAATCATGATCAAATAGACATTTTTCAAGGGATTGCTGGAGTAAAAATTTTCTCATCACTTGCACGTTAATCACATGATTGTTTGTTGAATATGACCCTAGTATGCCGTTGTATCGCTCATAGGGAAAGCACCAAAATGAGTAGATAGGACCAAAATTTAGTATTGTTTCAGCAAGGTGGCAATGCAAATGCATATTTATTGTACAATAGTCCGGTCCATGAAGACGTTCAAAGCAGTTGTTAAATTCCAACAATAGCCTGTGTACTAGTTTGACATCCTCTTCAGTAATAACTCTGCAACAAACTATTGAACATGCTTTTACAAAAAGTTCCCACATTTTTAATTCTGATGCTGGCAATGTATCGTGTAAAGCATATATGGAGTATATTATTGTCCAATTTTTCCACTCATCAGCAGTGAAATCGTTAAAATTAGAAGATATTTTTGAGGGTATTCTGCCTATATCTGGTGGTGGGTTCATGGAATTTACTCTTTCTTGAATGATGACTAGATCACTTGCTGTTATAAGATTTTCTTTTTGCCACACTTCCATTACGTGTTTACTCGTTCCCAAAAATAAGTTATGCATGGGGTTGATTGCACAATGCTTGATAATGTCCAAGTAAGGTAGATCTAGCAGAACAGAGTATCTAAGACCATGCAAGCTCTCAATCCGTTGTCTTTCTACTTTGTTTGTGCATTTAAGGTATTCTTGTGCACGCAATCTGTGCTCTTGATTAGTGCGTTTAGGCCACGAATCTGCATCAAAACCACTGTAATCTGTTCTATCATCTTTTCTATTAAAGTCTTTTAGACATTTATTGCAAGCTTTTATAGCGCAATGACCCACAAATCCACACACTTTACGAGATGCTGGTATGTCACATGAAGTTGCCAACAACCTAGCTTTAACAATCACCTTTCCCCCTAGTGCATCTGGTGAATAAAATTGGACGCCTGTTTCTAATTGTGAAAGCTCTTGAATAAGAGGTGTTAGATATGAATTTAAAGTTAGTTTTGGCTCTTTGGGACCAGGTATTAATCCTACTAGTATGGTGTTTTGTTCCTTGTATCTCAGCTCTCTTGGTAAATTTAATATTGAAAAATACATTGCTCCTAACGAATAATTACCATGCTTAAACGGGTTAAACCAATCAACATTGAGCATAAAGCCTAATGAAGGGTTGTTTTTGTTACCACCAAATGTTGACTGAAATTCTTTCCATAGTTTTCCATCAAATATGTCTGTTAAAACACCATCAGCGCTTCTATGCTCATGTCCGTAGTTTAATAGATCTAAAAACTTTGACATTCTTAACCTATCAGCCAATGACTGTATAACACTTCTATAGCAGAATACTTTGTTTGGCACTAATGTTGTTTTCCCAGAACTCTGCTTAACTTCTTTCATTAAAAGTTGGCCACACGGAGTGCGAAATCTTTTTTGGCAATGGTTTGGAAACTGAACAAATCTGCATTTCTTGGAACTCGAAGATCCTCCAACATTTTCTATGCAATCAGCTATGTTGTAGAGGGAATGACATTTGCTGCATACACAAAACTGTGTAAAGTTATCATATATTCCCAATGTCTTCAATGCAGAAGCTAGGGTTAAAGGAACACTGAACGGGCTATCTTTCACCAGAAGATTAATCAGAACATTCAAAAACTTCAATAAATCTTTCACTGCATTGTCTGCAACCTTACATATGCTCTTCCATATCAGAACAAATAGCAATATGTACCGTAGAACATGCAATGATTTGGGGTTACCAGTTGCTGCAGAATTTTGTGTGGGATTTGTGCTCTCCTCAGAACTGCTATCCTCTGTTTCCATGGTTTCCATGTCACTCTGAATGTCGTTTGATTCTTCCACTTCCACTAAATCCTACATTGAGGTTTGTGTGGTTTTTGAAGTGTAACACTCATAATCATACATGTACATGTAAACAATTATTACGACGCATCTATTAAAGTCCCACCCCACCTCCGCCCCCATGGAAAAAAAAAGCGTATCTCATATACTAAAACAATATTGAAAAACCTTTGTTTTTTCGAATAACGTTATCAGTCTAGTGACTCTAGTCCTAGCGCTAGCGCTTATGCATGGTTACGGAGATACGCACATTTAAAAAAAAAACGTTCGATTCTTGTCTGTGGGGGCGGAAGGGGCGTGTCATGTCACGCCCGTTGTCAGTGTGGGCATGGAATCTATGGCAGTATGTATTACATTATGATCTCTTACCTGTACAATATCTGAACCAAATGTATCTGACTCTGACGAAGACAGATCAGATGACGATGAATATTCGTTTCTTGAATCCATTATGACATTATCTGCAATTTCACATTCATTTGCCTGTCGATCATTGGCCTGCTGCTGCTGATCAGGAGCTGCTGACTTTCTCTGCCACTGTCCTGTCTCAAAAGAGTAGAACTGTCGCCTATGCAAGTAGTATGCAGAACGACTAAGACGAACACCGCAATGGGGGCAAAGCTTTCTTTTGGTAGGTCCATGCATTTGAAACATTTTTGAATTTTTTAAAACACAAAACAAACGTGATCTGATGTATAACTTGCGCTTGTGCGGAAACCCATGCGCGCGCAGCTAAATCATGCAGCTGCATTATGCATTGCACTGATTTCGCAGCTGCATGATTTAGCTGAAGGCGATACGCGATATGGCTGGATCGTTTTATGGTTCCGTTAGTACTCCTAGCAGAATTGTCGCCAGGCCTAAAGGCAGAACAATCCAGCTAACACCGCCAGTCCTTGTGCCTGTAGTCTCATTCTCTGGGGCTGACGACGACGCGAGCAACCCGCAGCTGCAGCCTTCCGTAATAGAGTTATTGAAGGTCATGGAGGCTCAACAGAAAGAAATTGAAAAGCTTAAAAAGCTATCAGAAGAACAAAACGAGAAAATTGCTATGTTTTCAAATACCCTCGAATCTGTGCAGTCCGCTGCAAAATCACCAGAAAACAGGAGCAAAGCAGTTCCGAAGGATGCGCTGGTAAGAGACTTGTATTTATAGCCGCTTGATCATGAATACATCAAATCATCATCATGCACAGGACAAGGTGAAGCTGCTCTATAGCGCAATGAGTGAAGCGGGAAACAATTTCGAATTCACTGAAAGGTTTGTTTAGAATTATTTTTATGTGTTGAAAAACTGTATACACACACTGATCATGACAGGGCCGACAGTTCTCACAATCGCAGAATTTTTGGTGAGATAAAAAAAGAAATGGCTCTTGATGGAACCATATCGCTCCGTATTGCGCACCGTGAGTTTATAAGTTAATGTGCATGGCTGGATTGCATAACTATTGTGTCTATTCCATTGTCCAAGGAGCTGTCCATCGACATTTTGAAAGTATGAAGCGTGCCTATACTGAAGAAAATGCCGAGGGGGATGCCTTGGAAAAAGTCAAAAGGGATAAATTGAAGAGAAAAAAAGCAGCACGAACTCACAGAGTACGGCTAAAGAATGTGTTTTTTGAGTGACTGACTGAGTTGTGTACGTATATATGTAGCTTTTTGAAAGACGAAAGGCAATGGTCAGGCCCAACGAGCGTCAGCTGTGGGAAAAACTGACCATTAACTTCATGACCGATGAAAGCGATGTAAGTGAGGATGACACAATTGTGAGGCATCATCTATCCTGGAGGTCAGAAAGTAAGTTGACCATAATGTATTGCACACATACATACTCATAGTTCTTCATGCAGTGTTAAATGCGTTCATGAACAAGCTTGACGAACGCCACGAGAAGAATCGTGGGTCATGCTGGGTGGAAGGGAAAAAAAGGAAGGCCGGATCCCCGTCGAAACGGCCTCAACCAGAAGGTTTCCCCCCTACCTTCTTTAGACCTGTTTCCATGTCGGAAGTTCCTGAAGCGGAGGCGGAAGAAGAAATTGAGCAGGAAGACTCTGATTTCAATCCGAACGATTTTTCAGTGTAGTGCATGTAAATCCAGCTTGTTTTGTTTTTTAAACATGTTTTAACTGAAGAGACAGGCATATTTGCAGGCGTGGGGGGGGGAGGGGGAGGGAGGGAGGGGGAGGAATGGATGGGGTGGGGCCGGGAAGGAGGAAGGCGTGGCGGAAGGAGGGTGTGGCGAAAGGTATATGCTGAGTAGTATAGCATGTGATATGCAGACTTGCGTGTAGCGGATACAGATTAGTAAAAAAATAGTATGCAGAGTATCTGCATACTATTCGTATTGCCAAAGTGTCCATTTCAAGAGTTATGCAGAATCTGCACACGTATCGTATAAATAATTGCATACGCAACAAATGCTGACGCGTGACAACTAATATTCGTTTAATATCGGGGACCGCATACGGAATGGTCTTTCGCGGTGCCCCTTCCCTTGATTTCATTGTCTAACCTTTACGAATATGTAATCATTGGATCTAACATGTCATCAACACCTATAGGCAGCTGCATGCTGACTAGATCACTCACAGTGTGAGTGTGACCCATGCATGCAGCAAATCCTTATGGTGTGTGACATGTAAGTATATAATGTGTGTGCATTGCTGAAGAGATCAGAATATCTGTTGTTATTGTAGGTCGGGATCTACGCTTCCACTACATTTGTATATGCTTTTTAAAGCCAATGTTGCTCATTTTCAGCCAGAATACAAGTGCCTATTTTCTAACCATAGCTGTTAACCTCTATCACCCTTTGGTACTCAATTGAGGACAGCGGTCCTCAATTGAGGACCAAATCCAATAAAAGGTCATGTAGCAAATACGTTCGCGTATCATGTGCCTTTTAACCCATAGTAGTGACTAGTGTATAAAGTTTGCTCGTGTTATACATTCTTGCCTCTGAAGCCTATGGTCACACTCGTCAAGTGAAAGGCAATTAATTAGCGTCTCCCGTGCGCGCGAACCGCAATGAGCAAAAGCGCACAACTCAAGATCGGCGACAAAGTTCAGAGTAAGTTCAAAGTGAACTTTGGTGCAAAGGGAATCGTTAGCAGCATCATCGGGAATGGTAACAGAAAAACATTTCAATGCTCAAAACCTACAAATGAAATACTGCCGCTTTGCAGTGGGATGAAAGATCTTGATTGCTTTGCAGCTTACGACTGCCAGCAGGGAATAAACTTATGCAATAAACTTGATGTGCATAGTGCAGTTACAAAATAACAGAAATTGCGGGAGAAGTGCATGTTGCAGGTGTGGTCCTCAATTGAGGACGTGGCTGGTCCTCAATTGAGGACCAAAATCGGGGTGATAGAGGTTAAGGACCAGATAGGAGTGGTAAGTAGCTTCACAATTATGCAGCTATTACATCACTAAGCACCCCTCATAGGTTGTGTATTTAAATACACAACTGCAATCAATCTTGAACCCTTGGAGGATAGAACTTATGTATACTTACATGCATTATACAAGCATCTGCGCAACAATTGATTACATGTTGATTTTTAGGATCTGCAGATTGCACTTGATATGGGGGGGGGGGGGGGGGGGGAGCTTATTGCAGCCCCTTTCCAGTTTATTTTAAGTCTGCTCAAAGGTTGCTGAGATATATAACTAATTAATACATACCTTTCCTGTACACTCTTGGCAGGATGGTGCCATATTGGGTGTCAGAGTACATGGGGACCTCCGCACTGTTCAGCGTACACTCCCACACACTGGGGTCATCTGGCCAACATGGCTGACCTTCCCAAGGAACTCGGTCCCCATGCCTGAAAAATGATAATGAAGCAAATGAGTTGTCAATGACTACTGTCAATAAATGAATATTAAAACAGTTAATGACATAAGTACACATAGAGACATAGGCACACACATACATACAGCACAGCCAAACAAGATGGCTGGAGTTACAGATGATGAATGGGCAGACTCAATTCTGATATTGCCATGGTCATCGATGACCTGACAACACCTGGCTGGTTGTGATGACACATCATAAAAGACTTGCATGGATGTTACATGCAATGAACAGCATTTTGCCCAAATAGTCTGGATTATTTTGGTGAGGCCTGGCAGTGGACTGATAAAACAGGCCCCACCCCTCCTTCCTACCCCCCTCTCTCCATGGCCTGCTCCTATCCCCGACCTCATGCATAGCTGAACTAAGTGTAACAGAACACGGAACGAATCAGAATAGTATTCTGATGCTTAAGAATGGGTATACATCTTTTACACAGACACACATATATACACATACATATTCACACATACACATCATGCACACACACACATGCACATGCACACACACACACACACACACACACACACACACACACACACACGCACACGCACATGCGCATAGTACACACCCCAGATGGATGTATAAGAGCTCTTTCATGGTCACATGACGCGTGGGCTTTAATTGAGTTAATTGCTTTATTGTCCGCCATATTGGTGCTCGGTTTACTATGGAAATATATGGGCGTATGCTCGGTTTTGGTACTTTTGATATGCATAACTCGCGCTCCGAGGGCACAAGTAAAAATCATATTTTTAAAAATGTTAGTCATGTGTTGGACCACAATAATATATTTTTAAACGACACTCTGAAGTAATGTTACGTACCAAAACTAAGCATAAGCCCATTGTAAACGAGCACCAATATGAAGGACTAATTAGAAGATGAATGCTATTAAGTCACGCGATGAAAGAGCTCTATACATTTTAGTACACGTGACAATCCGTTACCCCGCGATCTACATCACACACCAACTGTACACACGCACATACATGAACGCCAATTATATGTATATCCATAGATATCTATGGTATATCCTTTGAAATGTACCTAATCCACCGGTCTACCAGTATGCGTGCATATATTCACTATGGGATCAGGTCTCACCTGGCGATCACGTGCACTTGGAGTAGCTTGGCGTCTTGAGGTGGGGTAGGGATATCCCATCCGTATACCCCACACTGATCTAGACCCACGGCTGATGTCAGTGCCAAGACGCTTATGAGAGCCCCAAGCGCAAGGCAGAAGCTCATCATTCTTTGAAATAGTCAGTATGTCACTACCAGAATCAATACGGAATCGGGATCCGGATTAAAAACAAGTCCGCCGATGGATGGATACTAATACCACTTTTGCGATACGCCTGCGCAGACCAATTATTATTCTAATTGAATGAAATAATTTTAAATCTTTTTTTTTATAGATCATTATAATGCATTCAAAGGTACAACTGCAACTAATACACGCATTAACTTACTAGACCTACCTATTACACTATCTAATATTAGACATCACTGACTACAGCAATAAGGGAATGCACCGTTCAATGATTTATTCACAACTATCAATGCAGATTGCCTAATTTCCTGAACCCCCAACCCCCCCCCCCCCCCCCCCCCCCCCCTTCCCAGAACCGCTACTGAAATGCTGCAGAAGTGCAGAGGCACTTGGCATCTAGTGACCCAGACCCTGATTCCCACCGCTGCGGGTGGATTACATACCTCTTTCACGTAGTTTTCACGTACAGCTGTGGGAATCAGGGTCTGGGTACGAACCAGTATAAAATAATAATATATTATAGGGCTGTACAGCTGTGTGACCTTTGTGATTAGGTCAACAGGTGTGTAAGCGCAAGCAAGCATCGAACTTCGACAGGGTTGGGAACGAGAGCCGTACGATTGCGTGGTCCCTCGTACCCAGCCCGAAGGAGCATATTCTATAATCTATGGGTGGCATGCAGCCCAGGGGCGGATTCAGAACTTATTTGCGAGGGGGGGGGGGGGCAAGGCGCTAAAATATTATGGTACCTTCAGGAAGAATTCATTTTTGTGCGTACCAGTAAATTATTTGCTGGTTGACCGGAGGAGAAAGTTATACCTCAGCCCCGTACCCCCCATGGATGTAATAAATGGCCACAAAGCGGCGGAAACTTTTAGCGCGACAGCTAGCGCAGCGGGTTCCAACTGTAGCGCAAATTTTAATTTACATGTAGAGACATAATTACATCATATGCCTGGCGCCTGCCGGATGTGGTAGACGGCTGGCACATCCAATTAACTTGTGCCTTTCAAGTCGCCGCCCCTAACTTTAATTTACCAAATATATATAACTTGATGGGGTGGGGGTGGCAAAACCCCCTTGTCGTATATTATATAGACTACGTATAATTATTTGAGGGAGCGTAGTTAATTGAAATACAATGTCCTCCCCCAGAATCCACCTCGAGACGGTAACCAACAGAACTTGGACGTTTATGCACCTTGTTCCGGAGCGTTATAGGCCAGGGATTTGACCTTTCAATAAAATAGCCTGGCCACAAGCTTCCGCGCGGACGTGGTAGAGGTCAAATAATGCCCTAACAATAATGGCGTGTGCGGTAATGGTATATTCACGCGTCAAGTCCCCACCCGGGGGGTCTCATGTTAAAATGATACGCTGAAGTTAAAACAATGATCCCGTTATTACACCGGTCCTGTGCATTTATATACAGACATGTAATTGTTACACTTGTCTTCACAGCAGTGAAGTAATAGTGTGACCACTGAATATAAATGAAACAGAACACCAACGTCAACCAAAGCACAGAAGCAGGTGAGATTTTTGTGCTTGGCCAACGAGACCAGGTTTGGAGATACACTGTGGCACTACCAGTCTGCAGAAGAATTGGCCAGGTAGTCCTTCTTGCCAATACTTCCGGCTTGTTTCTGCTGCATGGCCTCCAGCTTGGGGCAGTCAGTGATCCTATGGCCGAGCCCTCCACAGTATGCACATCCTTTGTCATCTGCATATGAGTACATGCGCCATTTTATCCATACGTAAACACACTATAACACACTAAATTACGCCCATATGTAATACACTACATTATGCCCATAATTTGTATGGAACCATTGAGCTCTTCTGTATAATAGTCCAAGGTATGGCCTGTATGGCCGCCTCACTCTTGTGCGAGCCAATGCCTCTTACGGGGTGGACACTCACTCTAGGAGGGCGATAGTTCCTCACCATAACATGTTTTGTTTTGAATATGTTTTTAGCCTATGTATTCATTGTAGCCCTTTATAAATCTATTAAAGTATTAGATTGATACAATAAAACATACAGTACCTGCTCGCAACAGCGGAAAAGTCGCAGCTCTCAACAACGGAAAATAAGGCATATTCATGGTGTTCATAGCGCAACCTTACTATCATCTATCAATATCAATTGATCTGGACTGCCCTTCACCTAATGAATTTTTACTGATGAAAGCTGTAAGGGTACACCATCAGCTTTCCCACACCATCAGACGAAATGCCTTATTTTCCGTTGTGCGAGCTGTGACTTTTCTGCTGTTGCGAGCCAGTACTGTACATGTACATACATGTATGAATTGTATTGGTGAATACTATCATGATGTATGGTGATGGAAAAAAAATTTATTTAATTTTTTTTTACTAATGAATACATAACACACATACATTAAAATTCTCAGGCTACAGCAGGGGCCATTTTTTAAATTACAAATAATACGATATCCAGGAAGTATTGTGGAACCACACGCATAGTGAACAAGAACATACAACACTCAGACTGAGAGAAAGCCTACCTCCCAGTTCCAGCAACTCATCACTGAGCAAGCCCATCTGATCCAGAAATGGTGGCACCTTTTGCTTAGCTTCAAGCAATAGAGCCTTCAAGTCACGTAAAACAGACTCGTCTGCAAATTTACAATCAATCAACAACAGTGGACAGATATACACGGAACAAATAAGTGCAAGGTGTAATAATGTGTACTGTGTTCTCAAGCACATGTGTACTTTCCATTGGTTGAAGGGCAAATTTGCCACATTAGAAAAATATGACTTTACCCCCACAATATCCCTTCCAACCACGCCTTTACCCAAAAGGAACAACGCTTTCTTTGACCCAGTTTATCGAAATAGCTGGACTGTGGGGTATCAATATAAGTAGCAGAAGATGCAGACCCCACACAGGCATCTTTCTACCCAATGTACAACACCTATCTACAGTTTTAATGTTCAAATCTAAGCAATCAGTAGAAACATTCCCAGATGGTAATACGAACACAAACTTGTGGATCCTTACCACAAGCTTTGTTTATGAAGGTAGTAGCTATTCCAGTCTTGCCACAGCGCCCAGTTCGTCCAATCCTGTGAACTAGAATGATAAAATGCACATGAATAGAACACCAGGTACAGTTGATAGACTAGCCATGCAAGAAATTCATGTACCCAGGTATAAGGGGTCACACATAGAGCCTTAGAAGTCGGACTACTGTCGAGGAAAATTAAGAACTGCTACATGTACATGTACATGTATTTATTTAACCATAAACATATGTGATGTGAAGAAATATTTCATCAAAACATGCAATGTATCATATACATCTACATTGTACATGATGTTTGTAACAAAATAATCTGCTTCACCATAGCCTTCTTCAGCTAGTCGAATTCTTAACAACAGTAACCACTGTAATCAATCCTTAACAATTAATTTTCCTTGATTGCATAACATTGGGATCAACATTCATTACATTGGTTGGTGTAATGATCACTACAAATCATAGTCTGGGCACTTGTTACTTGGATCTCAACCATTTTACCTTGCAAAACTAATGACAAGAAGTATGAGCAAAAGATAAGGAATCTTAATTTTGGTACAAAAGTCCAGGGCCCAACTGAACTGTAGTTAACTGGTGGAATATAGTTTCACTGCTTATCACACTCACCATAGTTCTCTATGTCCGTTGGCATGTCGTAGTTAATTACATGTTGAATGTTGTCAAAGTCCAAGCCCTTCGAGGCGATATCCGTGGCAACCAACACATCCTTTCGGCCTTCCTTGAACTCTCTGATGGCCCACTGCCTCTCCTCTTGGTCTGATGGACACACACACACGCACACGCACACACACACACACACACACACACACACACACACACACACACAAATACAGGGTTAAGAAGTAAAAGATAAGGAGGGTGCACAAGAAGGGGGAACACACAGGTGCAGATTGCAATACAGGTAGATGAAGGCATCAAACTGGTTCTGCATCACACACACAAGCACAATTAAACACGTACCACTGCCACACACACACACACACACACACACCTTTGCCTCCATGTATACCCACAGCCTCCACCCCCTTCAAAAGTAGGTACTCATGAATGTCGTCCACTTCAGCCTTCTTCTCGGAGAAAACCAATACCTACATGTGAAGTGGTGCAAAGGTGAGTGTATAGAAAGGTACTGTAAGGTACATTTATGTTCAGCACATCCGCTTACCCCACTGTGCACACATGTACATGTTCCACTCATTTCACAAGTGGTGATAACAGAAAATGACCAAGCACATCAAGCACATGTACCACAACTTGCAATTAGAAGATGCAGCTTCAAATCAGTACTTTAAACATGAATTCCTTTCACAGCCAAGCATCACCATAACGGCATACTGTGGCCTCACCAGGGGCTTTGGATTGCAATCTTTGACGGTCCAAGTGTGTGTGCAACTTCAACCGCTTGTTTCGGTGGTGCTGATATTTTTATGACAATTTAATGGCGATTATTCCAAACCTTCCATGCAAAATTCTACAGTCCCAATTAGGCGCTTCTAATTTGCGAGCTTTACAGTACATGTATGTGTAGTGACCGTCACACGCTACCACTTGTGCCCATTCCTACTGCAGCAAACCTTACAGGTGGGGCAGTCTTCTGCAAGCACTCCAGGAGGTACACAACCTTGGCCTCTTGCTTGACGTACTCCACCTCCTGGATCACATCCAAACTGGCAGCCCCTGCTCGTCCAACATTCACCGTCACTGAGGAGGCAAGACAGGTCAACACATAGATGGGTGTGGCCAGCACACTGCACCAGCACACGGTGCAATGCATTGCATATACGTTGATGATGCATACATAGATGTTGCACATAATTAATGAGGGGGATGACACGTGCCCCAAGTGTGGAGCTGAGTTAATACTTATGTACACGTCGCAGGCTAAATGCAAAATTTAGCAGCCTCGGGTTGATACGGTGACGTCAACTTTCACATCGTCCCAATAGAATCAAACACCATTTTAAATTCCCCGCTTGCCCGCCTGCCGTGCGTTATCCGACTTCCGTTCTCCAACTTCTGGTGGGGCAACGCCCAAATCAGCCTTTGTGTTGTGGTCTCTATGTCATACGATCTATGTCATCTGCTCAATGCTCTCTGTCATCTGCTCTATGTCACATGCTCTATGCTCTCTATGTCCATTGTTTTGTTGCGTGACCTACCGGGCCACCCGTACATGTATGTAAAGGTGCTCTCCCCTGCTCTCAGACCTCTTTCCATGTAGGTCTGTTGTACAATATATGCTTTTCCTGCCTCATTTATATTTATAAGTTCCAATTTTAGGCTAGATGAATATGTGACTACATTATTCTATTAGATGCCCACAAAGTGTACATGCACTATTAATGCTTAGGATGAAGTTACCACTTTGTTGAACTCCTGTGTACCTTACTCGATGTACTAAATATGCAATGATAATGTACTGCTATCCTCACACACAGACAGATACACACACACACACACACACACACATACATGTACAGACACAAACACACACACATGCACATACACATGCATACACACACAAACACACACACACACACACACACACACACACACATGTACACACACAATCAAACAACACACAGAATAAAGACGCTCGGGTCTGCATGAGGTCTACCTGGCTTGACAAGAGCACTCTTTGCAAAGGTCTGTATCTTCTTGGGCATGGTTGCACTGAACAGCAGTGTCTGCCTCTGGGACTGAGGCACAAGTACAGCAGTGAGCTCTGCTCCAGATACATGTATGCTTAACAGCCAACCTTGAAGTATGAAAATATTGTTCTGATGTCTTCCTCAAAGCCCAAGTCAATCATCCTGTCAGCTTCATCCAACACAAGGTAGCGACATACCTCCAGGTTCATGATCTTTTTGTCAAGTAGGTCCATCAGCCTTCCTGGGGTCGCCACAACAATGTGCACACCCCTGGGGATACAGAGGGGGAGGGGGGAGCATAGCTAACTGTACAAAGCACTAATGTCGCAGGTGGTCCCACCCCCCCATCGGCCCATACAGCACACCTTTTGGCTCTGTCAGCTTGATCTTTCATGGCCATACCTCCAATACATAGCAACGACCTCAGAGAACCATATCCTAAGGAGAACAACTGATTACACAAACACACATACACATATATATACATATACACACACACACACACAAACACACACACACACACAAACACACACACACACACACACACACAAACACACACACACAAGCACAAACACAAACACACAACACATACAGGCACAGACCTTCATTTTCAAGTGCATCACTGTAGTGTTTGATCACTTCATACGTCTGATTGGCAAGCTCTCTCTAAAGAAGAGATTCACTGTACCAGCTGTATATGTATACACACAACAGCAATATGTACAGTCTGTACCAAAGCCTACACCACTCTTGTATGACACCCTAAGGCTCCCATGTTAATTATACATGTAAAACAATGACAGCTGTGTTATGCCCACTAACACTTCTAACTGAAATTTCCTTTATGCACGTGCATGCACATGCACATGATAGTTAATGTTTTCCCTTAAATGTAAATGTAGCTCACATGTACATACATCACAAGTGAATTCATAACAACAACAACAAAAAACACTTACACTTGGACAAATAATCAGGCCATAGGGACCCTCTCCCTGTTGGAAGGGCATCCTTCTCTCCTGCTCCAGTGCAAACATGATGATGGGAAGGGCGAACACCAGAGTCTTGCCTGATCCAGTGAAGGCTATGCCAATGATGTCTCTACCACTAAGGCTACAGGGGTAGTCACACAGTGAAGGCTATGTCAATGATATCCAGACCACTAACATAACATATACAGAGAAGGCCATTCCACCACTAATGCATCACTGTACCACCACGTACATGTATGTTACAGAGGTATTATGAAAGACGTTATACATGTAGTGATGGACTACAATTATGCCAGTGTATAGACACGTTTTATAGGTACATGAGAATACTTTTAAGGTGGTCCATATACATGTAGGCTGACCACTTCCCTCATCCTCACATTCATACTCCATCACGCACACATCTGCTGTGGCAGACTCACATGACCGGCAGTCCTTGTATCTGGATAGGTGTTGGGTGAGTGATGCCTTTGGACTTGAGAGAATTGAGTATTGGCTTGGGGAACTTCATTTCCTGCAGTGAAAGAACAAACAAAATACATGTATACCATAAAATCACAAATAAACACCACGGCGTCTAATTGGGACGACAAACATGAATACCCCACAAAACAGCAGCACCGCCGTAACGACATATCGTGACATCTCCAGGTTTTTGAATTGCAATCATCGATTGTCCAAGCATGTGTGCAACCTTCAACCACCCTTACAACAGTGCTGGTATTTCTATGGCGAGTATCCAAATTTTTGACACAAGCGTTTTTTTGTCCCAAATATGTTTAACGATATATATCAATACAAAAATTAATACATGTACATGAATGCACACACACACACACACACACACGCACACACACACACACACACACACATATACACACACAAAAACGATTAAGGAATAGCACATCTATATAAATACATTAGACACTCAAAATTTGATTTACAATCAAGAATCTTTGAATAGTACCCAGGACACTTTGAGATTCTTTAACCAATCAGATTCGCAATGAATCATATCAGCTATTGTCTACATGATACACAGGACCTGCCTTGAAGGTCTTGATAGGAGGAGGTACATCTTCCCCATCAGTCAGGATGTGCCATTTGGCTCTGATGCGTTCATTCCTGGTAGCCGAGGACTGGGCAATGTACCTTGGTGGGACCCACCTAATAGGGTGGGGCTGTGAAGGTTTGGGAACTTGGGTCCACCTAATATGCATGGGGCTGTGAAGGTCTGGGGACTTGGTGAGGGGTTCACCTACATGCACATGCAATATAGGGCTGTAAGGACCAGGGACTTAACTGAGCACAAGATGGTGGTTAGGAACTACCAATTTGCATCAGGTTAAATATAGCACGTTTCATATTAGGGTGTGCGCAATGCTGCTGACCTGAACATCTGTGTTTATGTTGCACAATTATTACATTTTGATGTACCATTCTTTTATGCACTCTTGCCAATGGTCATTGTCACACAAATCGTCCAATGCCAAGTCCATGTGCCACTCACCCTGATTTCACAGGCTCACTGTAGACCACACCCTTGGCAAGTTCAGCCACACCCATGAGTGCCCTGGTCTCCTTGATGCTACTAAGAATCTTCTGTTCCTCCTCCTTCTGTCTATCCAGCTCTGAGACCCTATGAGCTGTGACCACACAAGACAACAGAATGATCACTCAATACCAATGCAAAAAATCATGATCTCATCATTTGATGTGACCCTAATTACTACATGTGCATCATCATAGTGACCCTAACTGACAAGCAGATCATCATAGTGACCCTAACTGACAAGCAGATCAGCATAGTGACCCTGCCCCGCAACGGAAAATAAAAGGCTTGTGTTAACACGCCTGTATCTTCATAACTGCACACATCTTTATTCATAATCATGTAAGGGTGGTATTGTTTTATTTCCTGAAGTACTGATTACGTTTGTAGAGACATTCACGGTTACTGAGATGTGCAAGTAGGCAACCTATTGATCACCTAAAGTTTGCAGACCCCACCTCTACAATGATTGGACTTTGTACACTAATTTTCTTGCCATTAACCACTTGACCATGTCGGGGTGTGGCACATACATGTACGATCACACCCAAGGGGTGACTGCCAGTCGGTTCGGAGGGGGGGGGGGGGCCACCACTCACCATGACCACGCCATGGTAATGGGTAATGGCACATCCGGTTGCAGCCAAGGGCAGATCAGCACTACCTTGGTCCTAGACATGGTCTGATGACGGGCACGCCCTCCTCTGTCACCAGGGTGCTACCTGACCCCTATTGGGCTTCGTCAACTAGGAAGGGACCCCAGAAGCCGACAGTTTAAGGAACATTCACTGCTATCGGTACATGTACATCAACAGACATGATGCACATCGCTATAAATGAATGTACTGATCCTAAATAAACAGTACCCTGGGCGTGTGTGTTACTATATAGAACCAATCGTGAAACAGAGTGTGACACTTTTGCTTCAGACCTCTCATGGTCCACATGTAATACACTGCTACTAATCACGAAAACCTGAATTTTTAATGGCAAATATACACTATGCGGCTATTTGTTAACACTGTTTCAAGACAATGCTTTTTTTTTTTAGTGCCATATTCACTTCATGCATAAATGGATTATGCTGCCGCTGAACTCTGAAAAAGTGTCCGAAATATATAAAATGACAAGTACAGTGTATAATGCCATCCACATGAGGCTGGCCAACATGGCTGATGTGCTTGAACCTCTCACCTTCAGCCTTCTTCTTCAGGTCACTGTGCTGGTCAAGGAGGCTCATCTTGGACCTAGCTCCCACATCTGGAACCTCTTCCTAAAAAACGGCATTTTTCAGCACTTTAATAACCACCATGTGGTTAATAACCACCATGTACAGCATGACAATCATGAGCTTTCCACGACATATATTGTGACTTGTATGCACCCATTAAAGCTTAAATCCCTATAATCAGACCCTGAAGTTGTCAATTGTGTGTAGACTTGTGTAACCTTGAGAGTAACATGTACAAGTGATAAACAGACATGACTGAAACCGCAGTAACCACACCAGACAGGTTAACCCCAAACTGACAAGCAGGCATGAACAAGCAACAAACCCTTGGCCACTAGTACAAAAGCGAGCAGCCAACCATTGGCAATGGCTGGCCATGGTATGAACACAATCAGGTATGTTGGTATATTGGAAGTGAGGGGGGGGGGGGGGGGGTCTTACATCACTGTTAAGCAAGTAAGGACCTGCCAAACAAAAAAAAACATTGCAGCGAACTATACAGGAATGGTACTGCATCCTCCTCTCTCTTAACAGATCCATGATCTCTCTGTACAATACCCCACAAAAACCCTCCCCAACGATTTGTGATGTTACTTACAGTTGTTTCATCTTTTGACTCAAGATCTTTTTCCACTACTGCAGACTGGTGGTGCTTATGGCGGTACTCTTGGACCTTCTCTAACTACAGATAGTAGGGATGAAATCCAAATGCACATCTTCAAGATATCGTGAGAGGCGATTCACACATAATTACGCATGACAAAGATGACCATAGTATTCAAAGTGCATAATGTTCTCAAGTCCCCGTGTTCAGAACATGAGTTCTCCCTCCCCACCCAAATCGTCTGGCATCTTTTGCCCAAAAAATAGAAATCATGTGCGAGATTACCGCTTCTTTTCTTCTATTCTTCAGAGGAACATATGGTACGTAGTCGTCATCTTCTGCCAAATCATTTCCGTCAGATCCGATGCCACTTTTGTGGCGCTACGTCAGTAGAAATAGGTTTGAACACCATTACACATAATAAAAACAATCGCACTAACCTTATTGGAAGTATCCACACTCTCAATAGGTGGAGAACTAGACCTTTTCATAGTAAACAACTGATGATGAGAGGCACTAATTAAGAGTAGGATGCACGTGATGACCGGCTCAAAGCGCGGGGGTGGTTTTGCATTTGAGGGGTGGGGCTGTAGAATGGCAGTAAGGCTGAAGGGCTACATGCACAAATTGCCTGTAAGAAGCAAGTTCAAGGTAATCACCACAGATGACTGTAATTGTGTTAGTTTCCTTCCACCGTACACGCTCTCTCTCGCTCTCTCGCGAGCTCTAGCTCCCTAGCGTTTGAAATGTTCATTTTGAGGCCCCCACCTTCCACCACCTCCTTCCAACCCCTTATTCAGTCCTTCACTCCTTCTCCATCACTCTCCTCATGCTATCACCCCTCCCTCCTTCACTCCTACCTCCTTCTGCACTCCTATCATCCCATTTCCTCGCTCCACTCCACCACCCCTTATTTATCTGCCCCTCCTTCTTGATCAGAGATGGTCAAAGCGATGGTTTGTTCTCTACGACACGACGATAGATGGAATAGTGCGCCTTGATTACTTTGAAAATGAGTCGAAACAATTCACTGATTTGGATAGAAAAACGATCCCTCTAAGAGGCTATGAGCAGCTGCAGCAAATCTCGGGGGATGAAACGCATTCATTTGTGTTTGAGTTTACTACTCAAATTGGTAAGTGGACCCTATACCTACAAACTAATCCAATTCAGTAGTAGTTGTTAAAGCACTGACTGTTATTTGTACGCCGACTATATAGGACGCCACGTATTTGCATGCGATTCTCAAGCGTACCTAAACCAATGGGTTGAAGGTATCAGAGATGCTGTGAGTCGCGATCGTGTGAAGATGAGGAAGGGAAAGTCAAAGAGCGTATACCGCGATGAAGACGATCATGATACGACAGTACTGTCAGGTACTGCATACATAGGCGTACTTCGCAAATGGAACAAGTCATTTGATTTGCATGCGCGTATACACCTTCTTAGGAACATATCGTGTGTTTATGGATGAGAACGAGACCGCCCAAAGGTTGCAGCTTTCAGGACCGTATAACCTTGAGGTCACCCCGGATCACATTACGCTCGTCTCGGCCGATTCCAAAGTACAGGTCGCGCGATGGTACTACAAGGAACTAAAGAACTACGGTAAAAAGACGGGACTCGTTTCCTTTGAGGCAGGGAAGAAAGCTCAAACTGGCGAAGGAAAATTCATTTTTAAGTCAACCTGCTCCAGGGAGCTGTTCAGAGTGCTTGATGCCAATATCAGGAAGTTGTGCAGTGAGAAGAATGCGATGGATAAGCGGGAGGCCATAGCATCAGTGGAGCGCATCAAGAAGCAGAGGGGGAAAGTACAAGGCCTTACGCACAGCATCAGTTCCTATAACACGAAGATGGAGCAGGTTGAGGGAATACAAGGAGCATACCATGCAAAACAGGGCGACCCTTTTGAGATGGCTTCTGTGTATGACTCACTTGAGCCTAACCCTCAAGGTACCAGCACAGCACATCAGAAAGGCAAGTAGTCAAATACACAGCCTCTATAAGACATGATATCTGTTCTGCTCGTATCACATACATAAATTAAAATGTATACATGCACACGTGTCGCACAAATGTTGCTACAGGAACACATGCAGTAGATGGCCAAAAATCCAGAAATATGTCACACTCTGTTTCTTCTGAGGGAGTCAAATTAAACCCTGCAACACTCTATACAAATAGTAAGTACATGCAAAGTCTGCATGCACAGTGTCTATTATAAGGCATTTATAAATGCATGCATTCTTTGATTGCACAGCTATTCAACCACTCACTGAAGGAGCTCACAATCCTCTGGATCAGATGGATGAACCCATTGGAATTGATGATATAGATGAGTCATTTATTGAGATTCTTGCAAACATGGAGGAAGACCTGGCAGCGTGCACAGAGCTACAGGCAGCTCACATGATGGGCCAACTGTCCCAGAAAGATTTGGAGAAGGAATGGGAAGGAATCACCTCATCTCTACCCAACCCTCATGAGATCTGAAGAAGATATATATAAACTGCACGTAGACACATTTAGCATAGGAACGTATGCGTGCAACTGGTCACTTCATTGTAACATTCATATACTGCATGCATGAGAACGCCATGCAAACAATATACCATTTTCCCTATTTATATAATAATTGAAAATCTTTGCCTAAATTGTAACCGACCAAATGATCATGAATGGGTGTAACTAAATATAATAGTACTGAGGAGTAATAAATAGGAGTTGATGCCTGAAATGTGTGCACATATGTGTGGAGTTCATACCTTACTTGGCAAAGTAACTGCTGATGCATTATAGTAGGAGTTGAGTTAAGCTTTAAGTTACTGAGGAGTATAGGGGAAAGAAATCTTGAAAATGAGATGTGAGTGTGCATGGGAAGCTGGTGATGTGACACTTGAATGAGTGAAAATTCTTGAATTGAACCAACTGAATACTGAATATCAGTGTAGTGAATTTCGTGCATGCACATGGACTCAATACATCCCTGTAGACTAAAGATAATAGACATGAGATCCAGTAAGTCCTTTGTTCATTAAACTCTTTTTGTCAAGAGGTTCAGTAGTACTTGATCTGTTGGCCCTAAACCATCATAAGGATTCTCCACTCTACACAATGTCTGTAGTTATATGCTATTGAATACCTAGCAAGTTCATAACTTCAGAGTAACCGCATAGCACCATTTCCTTTGGTAGTTCTTCAATCTTATCAACCATCTGCACACCTTCAAATGCTGCCATGTAGAATGGTACGATCCATGCATGACGTACTGCTTAGAAAGGCTGTGGTTTGGACAATTGGTGAGATCTGCATTCATAGAAATTGCTATCCTATGTAATAATGTCTTCTTGTTCACTCTGTGTGTGGGGCATTACTTGATGGGTTATGGAGAAATGCAGCACCACAACAGCCATAGGAATGTCCAGGAATTGAGAACCGCATATGTTTAATTTGATCAACAATTGCTATTCCAGATGTAAGAATCAACATGTATTCTACAATGTTCTGAGATTGTACTCAGT
This sequence comes from Eunapius fragilis, assembly GCA_963681505.1. Lineage (NCBI taxonomy): Eukaryota > Metazoa > Porifera > Demospongiae > Spongillida > Spongillidae > Eunapius > Eunapius fragilis. The sequence goes on along the minus strand of OY811986.1, from coordinate 3,343,713 downwards.
GAGATGAATTGCATTTATTAAAGTGGGGGACAGCATCGAGGAAGTATATAGAAATACGGTAGTCCGGTGAAGCAGCTATATCAAGGTCCATGCATCAATGGATAGTATTTTTTATCTTCGATATTGGGATTAAGTATTTAGATGATTTTATTGCTATGTAGAACTTGAATTTTTCAAGATAAAAAACAGTTAATTCTTTCAATTCCATATTTTGGACTCATTTCGGTACCGCGTTGATTTTTTCCCGCTATAGCCGGTTTCTTTGGGGCTTGAGGTACTATCAGCAATTTTTCGCACCTTTTTACTGTGTTCCGTTCGTTAACTACACATTTCTGAAGTTTTTACCCTACTTTCACCTTTCTTACGTGGCTTGTGTCAATCTGCGGTTTGCTAAAGCAACCATGAAACTCAACACTTTAGGCCCGGATGTTTTGCTACATGCACGTAATCAATTAAATATGGCGGTGCCTAGTGAGAACGCGAGCGCTTTACAGTTGAGATCCCTGGAGGCTACGATCGCACTATTGAAGAGCAAAAGGCCTCGCGCCCTTGCAGAGGAACAAAAACAAGATATTCTCGTCGCATACCACTCGCTGCAAGCCGAAGATGCCAAGGAACTGTTGGAAAATCCAGAACAGAAGCCTAAGGGACACTATCAACAGCGGGTAGCTGCACTGCTGGGTTATTCGACAAAAACAGTCGGGCTGGTGTATCGTGATTGGCATCATCAGCAGGAGATTCAAGTCGCCATGCCACCCGCCAATCGTCGTCCTAAACAGCAGCGCATACCCAAGTCGAATGACGTTCTCCTTGCTGTTCGCACCCTTGTGCGAGAGAAACGCTCAAGGAACGAACGGGTCGTTGCTCGACACGTGTTAGATCTGATGAGGCAGCGGATGTGGATAGTTGTGGACGAGCAGGACCCCAAAGCTTATGCCTCGTCATTGCGCTGTGTTCGACGCTATCTCTCGCAGCATGGCTACCGTCGCGGTGACTCAACTGCATTGCAGGTACGCGAAAAAGAATCTGTCGTTGTCGCGCGCATTCGATACTTGCAGCGTCTAGTTGACAATGATAGCGCACCAGTCAGTGAACAACTGCGCATTGTAGATCTGGATGAATCGTACATTCACCACCACTATCGTCGGGATCATGACTCACTTTTTGATCCTCACGATACACAATCTGTTTGTGAGCGCACACAGAAAAAAGGCAAACGTTTTTGTTTTATTGCTGCTATTCAAAACAGCAGTCCTAGTAAAAGGATAAAGAATTCATCTGACAATGCTGGTTTGGTGCCTAACTCTGTGTGGATTTTCCAATCCCAAAAATCTTCAGGTGATTATCATCAAAATTTTAATGGAGCAAACTTTGTTCATTGGTTCAAAACGCAACTCTTGCCAAACCTTACAGAACCCTGTCTTATTCGTTTGGACAATGCACGATACCATTGTACTAAACCTGAAAGTGTACCTAAAGTTGGTAAGGCAAAAAAGGCTGAGATTCAACATGTGCTAACTACACTAGGCATATCTTTTAATGCAAAGGATACGCTATCAACTCTTAGACAAAAACTGAAAGCCTATGTTGCCTCAGTTGACGCTGAGATAGTGCAGTTAGCAAAGGAGCAGGGTCATGAAGTTTTGTATACACCTCCATATCATTGTGATCTGCAACCCATTGAAATGGTGTGGTCACAAGTTAAAGGGGAAGTAGGAAGACAGTATGATGTTTCCACTACCATGCAACTGGTACATCAGCGCCTTGCTAAAGCATTTGAAAAGTTAGGTAGTGATACAACAGGTAGAGTGGAAAGACTATATGAGCATGTGCATCAAATAGAGCTAGAATATATGAGAATGGATGAGGATGATAGTGATGAAGCATCAGAAGAGTCTGAGGATGATAGTGATGAAGCATCAGAAGAGTCTGAAAATGAGTCTGATTTGTAGTGTGATATATCGAGTTCATAATGCAATTCTGATGATGCAGAACCAGAATTGTGAATTGCTTTATGCCATAGTGCATACTACTTAAATATAATCTCTTTAGTTTAATTCCCTTTCGTGTTCTCAGTGCATTCAAGATTGAATTTGAATTGTCATGTGAATTTCAATCTAGATTTTCGAACACTGCGTGATGTCCGCTGTTGATAGTGTCCCTTAGGCTTCTGTTCTGGATTTTCCAACAGTTCCTTGGCATCTTCGGCTTGCAGCGAGTGGTATGCGACGAGAATATCTTGTTTTTGTTCCTCTGCAAGGGCGCGAGGCCTTTTGCTCTTCAATAGTGCGATCGTAGCCTCCAGGGATCTCAACTGTAAAGCGCTCGCGTTCTCACTAGGCACCGCCATATTTAATTGATTACGTGCATGTAGCAAAACATCCGGGCCTAAAGTGTTGAGTTTCATGGTTGCTTTAGCAAACCGCAGATTGACACAAGCCACGTAAGAAAGGTGAAAGTAGGGTAAAAACTTCAGAAATGTGTAGTTAACGAACGGAACACAGTAAAAAGGTGCGAAAAATTGCTGATAGTACCTCAAGCCCCAAAGAAACCGGCTATAGCGGGAAAAAATCAACGCGGTACCGAAATGAGTCCAAAATATGGAATTGAAAGAATTAACTGTTTTTTATCTTGAAAAATTCAAGTTCTACATAGCAATAAAATCATCTAAATACTTAATCCCAATATCGAAGATAAAAAATACTATCCATTGATGCATGGACCTTGATATTGCTGCTTCACCGGACTACCGTATTTCTATATACTTCCTCGATGCTGTCCCCCACTTTAGTGATGCACAGTTTCTATACTTGATGAAAAAAACTCCAAGAACATGGAATTTTCTGACCGGAAACAATCGAATAGTAGTTTGCCATAGTTGACAATCCGGACTTCAAAAGCTTGTTATGCCTCACACAGAAAGAATGTAGAATTATGAGAAGTGAAGAAGTTATCAGGAGATGTGTTAGTATTCCATGGAATATTTTGTGGAATATTAATGGACCCCCTTTATTAATGAAGTAGATGTAGCAGCATATGTACAATCTATATGATACTGCTTTGAGTAGAATGCCAATAAACATGGTCAGGGTTGACATGTAATCGTCTTCCATGTTGAAACTTGTGTCATAGTTAAGCACGATAGGGTCGGTGCTTGAGAATCCAATAATGAATATGCACTATAATCCTTAAAATTTGATGTATAGGAATGCATGTAATAAAATTTTCTTTTAGGTTTATGGTTTACAGTTGTGGGCATGATTCATAAATGATCTACAGTGCACCACAATTCCTGATCATGATTTTTATTATCTTTGATACTGATTTCTGACCAACATGTACAGTTAGTTATATATGAATATATATGGAACTAATTTTGTAGTTGCGCATCACTGAATCCTCTGTAAGCGGAGTTGATGATCTCTTCATCAACCTGTTTGACTGACTGATTGTGAAGTATTACAAGGCTCTTCACTAGGGTAGCGTAGGTAGTGATCGCCACCTGCGATAACGTCAGGAGTGTTCGCCACCCCCCTGTGTATTCTACAGAGCAACGTTACTTGGGTAAAACTGTGTATGCTGCTAACAAAGGAGCCTGTTAGGGTTGTTTTAAACTCATATAGAAAGATCCAAACTTATTATTTTAGTCTTTATACGCTATTAAAAGTGCGGGTGGCGACTACTCCCCCCTGGCGAATATACCTGACGCTACCCTAGTAAATATGAATATAAATCAAAGCATGCATATGTATTCATACCTTTTCCTTAACAAATGGAGCAGATCTAAAATCTGTTGGAATCGTTGGGATAACAGTGGAGATTTTGCAGCCATACACGTCGGCGCCTGTGGAAGCTTTTAGAAAATAATCCAATGCACGCTCTGCATCAAGACTGCTCACTTCCATGCTGTCACAGCGATTGTTTGTGGCTCCAGTAGATCTAATTCATCTTTACACGACGAGACGAATCCATCATCGTGGCACTGCCCCCCTATAATACTTCTCCAGAAAAAGCTGACCATAAACCTACTAAATTCCGCATGTGCATTTTTAATTAACGTAGCGATGTTGTACATGTACTGGGAAGCTTAAGCACAGTATTTTGCGGGCCAGCCTGTCCCTACTTTTAGGAACCAACTCCTATTCCTACTCCTACTTTAGCTACACCCCGAATGAATTGCACATACATGCTGCATTACATTCATATACTGATAAAGTTTCCATTAGTGGACATAGCTGCATGAATACCATTATACATTGCAGATTCTTTGCTTAAGGCGTGGTGAATGGCTGAAAGACAAGCGGTTCCACGGCAGGGCTACTTGGATGTATACCTCCAAGAAGGTATCGAGGTGAGGTTTCCACATGATCAATCGATCACTCGCGGTTTCATTTGATGCTCTTACTAACAGAAACCGTCAAAGCGGTGGGTACTATTAAATCATGGGAGCGGTAGGGGTGTGTACCTTGATCATTACAACAACGAGTCGGGAGAGGGCCATGGCGTAATTCATCTGATGAATTGTCACAGAATCGAAAGAAGCAAGTCTGACCTCTATATGTTCGAGTTGTGGTGCGATTGCGGTAAGTTAGTGGCGTTATAAAGGTCTACATTTAATATTACATGAGACCGTTACAATATACGTATAATTGGCCTTATTTTAGGCCACCTCAGGTTTGGATGTAGCACTCACAAAGAAGCGAACGAGTGGGTGGACGATATTAAACGTGCTTTAATTGACGAGCGACTCAAATCGTCGCGAGGCTCAAATGGAGAGCGAAAATCGGCGGCCATTAACATAAAAAGAGTGGCCGAAACAGGTCAAGCAGAACATTCAGAAGACTTTAAATCTTCAAGTCAGATACGCCGCACTGGTACGCCGGTATATATGCATACAGTACTCACATGTGCATAATTTATCCAATTAACGAGCCATTGCATGATGATGTAATATAATCTCTAACCAAGTCAGCATTAACAAGCTATTGTATGGAGCGTTTAAAGCATATGCACATTGTCTTTACCACCCAAAATATTTCAGGGATTTTTGACGTGATTCTGAGGCTGAACACTACAGCATTGGGAATGAATCTCACTGCAGCATACAAACTTCGTGTTACTCCTCAAGATATTTCGCTGCTAGAGGACAATCTAACAATAGCAACATGGGCATACGATCAGATAAGGAACTTCCGTTCCAATGCCGAGTGTGTAGAAATTGAAGCAGGAAGAAGAGCTCAAACTGGCCCAGGGACATTCATTTTCATCACTCCATGTGCGGAAGAAGTGTACACATTGATTAAGAATAATGTCCGAGCTCTTGCAAAACAAACTCTCGCGTCTGATCAGACGCCGCAAGCTAAAGCTGCAGATTCTGTGAACCATATTCCTACTGATCCGTCTCCATACGAAATTCCAGCTCTCTCCCTTGCCTCACTTCGAAATAAGGGATTGCATCTGCACCATGATGCTAAAGGACGTGATGCTATCATAACACCCCCACCACAACCACAACGTTAGTCCGCCTATTTAATATAGGATTCATGGTGCAAATAAAAAATAAAAAAAAGAATACCCCACGCCAAGTATAAGTAATATACCAGTTAATTTTACTATTGCTACCCTTCACCTGGCGGTCCCCTGAAGTTAATATCATCGTAGTTGCCACTTGCATCGAGCAATGCATTCAGCTATATAAGGAGAGAAGTTACAACTTCATCCACGCAACATGGTATAAGCATGCCTAAATAGCAGGTAGAGTGGTAGAACCATGCATAATGCCAAGAGCATGCACTCCTTTGCCTGCATTAGTTTCAAACAAATGGATATCTGAACAAACAACACTGATGTTTCAAAATATATTTTCCACACTCCCTGTGGCCTTAGTCATACCAGCATACATGCAAATCAAAGCATGCAGGAGAACATTGTGAGATTGGAAAGTTGGACCAAGCTTGAAATGCACATTAGATCGAGGTAGTGATGGATTTTATATTGAACAGTAGTGAATGCTTATAACCTTTGTACTTGCATGCATCTGCATATGCGACCTGTCTATACAACTATCCTTCGTACTTGCCTCCATGCACTTCCCAAATACAGTTCTTACAACTGGACCGATTTCTGAACAAACTCTTGCTATCAAACACCCTGACCAGACACCGCAAGTTACAGATGCAGAGTCTGTGAACCATACTCCTACTGGTCCGTTACCATATGAAATTCCAGCTCTCTCCCTTGCCTCATTTCGAAACAAAGGATTGCATCTTCACCATGACGCTAAAGGACGGGGTGCTATCAGAACACCCCTACAACAACCACAACGTAAGTACATTGTGGGTAATTTATAATTATTCATGGTAAAATAGAAACGAATATCCACACATGAATGCATTCCCTGTATGACCATGACATTGTAACTTCTCTCCTTATATAGCTGAACGTATGCTCGATGCAAGTGGCAGCTACGAAGATATTAACTTCAGGGGACCTCCAGGTGAAGGGTAGCAATAGTAGAATGAACTGTGCATGCATATAGAGCAGGTAGAGGTCGTAGAGCCATGCATACTGGTTACCAAGCCTTTGCGTACATTATATTTAAAAATCGATATCTACAAAACTGATGTATCGGAATATATTTTCTAAACTCCCCATGGCAGATCAGTATACAAATCAAAGCAGGATAGTTAGAACCCAAACATTGTGAGATAGGAAAAGTTGAACTGTGGAATACACATTACAGGTAGTGATTGATTCCTAAAAATGCATTAATAAAAACATTCTATTGTGAGCAGTAGTGTTTCTGTCTGAATGCATATAACCTTTGTACTTGCATGCATCTGCATATGACCCTGTGGACTTCCCAAAAACAGTTCTTCCAACTGTGCCGATTTCTACTGATGGGTATGCAGAGCTGTGGAACACAAAGGAAGGAGGTACAGTATCCAGAAATTATTAAAGAGCACATCTGGGCCAGCCAGGTCATTAAAATTTTATATCTACAGGGATTGCATCAAAGGAACCAGATCAAATGAAAGGTATTGGCATGTGTATTCATGTGTAGTGAGTTGTTCAGGGCAGACTGTTACTAGAACAACACTTAGAGATGTAGTGAGTGTAGTTGTATGGTGCCGCTCCAGCAGGTTCATGCATTCCCTCGACAAGCCCTCCAGTGGAAGAGGATGAATACATCTTAATGCAAGGTGATGTTACAGATGGCGGTACTCCTATCTCGCCCTCTGTACAATGCGCTGCATAGGTCATGTATATGTGCTGTTTTCCATAGCTTGTCCACAAGTTATCGAAGAGATGCCTAAAGTACTTAGAGGTGATGATGACTATGCCATTGTCATTAAGCCGAAACACAAGGTGAAGTAAACATAGCACAATCATTAAGCCATTTAGATATTGCATGCGTTTCTATATGACTTGATTTGATTATTTTACGTGCACATGCATTACACAAAGGCAAGTAGTAATGGCATATCGATATGCACTAACATACTACGTATTACTAAAAATGGGTAGCATTTGCAAATGACAATCCATTCCTGACGTCCATGTTGCAATATACCTCATTCTAACAGTGTTAAAGCTCCTTTAGCACAATTATGAATGTGAAACATTTGAAAATGTAAAACATTCACACACTGACACTCAATATGCTACTTGCATTGCTTATGATAAGCTCCCCTCCTCTATTCTCTAATGCGAGCAAGGAATAAATGATATGCATGCATGATTCATGCAGTTGTATGTGATATAATATTGATCACATTTTATTTACTGTTTCAGACTAAAGTGAACGAAAAGATGGCAAAGTGACCTATATGGAAATGAATTGTAAGCTTGGATTTCAATGATTGCAATAGAATTTAATACATTTTCCAGATGCAGTGAATGCTTGTACCTGAAATGTATTAATAAATTGTACACATCCCAAAACCGTGATAAAATGACAATCAAGGAATAAATAACACACATAACAAACAGCCAAAAATGCACCAAACTGTGTCACATGTTCCAGGTTTCATTCCACATCCTATCAATCTCCTGAAGGTGTCCTGCATACTCACCATCCAATCCCAGGGCTGCTGAAAGGTATTGCATCACCATATAGTATCACCACACCACATGTGGCATTACATTGCCTAACTAATATTCAATTCACTTTTAAGCTATGAACTTTAATTCAATGTCACAATACTTGAAAAGTCATTGGAAACTAGAAAAGTATATCAGTGTTTTATTTTACTAATGCAAAAATTATCAGTATTAAAATTTCACCATGCAAAAATTATTGCGTGCAGCTCTGATTTGATTTGTGCACATTTAAATTGAATAGATAGGCATGCAGAAAATGGCATCAAAAGCAGGTTGCAGCAATCAGTAACATTTACAGGTTGTGCATAAGTCCAGCTCATGGAGACAAGATTTAAATGTATCAACATTAGGTGACATGGCCTCATCAGGCAAAATGTATAATTCACTTGGAAAAGAAATTCAAGATGGGGTAGTGATAAGAATGAAACTATAGTGTGTTCACTTCGGTAACATATAGTGATACTTTTATATAGAAGACCTTTTCTGCATAGAAGTCTACCAGTTCGTTCGAAATTAAAAAACCCATAAAAAGCATACACGTTGGTGCTTGAAACAATGACTTCATGACAAAAGAAAAGGCACCACACCGATGATTTCATGCTGTTGGTGGCTAGCATGCTATGTATACATGTACGCTAAGCGTAGGTCATATGACTCACCAGATGGGTTATCAGGTGCATGCAATGCAGGCGCAGGAGCAGTTGCTGCTAACTTCTCATCCACATGGCTGTCCACACCCCCAGTGGAGACCTCCAAATGGGAGAGCTCTTTGTGCAGTTGTGCCGGCACTGATGGGATAACAAAGTTACAAGGTATCTTTGTAAGGGAAAAGTTGCAACACCTACCAACAGTGTGTGAAGCTTTCACTGAACAATTGATGTGCGAGTCATGTGCATTAAGGATTAAAAAGCAGTGTAAAGAGACGTCATAGCAATACGTTCCTCAGCCAATACCATAACTTATGTTTGGTTTCATCGCCACATACTCTTGGTCGTCATCAAAATCGTCCCAACCAATCAGGGAGCCCACCAAATTTGCCACCCCTGGAAGGTGCACACCTGTTAGAATAATTAGGCAACGGTGTGACACACGACTGTTTACTTTTCTCAGGTGCAGCTTTTCCGCTGGGGCTTCCCTGCGCTACTAGCTGGGTACCAGCTGAGGTCTTTGGTGGCTTGGTCACTTTGGCATAGATCTTTTCATTCAGAAGTCTGGGGGACGCATTGCTAGTGCTGCCCCTGGACCCAGTAAGAGCCAGTGCTTTTTACACCACAGGTTGGGGAAAGCATATGTAATATCACAGCGCATCAGGCACATCTGAATACATTACCATTCGTGCTTGCTTCTTGCATTGGGATGTAGTCAACTACTGCCCCATCATGTTCTGTGTGTGATGCAACAAATTAGGACCAAAATGTGATGCATTTGGAGTAGTGTGGGGAGGTGGGGAATGTGGCATGCAATGCCTGCACACTTCCCAAGGTATGGAAGAATGTAATTTAGAGAATAGGTTAAAAGAAATCCTGCATCATGTAAATGGAGGCTACAAGAAACTTATCATAAATAAATAAATAGATCTGCTATTACAAAAGATGGTAACTTCGATCCAAACCAAAAAGTCCTTGCTTATTAAGGTGAAATCTTAATCTTAGGTTTCCTAATTTAAGGACCAGCTTCCTTATATAAAGACGTTTAGATATTAACGTTAATAAACTAAGTGTAGAACTATACAAAACAGAAACAACAGTTGATTTGGATCCCTACCGCATGATAACAAAGGAGAATATTCTTTTGGCACTTTCATTTAGGGACTGCAGATGCCCTTACCATCAACTAATGCACGGTAATGAGGTTGCTAGGCTACCAGTGGCATGTACGTGATTATAACGTAGGCAGCACAGTATTTGCCATTTCTAAAAGCTGATTGAAACTGCAGCATCAATATTCAGTATTCTTCCACTCAATATTTGTTGCTTCAGAACAATGAGATGAACTGTGGCTAAATGATCATTGATAGGAAGTAGACAAGATAAATTAATTACTATCTCAGAGATCTGCAGTCAAGACCTTGTAATGATTCTAGGGAAACTGAAGGCAAACAAGTAGGTGCTATGACTATCACAGCAGTAGCAACAATTCTTGCTTTGTAAGCTGACACTAGTAATGTCAAAAGTCATTGATACCACTGAGGTCACAAATGTTATAAACACAGCCCCAAGTTGCATATTCTTTAAATTTGTATAACAAAACTTGTCTAACTGTGCCTTTATATCTAAAGGTGAAATTAATGAAGTGATCTAGAAAATGAAATGAGCTTCTGTTCATTTCATTTCTTCAAGGAAATATAGAATGCTATCATTAACGTCCTTTTAAAATAAGGAACAAACACTGGATATTAAACATTAAGTGATATCACTTTTGGCATATCAATCATACTCATTAGTCAAATAATAGAAGTTGCCACAAAGATCAAGCAATCAAAACACTGCATTTTATAGGCATCATTTGACATTTCCAATAAGATAGTAAATTATGCATACTAAATAATGATAATTTTATCTTGTAATGAAATTTAAACCTACTAACCAAACTTCAAACCGAGTTAACGTAATAAAAATCAATAATCGCTTAATAACCAATCGTTCATCTGGAACATTTTGTCATGATTGAATTTAATTTCAGGAAGCTGATATAATTACTTAACATTTCTTTGTACCACTAGTATTGCTAGTCACTAAGGTTTATACCAGTTGCTGAATAATTTTAATACTGAGGTATTGCACTTTGTAATTCATCACATTACTGTTTCAAAGTCTGCATTTTTAGAAGGCCTTGCATACACATCACGTACCTTCAGTACTGGCTGTGGGGACTACTAGTTCCCCAACAGTAGCATACAGTCGGTCAGCTTTGATTTGCCGAGGTGCTATGTGTAAATTACACATGCATGGTTAACAACAATAACACCTCAGTCACCTTAGGTGGTGGTGTGCCAAGAGTGGCATATCGGTACAAGTGGGGGAATGGCACATCAGTACCAGTAGGAGAGTGATGTACCAGTTGGGATGGTGCTTATAGGCATGCTGTGCATACTATAATACACTCTAATGATACATCACATCTATACCTGCGGACAATCACATTACACCAATGGACCATCACATCTACACCCGTGGACCATCACATCTACACCCGTGGACCATCACATCTACACCCGTGGACCATCACATCTACACCCGTGGACCATCACATCTACACCCGTGGACCATCACATCTACACCCGTGGACCATCACATCTACACCCGTGGACCATCACATCTACACCCGTGGACCATCACATCTACACCCGTGGACCATCACATCTACACCCGTGGACCATCACATCTATGCCCGTGGATCATCACATCTACGCCCATAGACCGTCACATCTACACCCATGGACCATCACATCTACGCCCATCACATGTACAATGCTCACACAATTCAAGTGCAGCTGGAAGTTATACTTTTGCCCACACATCACCTACATGTACATGTTCCAGCCACGTGCACATGCAGAGGCATTGTGTATAGTTTTTCATGTGAAGTCAGTACTTTGCCAGAAGTATTCATATCATTTTGTTGGAACTTTAAAGCAACACATTCCACTGTAATATATGTACTTATATGGAAAGCACTGGCCATTGAGAGAGAGAGCCAAAAAGTGATGAGGTAGGCAAAAGATGTTAGCCACTACAAATTCATATGGACTGTTAAAAATTAAAAAACACCGTACCTGGAGGTTGCAGAAATTCCACCTCTTCATAATCATGATTTTTGCCTCTGTCTGGAAGGTTCACAGCTGCAGTGCCTGTGGAGATCAGAGAATGACTAGCCGCTGAACATATTAAGATAATTTATGGAAGACCAAATGCAGCTTACATAAAGATATATGGGACAGCGTCCAGCAATATCACATGAAATCTCGAGGACAAGCAAAAGAAAGGCAACACTAGCATTGAGTTAAAACAAATTTATGATGGACGATCCTATTTTGGATGCATACATTTAGGGACCATTTGATAGAGGTGCTTTGCAGTTGATGGAAAATAAACTACCCAGGAGGGTGATTTTGATAGCCATATAACACAATAATTTGAGCTTTCCAACACCACACACACACACACACACACACACACACACACACACACACAATTCATGGCAGAGTGCGAACATAATTTAAGGTGAACGATGGCCATTCCCAGCATATATGTAAGACATATGGCTTATAAAAGATCCACACCATCAAAGTGAAAGGGGGGGGGGGGGGGGGGGGGGGGGTTGGAGTGGGGGTGGTGGTTAGGCAATGTAATTTGCTCATCCAATTAAGAGGGTAACCATGAATTAAAAATAACACCCCTGCCCCCAGGTCATAGGCCAGCAGGCTATATATACTCTCCACAGTACCCACCTCCTCTAAGGATCCTCCCCCTACCTCAGTTACACATCCCTTTCCCTGGACACAATAATTTTAATACGATGCAGGCCTTCCATAGTACACTCGTAGGCAGCAATGCAATACCAACCGTACCCGTCCATCAGTACATGTTATCCTAGTGATGTGTTTCGTTAGGCCTACCGTCTAAAGCGGGGTGTGCAGTTGGAGTATTAATCAGATATGGATTATCGCTGTAACAAGGATTTTCAAAAGGATCGCGAGGCACTTTGTCTTTAGCCTTTTCTGAAGCAGTGCAAAGCAAAATTATTAAAAAAAAAAAAAACGTTTTAAATCCTTAACGTACCACTTAATGCCGCCGAAGAGCCGATTATATGATTGTCGTAACAGGGGTTTTCAAAAGGGTCGGGAAGGACCCTGCCATTGTCCTTTCCGGAGGCGGCGGCGTTCATCCGTTTTATCTTTTCATCAATCCTTCGGATGTTGGACGTGATCAGCTGACTGATCTCATCGGATCGCGGGGTCATGAAGATGTACACACCAGGTCCCGTTTCCGATCTTCTTCCCGTCTCGATCTCTATACGGCTTTTGTACGACGTGAACTTTCGCAATTGGTCGTAAGTCCACGTGGCTACCCTGACGTCAGACTCCTCCTCGTACAGGCTAATGTTCTTGATGGTGATGCGGAGGTTGTACACACCAGTGAACTTTAAACGTTTGGCGACCTGATTCTGTTTCAAGGTGACGCTGAAGGTTCCTATATTTTTAAGCGTAGCGCGGTGAGTGGTGGGTCTGTCATGTGCGGAGGACGCGCAACGTACCGGAGGAGCCTCCCACATCAGCCCGAACGTTGGAGGGCGAATCAGAGCTTCCACTGGGCTTGGCTTGCCCCGTTGCTCGTCTTACGTCCTCGATCCATCCGTCCATCTCTTCCCGGGAGCTGCATCCAAACCTATAAGCACCTTGGCGGGATGGGGGCGGGAGAGGACAAGAGTTGCAATTACACTAAAATTAATATTGGCAGGGCGCATTATATTGTAGTTATTACCAGTGCTACATGTCAGTTCGAACGTGTGTTGGATCGATTTGCTGACTTCGATACGTCGACAGCTTTTAAGTGGAATGGAACTGCGCATGCTCCCCGTTGTTGCGAAGTACTCGCTGTCGTACAGGTCCAGGGACGCGCCTCCTTGGCCCGCAGGGTTCAGCACGCCCCACAGCTTTGACGCCCTCTGCGGAAACCAAGGACGAATGGTGCAGACATGTGAGCAGGTAGCAACCATCGATCCCTCCCACCCCACCCCACCTTGTCCTTGTCGTTCCCCGACACAACAGCTGTCACGTCCAAATAACCCTTCCTCTCCATCGTCTTTGTGGGTGGGGTCAACTTGATTAATTAATTCATTGCCCATGGACATATATGACCAACGTGAATGTCACTGGAATTACCATTAAGCATCAGCACTCGACGGAAACAGCAGAGAATCTGTACGAAGCGATCGACTCCAACTGAAGGGTTAAAATCAAAGGAAAGGACCACGCCCCTTCACAACCAGCCATGGCTCTGTCGACCAAGCTAAGGGGATACTTGCTGAAGCTGTCTACTTCACACATCACGAAGGTGATCGGTATTTGACAATGACTTTTCTGTTTACTATTCCTATTCTGGCGTGGGCTCCCCCCCCCCCCCCCCCCCTCCAGAAGTGGCAGAGGCGGTGGTTTGTACTGCAAGACACCGCTGCGGATGGAGTGGTGCGCATAGAGTACTACGATGACGAGGCTGGAGAGATGGTTGGCGGGAGCAGAAGGACGATACTGCTTAGGGGATTCGGAGAATGCCGCCAGACTACTGGAGACAAGTCGCATCCGTACGTGTTCGAACTCACCAGCCAGATTGGTAAGGAAAGGGAAGCTTAAGATTTGCATCTCGCGCCCGCAGTTTTGATCCTGTACTTTATCAGCGCCATAACGGACGTATTGCAGGCTTGCAGCCATGCCAGCAGAGGGTTTTACAGGATTATATTTTATTTCTCTGGCTTCAATTCACTAAGCAATATATTAACCATATAACAGCTAGCGTTTTAACCATGCGAATGGCATTTCTACTAATGGTTCCCCCCCCCCCCCCGTCCCTCCTTTCCCAACTTCTGTTCTTTACTTGGTCACCTTGGGCATTTATTTTTATTAACTTCTCCCTCCCTTAAAGGTACCCATGTATTCTGTTGTGAATCTTGGGATGAAATGGAGTGTTGGATGGAGGGGATCAGGGCAGCTGTTGCAGGTGACCTAGCCAAAAATGCCAACAAGACTGTGGGAGCTGTGATGGACCCATTTAATCCAAAGGCGTCCTCACTGGCGCCAGGTTTGATGGATCAACCCCAACAAAAGGGTGCTACTGCAGCACTAAATGTGGTGCAGGATGCTTCTACACCGCACCCACCCCTACTGAAGGGTGGTGCTTCCGTGGCACCAAGTACTAGTAAAGCAGACCCACCCAAGCTGAAAGGTGCTACTGTAGCACCAGGTCTGCCCCAGCCCATGTCCGAGTCAGATAGAAAAAAGCCACAATCCAACCTCAAACAGGATCAGCCAACTGCCACAACTACAATTTCTTCTGGTAGGTGCTATACATGTAGGGTTTTGAGACTGAAGGTGGGCTTAATGCTTGAACCAGCCTATAGATCATACTCAAACTGCAGTTTCAAAGAAAGAATAAGCGGGACAACATTGTTACTCAATTAGCAGATTCTGTTCACTTTTATGTATTAAAATCAATCACACCATATTCATTAACTTAAGGTTTTATGTCATCATGCACACAATCATACACTGTATGTTGAATTGAGCCAATAAAAGAGGCTTCTACCGCAAATCCAATGTCTGCATCATTGCAATAATTATTCCTACATGTTAGTCACAATGTGTTTACCATTTTCATTTTTGTATCACTTAGATTAGCAATTTTTATTGGTACCTACTAAATTATTATGCATAGTTAATGTTAAAATCGATGGACCATCTACATGTACACGTAGACGAAATCGGTCAAAACCATCTACTCGTACTTTTATAATTTTCGGTCATTAATATCCTCCATTTTCTTACTGAACCATCTAAACACACGTGGGTAGGTAGCATACTATATACAATCATCTACGCGTAGACGGCAGTTTAACATTAAGCAATACTTTAAAGAGTTACTGTTGAGTTATCAACCTTCACTTTAGTATTGCCCAATCCTTTATTGGTGTCATTTGAGCAAAACAGAAGTGTCTTGTAAATAGATCAATTGTAGCCGTAATAGCCACTACGGAATTCTACTAAATCAAGATGATAAAACGTTAAATTGTGAAGTAAAGAGTGACAAATGCAAGGTTATTTCCATAGCAAGTATGGAGAATATGTTTTGATATGTACGGTAATATCAGTGTTGTATAGTGTGAGTACAAAAAGTCATTTCTCCCACTCCCCCCACTGCAGCTCAGTTTACTGTAACCCTCAAGGCCAACAAGGATGCCAAAAGGCTGGGTCTCACTGGCACCTACACCCTTGAGCTCACTCCCACCCACATTCGTCTCATTGGCATGGGCGGGTCTGTGCCGGCCATGGGATGGGCATACCACGAGCTCAAGAGCTTCAGCGCAGACAAGAGCAGCATGGAGGTGGAGTGTGGGCGCTCGTCGGGCACTGGTGCTGGGACTTTTGTGTTTCTCACCAAGGAGGCGAGGGAGGTGCTGAGAGTATTGCAGCACCACATCGAGAAGCAGCTCATGGGCAGGGGGAGGGGCTCGGATGGGGGTGCCCAGACCATACCTCAGCCCAGTGATGACTGTGCTCCCCTCAAACCCAAGTGCTTGAGCGATTCTCCACCTCCTTTTAAGAAGCCACACCTCCTACACGTCAAACCAGTGGTGGAGAATGACTACGCCACTGGCCAAGACGTTCAAAGTATGTACCCAGACGCCTCCCTCCAACCCTGCCCCCCAACCCCACCTCATCCATTTCCCCGATCTCCCACTTTAACCCCACCCCTACTTCTATCACTTAAACCCTTCATTCCCCGCTCTATGCAACTTGCATGACTCATGTCCCAACCCTTGTGTCGCATTGAATGTGCAGTCGATTGATGCTGCGTATATACATGTATGCATAGTACAATATTGCTCCAAACCTCTGCAAGGTGTAAAAGTAGTGCAAATATTCAGCTCACACCCCACACCCCTTTATAGTCAGTTTCATTGCTTGGTTCATGATTCGAGTGTTTTTTTCATTTAATAACCACAGTCCATGGAACATAACACTGAATAGCAGAAGAGAATATAGGAAACATTGCAGTGTTTTGATCTGTGCACACACACGCACACACAGACACAGTATTGGTGCCTCCATATGATAATATGCAGGCCCGCTGTCCCTATATAAGTATGCAAGCCTGCTATGTGTTACTGGTAACTCCTACTGTGCTGCAGGTCTCATGAAGTCTTCTGCAGCGTGCTCAACACTGGCAGGGGCCAGCCAAGGAGATGCTCACCTCACCAGGAACAGCAGCAGCAAGGACGCTTTGCTTGTGGATGTGGACATTGCTGAGACACCTGAGGCTGACATGCCAGCTGCTGGAACAGTGGAGACACAAGGGAACTCAGCAGGAATTGCAGTGATGCATGCAAACCTGGTTTCAAATATTCAAATGGACCACGGAGAAGTGAAATTCAGTAGCCATGTAGCTACTTCAGTAGGACACATCGGCTATACACCTGCTACTCCAGCAGGAAATACGAGCTATGTACATGCTACTCCAATTGGAATCATAGGCTATACACCCGTCACCCCCATGGATCTTGCATATACTACTCCAATTGGAGCTGCACCCACTACCTCTGCAGGAATTACGGGCAATGTGCTTGCTACCCCAATTGGAGCCACTGGCTATACACCTGCTACTCCAGCAGGGACTGTGGGCCACACGCATGCTACTCCAATTGGAGCCACTGGCTATACACCTGCTACTCCAGCAGGGACTGTGGGCCACACGCATGCTACTCTAATTGGAGCCACTGGCTATACACCCGCTACTCCAGCAGGGACTGTGGGCCACACACATGCTACTCCAATTGGAGCTGCACCCACTACCTCTGCAGGAATTACGGGCAATGTGCTTGCTACCCCAATTGGAGCCACTGGCTATACACCCGCTACTCCAGCAGGGACTGTGGGCCACACACATGCTACTCCAATTGGAGCCGCTGGCTATACACCTGCTACACCTGTTGCGAAGACTGAGGATAGAGGAAGTGAGTACAAGAATGTTCACTAGAATCAGTTTCTTTTAAGGTGCTTTTAATTGCCCTTTGTAAGACAATCTTTAGGTACAAACCTGGGGTGGGTCTAGTGGCTGGCCATATATTAATATTTGGTAGAAGTGTATGGATAATATGGTTTGAATCAACTTACTCTCTCCCTCTGTCTCCTTCCCTCCCTCACCCACCCCTTCCTCCTCCCCTCCCTCTTTCACCCCTTCCTCCTCCCCTCCCTCACCTTTTTCCTCCCTCTTTCCCCTCCCTCCCTTCCTCCTCTCACTACTCCTCCCTTACCACCCCTCTATTCTCCTCCCCTTCAACCTCTTCCTACCCTCCTCCCTTAAGCCCTGTGCCATCACTTTGTACTGCCTCACGCTCTAATATGGCGGCATGACAATGAACTGGTAGCACTTGCAACTGAAGTCAAGTGTGTAACCTGAGTGACAGCCACAGTAACTGTACAAAAGCCTTGCATGTAACCTTCATTACACGCCAGATGGTACCATTGGCATATTACTTCTTTGCCATGTTGATTACGTGATACAAAGAGCCAACCCTCAGTGGACCAATGTCAACTATTTTGTTCGAAGCCACATGTCCGTAGATTTCAAACTCCCTTCATTAATGTAGCATATGAACCAATGTGCTGACTGCATGTAGACACTCCTGAACTATGCGTGTCAGGCTGTTGCAATCAATATTTAAATCTAGCATTTCTGTCTCTCCTCCACCTCATGCAATGATTACTGATTGATACTTATTCCCTGCTGTTTGACACACTCACACACACATACACATGCACACACACAAACACGCACATCAGTTACTTTTTGTACGGATGTGAAAGAAAATGATGGCGTGGCATTCCCAAGGGATGGCGATGCCCATACCAATGTTTGGAGTGACTCATCAGAGGGTTCTGAGCGTAGAAACGAAAATCCATATTCAGATTCTCAAGCTTTGCTCTCACAGTCAGGGAACCCTTGTAAGTAATGTTCCCCCCCCCCCCCCTCCCCCACCCTTAGGCCTTATTACCATGGGTGCAACCTTGGAAGGCCGCACACCACACTCCTTACTGCAATGGCTGCCCCCAACCCTTCACAGCCCAGAGCAATGATGATATGCCTAATGGAAGGACCAAGTATGGCATGGATGCAGAGGGAAGCACCACCACACGGCCAATGGTCACTGCATCTGTCAGCCGGACTGGTGAGTCTTGTGACGTGTACAGGAGTATCGATATAGAATCATTTCTATGCATTGCTTCAATCATTCCATGCACCTAATTTAGGATAGGTGCAATTTTTCCCACCTTGTAGGGAAAAGGTTACTACATCATACAAAAATATAAGATGACCATTGTGTTTTTTGTAGAAGTAACATTGATGTTAGCATGGCACTGCATTGAAAGTATGACTGGTGCCAAGTTGGTGACTGTGATAAGTTCATGCAAACAAGTACTTTGAACATTCAAAAAAGGGTCTCCAAAGTTTAACTGCATGGCATGGTTGTTTGGTGAAAAAAGATTGATTCTCATGCCAACCTTCCCCCATTCAGAAACATACGCAGTTACAGTGAAGCAGAACAAAGCTGCCAGGGTGTGTGGTCTTACTGGTACATCATACAACGTGGAGGTCACAGCGACACATTTCCGACTGCTTGAACCAATGTCCCCAATACCCATTATGGGATGGATGTTGCATGAGATGAAGAGCTTCACTCTGGGCAAGGACTGCATTGTAATTGAAGTGGGTGAATCCCCAGGGGTTGCCGCTGGGAAGTATGTTTTCAACACCAAAAGTTCCAAGGAGTTGTTCAGAGCTATACAGCAGAGCATTCAGAACCAGCTGCGTGGACACAGGGAACAGCGTCGCGCTACGCTGGAGAAAAGCAGGCAACTTCTTTCCCGACCTTTGCCCTCTCCACAGGAAGGTGGGGAGCATGATGGGGAGGGGATAGGAAGGAGGATGGAGTAAGGGGGGTACTGGACTTTCTGTGATTAGTTTTAGATAAGGAGGAATTGTTCTTGTTTTTAATTTGAGCAGTTGCAACCCATCTGGAGATCCTTATACACTTATTATCCATTTGTAGTTGATGTGGAGATACATGGTATTTGCGTTGAGGAATGTACAAGTTAGCGTCTATCCATGAATGTGATTAGTTTGAGGCATGTTGGCTTCAGCACATCAGTGTGTTAGCGGTCACCCGATATAAAATCATAACTGCTGACCCATATGCCAGTTTTCAAGTTGGGACGTGCAGTTATTTGATGAAAGAGATCAATCAGTATCACACGATAACTAAACCAGGGCTTTATAAATGATCAATTCCTTTTCTTTTTCATGTATCCCAATTTTCCTTGTACAGAATTTTTTTGAGATCTGCATTTAGATATTTACACACTTTTATAGATGCTGAACGCCTGCTGAATTCAAATGCAGATTTCAGCGAAATGGCCCTATCCATGCCAAGTGATGGTACCAGAATGGATGCCAATGGCATTTACAGAGGTATGACTCTTCTCAGTGCGAATTTATCGGATCAAAATACATGTATATTCCTTCCTACAAAGATTCATCAGTAGGCGGAGCCAGTGGTTCCACTGAGGACAGCAGAAGCCTAACGGACAGCATTGCAGATGTCATCACAGAGCCACCGCAGACCTTAGATACCAGCTTTATGACGCAGACTGCTGTGGCAAAGGTGGTTGGTGCCACATCAGCTCAGGTAGCTGGAGCCGTGGCTGATACCAGGGGCACTGTGGCTGACCAGGTCTCTGTGGCTCTGGCCACTATGAAGGCCTCTGCAAGCAACATCACTACCGCCAAGGGGATCACTAAGGGGGTGGGAACATCGGAGGAACTCAGCACACAGAACAGCGAGCCTACAAGTAAGGGAGGTGTCATGATATGGTGTTGAGGTGTGTGGCTAGGTTCAAGATGTGGTGTCAAGTTGTGTGATGGTGTCAAGATGTATGACTGGGGTGGTGTCAAAATTTGTGATGTGGATTTGTTGTGACTGGGGTACCAGCGTGCAATGCATTTGTCGCGTTGGTATAATCTACAGTAGATGACCTCACAATATGCAATCTCCTGCATTAGCAACTAAATGAATTACAATACGAACTTTCATTTGCCATTTTAACACAAGCAAAGCAATATGTTTCTGTTCAATGTACTGGGAATTTGCATTAGGTAGCTTTATGTGGCAACGATTCCATTATACAGCTGTAAATAAAAATGAGTGAAACAAGATATTAAATGGACTAGATGTAGGATCTTCTTATGCACATTTTGATTAAATAAGGGATGATGGAAATTATGGAATAATCAATTTTACGGACCTACATTTTATTTTAATTAAATTTTTATATCTTGTTTTGTTAAAATTGTAATTGTAGTTTTCGCAATTTACTTACATTGTTTCTTGATGCCACTATTTTATCAGAAATATTCCCTGTGACTCTGAAGCAGAACAAGGTAGCTAAGTTATTCGGACTTAGTGAAACGTACAACCTTGAAGTTACTCCAACTGGTGTTCATCTGTGCAGCCTGACCTCTCCCACGCCCATCATGACCTGGACGCTAGCAGAGCTGCGCAGCTTCAGCCTTGGCAAAGAGAGCATCGAGGTCGACATTGGAAAGGCTTCAGGGATTGGTGCGGGTATTTACGTGTTCAAGACAAAGAGCAATAAGGAGCTGTTCAGAGCTATTGAGCAGAGCATTCACAGGCAACTCCACGAGCAAAGGAACAACCCTCCTCCCCCACCACTGCCCCCATTAAGGCCTAGGGAGAAGCAGCCTCCTCCTCCTGCTGCTGCTCAGCAGTTGTTTGCACCCCCTGCGAAGGACGCCTGTGGTGATGTCAAGTCCAGTGGTGTGAGTAAGGACGTGGGAAGAAAACCAACTGCCACTGAAAATGTGTACGAAGCCTCGCCTTTCCAGCAGCAGCAGCAGCAGCAGTGTGGACCTGTCGATGATGAGGGCTCTGGTAGGCTTGAGTGTAATGTCTGCACTGATATCGCTGCAGGGGCAAAGATCAGAAGTCTGGAGTGTGTGCGTCATATGTATATACCTCAGCATTTCATAATAAATTTCATTCTGATGCGTCATGTTACTGTAGTAAATTTAGAATTGGCATACATTCAATTAGAGCTATGATATGATTACATATCGTGCCTTGAAATTATATTTACCCAACAGATGTAGTGAAGGCAAAGCAGGCAGGTGGAGGTCTTGGCTCACAGGATAAATCTCTGTGTAAAGATGGGTTCGAAGTACAGACATTGGCTTCAACCGAAGACATACATATGCTGAAGCAGCACATGCAAGCTGATGAGCAATGTAAGAGAAGGTTTTAGCTAAGAGAGAGCTGTCTGTGCACATTATTTAGTACTTCGTGCACTTAAGCATGTGTGCACATGCACACACCTGCTCCCTCTTATTACAGGCCTGCAGCTTACAGAAGGAAACACTGCCCACACACCATCAGACACCAAACCTGCACAGGACCTAAGCATAGGTACTGAGACCATTTGGGTGGAACAGTGCAATGCTTGTTTGTGGAAAGGCATGGTACTGGTGTGGCAACATTTGGCTAACTCTACAGTGTATGTTATACATGTAGCTGTTATTTGCACACTGTGCTTCGTTACTATCAATGGCTTAACAGTGGAGCCACTGTTCTTTGAGATAATGAATGAATAGCAGTCATTTTTTTTTGCAGTATCAAATACCTACATGTATCAACCCAGGTCAGAGACAACTGATTTGAATGTTTGTTGCTTCTGGGTTTGAGAATGCAGGGTGTAATGATTTCCATTACTCTGGTGTTTATATTGTCTTCCCTGACATAAATGATGGGTTATTAGCAAACATAGAAGATACTACCTGCTGTATAGTGTCACTTCGTTGTTTCTCGTATTTGCAGAGATATGCACTGTGACTCTCAAGCACAACAAGTCAGCAATATCGGCAGGTCTTGTTGGGACCTATAACCTTGAGATAACGCCAACTCAAATTAGGCTCACAGAAATCAACCAAACAGTGCCTGTTGTAGTCTGGACCTACCAGGAGATAAGAAGTTTTAATGTAGGGAAAAACACATTTAACTTAGAGGTTGGAAGAAGAGCACAGACTGGTGCGGGAGAATTTGTTTTCAATACGAAGTGTGCTGATGAGGTGTACAAAGTTATAGAGCATCACATTGCAAGTCAGCTACGTGATGAAACTATTGGCCAAGATGTGAGGAACCATTTAAGGACTCGGCCCATTCATCAACCTCCAATGTCGGATGAAACAATTGCTTCAGGAAAATACCATCCAGTTGATGGTACACTGCCAAACAAAGGCAAACCAGATAATGAAGAAAGGGTACAAATCAATTCCTTTGGTGAGTAGTTGCATGTGCAAAGGATATTATATTGTTAGGGTCAGTTAGTACGATTACCTTTCATTACAATATAATTATGGGCAATGCACAGCTTCTTTTCGCCACACATCCGTATAGGCAATGACTAGAGATAGAAATAATACTACTATGTTGATCACTGTTAATTATTACCTGTATCTGTCGGTGTGGTCTTATAGATACATTTATTGTGACTCTCAAGCAAAATAAGTCAGCCACATCAGCAGGTCTTGTTGGAACATACAGCCTTATGATAACACCAACGGAACTTAGGCTGATAGAAATCAACCAAACAGTGCCACTTGTAGTCTGGACCTACCAGGAGATAAGAAGTTTTACTAGAGACAGGAGTGTATTCAACTTAGAGGTTGGAAGAAGAGCACAGACCGGTGCTGGAGAATTTTTTTTCAACACGCAGCATGCTGATGAGGTGTACAAACTTATAGAGTATCATGTAGAGAGGCAGCTCCGTGATGAAACCATTGGCCAGGATGTGAGGAACCATTTAAGGACACAGCCTGTTCCTCAAACTGAACCTTTGCTGGATATAAGCAATGATAAAACTGATGAAATTCATGCAGGTACCTCGGGAAGATATCACAGAATTGACCTTCCTACCCCACAAGAGGGTGCTAGCATCACTGGTCAGATAACTGCTGACCAATCAGGAAATTATCATCATTTGGAAGATTCTTTGATAATTGGTGATAGGGTTGATAGTACCCCCACAATGGATGACTTCTGGAAAGAAATTGATTCCAAAACTGACCCCTACGGCAAAGTAGTACACTTTGGTAAGTGGCATAGGATGCGTGGAGCATATTTTATTCTTACCCATTACATTGCATTGCTGCCTGATTAAAGGCTCACAAGCAAGGTCAATTGAGACTAATGAACAGTTAGGCACTGGATCAAGTAAGTGTTATTATTGGATACCTATACAATATGAATCCACATATTTCACAGCACACAGTACTGTGCATGAAACAACGCAAGCCATGGATGAAGCAAAGAGTACAAGTATGTTGAATTAATGAACTTAAAAGGAACATGGCATGTTTATGTACAAGATGATATGACAACCTATATAATGTATTGATATGCATGTACATTGTGTGTGTGTGCATGCATTGTATGCATTACGAGGCAATATGGGGGGGGGGGGGGGGGGGGGGCTAGAGGTTTAATAGCATCTGTCCGGCAAACATCATTATGTCTTGCTTGTGCAGTTCAAAAATGGGTGCAGTTGCAGAGAATATACGTATAGGATAGGGTGAGGTGTAGTGACTGTTGTTGCCTTCGGTAGCACTTCACCATGCTCCACTTAAGCAAGCACATACATGTAGATAAGCTCAATTGTACAATAAACAGAGAACTAAACAAAGCTCTGTGGTTAATTGGTACAACCAAGTCACACCCATCCACAAGTCTGTGTATGAACTGAAGCAAGTGACACAGTCATCATTTTAACACCTTGCTGCTGTGAAGTATGTCTGTGTTTCCAGAGAGGGAAATTATGTATATTGATTTCTAAAACTTTCCATAGTTGCCATATCTCTGTAATGCATAGCACAAGCTATACAATGAGGACATTGGTATTACATAGGCAATGGTTATGTAAAAATCAAGGAAACTAGGCTCCAGACTGAATAGGAAATGAAATAGACCTATATTAGTTAGCATATCGCCATAAGATTTTAACTAGGTGTATTAAGATAGGCCTATTTCATCTTTTCTTTTCTGAAAAAAAAAGCATTCTTTTCTAGGTTCACACATCTGTTTCTTATTTTAAAGCGCATCAAATGAAAAATATAGACATGGTGGTATTGTAATGATGGCGGCATATCTTATAAAGTAACCTTTTGACTTGTTTCTTGTAAAGAATTGCTGAACCCTTCATTATCTTTTGGAAGCCATGAGTTCCAAACAGGAGAATATTATATTCATGGGAATCGACCCATATGCATGTGTGTAATACAAAGGTACATATAGTCTGTTGTGTTCAGTGTTTGAATGCTTAATATATGGACTTTTATTTACTCTTAACACCTTTTCTTCTCTACTGCACTTCAATAGGTATTCAAAAAGTACAGCAGGGCATTGGCACTTGTGAGTTGTTTAGTATAAATGCTTATTGTTAGTAATCAAATCACTTGCAGTATATAGTACAGTCAACAAAATAGAGCAGGACACGACTCCTCTGCTTATATCTATGGAAGAAAAGTTTGAACCTCAAAGTATGCCATCTGCACACGAATGCTGGTAGTGTAGACTTGACAATTGCTAAATATTTTATTTACAATGTATTGATTTTATTCAATTGTCGCTAGTTTACATTATTTACATGTTTATAAAGTGTCTATGAAACGCAGTAAGTATTCTAAGTGACGTAAATATATGCATGCAAGGATTATGTACACTGACATTTCTATGTAATTATACTTATCTCTATATGTGTATGCTTAATTTGACTGGCTGTATCAGGGTACAAAAGAATGATGGAGAAGTAATAACGTTTGACAGAACTAACTAACCAACCGCAATTCTAATTTAACCGTTTTAGATATGTCAGGCAGAAAAGTCACAGATATTGGCATAAAAAATACATTTATAGTAATAAAAAGACACATCCTAAGTAACATTGTCTTTTCACAGTTTAATATTTGTTCAGTGAACATAATAATGTGATCTGTATCTTCTGGGTCACATGATGAAAATATAGATCCCTAATTACAAACTTGAATTAGTTGTATTAAAAAAATTGGTTATGATTTAGCAGCATATATTTTGATGCTGTTGAATATCTCATATAGATATTAGCATTGCAGTACTGTGACATCTCTATTGTAATGATATCTCTTGTACAGGCAGCAACAGTGTGTATGACATACCAAGGAATTGTGCTGGTGTTGCTGAGCAAAGTGAGTGAACTTATATCATGGTTTATGTTAATTCAAAGCTTCTGTAGTTTCCATTCAGCCTTTCCTATTCGAGCCATTGGAGTCATTGGGTGATAGAGGACAATCTACTTCAAATTATGTGCCGAGCACAATGACTCAAAGCAATGCAGACATTAGTGCACTACTCTCTCTTGATTTGGATTTGGGCTCAGGTATTTTTGCACAGCTGTCAAACCTTGATCTCAGTGAGGATGCACAAGGGAATGTAGCAGACACCTCTGCTTTGCTAAAGCCTGATGATCATGGTATTCCACGATGAAGCATGCTTCCTCAACACAAAGCGAATGAATCTGTCCAATCTGTTGTGTCGTCATAAGTGTGGCCTTTGTTGTGTCAAAAATAGATGCAGTACATATATATGCCCTAATCATCACTTAGTAACCAATGTTGTGTACCGTGAAGTTCATATGTTATCATATTGTTAAAGTATCTTACAGTATAAATGAGCATTCATACATCACTTATTAATCGCATGCATATGCACATGCACTTGTACGTGCGCGACCTATAGGGTAGCGTAGGTAGTGGTCGCCACCCGCGAGTGCCGATATCGGTTGTCTTGAATATACAGCAAACAGGAAGGGTAATTATACAAACATACCTGACCCCAAGAGATCGTCAGCTATCACTCTATACTACTAGCGCTTCGTTTATCAAAAAACGTGCTCCGTACGAAAGAAAACAACTGTTTTATCCAATTAAGCGGATTTCTGGTATAGTCGCCAGTGCGGTTGGTCTGTCGCCACGTACGGTTGGAGTGCTCGCCACCCCCCTGTATTTGGTTGTTACGTAGCGCATGGAAGGTGGATTGTAACACAACATTGCTCAACCAAGTTATCAAGTATGGAGCAGCCTTTAACCACCCCAGGAAAGCTTCACTTTGTATTTGTTACTAGTATAGGAGGCGACCATTTATTCATACTAATAAACACTTCTTTTACTACCGAAATTGTACATACAGCTAAGGATTGAAGTATATGTATCGTTATAAGATAGTGTCATGCCAATATTAATTAGCTACTGTAATGTTATGGTTGCTGAGAAGATGGATCAGGTTACAAATGATATGTGATCAACAATGGCATAGTGCCTTATCAGGCTCCATGTTTTAGATGTCACATAACAAGTTTTTATTTTTGTTTTTTAATTGAGAGATGCAGCATTCCCCCTCTGAATGGCAACAGAAAACCTTTGCAGGAGGTATGCTAGAGAGCTTTTGCCACCAGTGGTGTTTGCTATGCGGTGACCCAAGTCTGATAGGAAAGAAATGGAGCGACACTCCAGTTGTTTCAAAGGCAACAGGTGTGAAGGAATGGTATGCATAGGAGGTGAGGTAATTGTACTTCTTGATCTTGGTCTGCTCTGCTTGGTTTGTTGTTGCACATAATTCAGAGGCTGTCATGGATAGATGGGAAGTGGCAAAAGTGTCTACGCAGATTGCATCCCAAACCAACAATTCGATTCGACCATGGTACCATGGTGATTCCATCGGGACGCTTACCATCTGATCAAGACCAGTGGGCTCTAGCTGAGAAGGAACATTGGCAGAGGACAAAGCCCTGTGTAGAATATCCTTCATTCAGCATGTCATGGTAGAAGTGGCGGTCAGCACTAAAACGACAACTGGCATGTGTGTGCTGAGCGTGTCCATATTTGATCTACAGTGGTGGCAAATGTGAGCGATGCAAAGTGGGGCCCCCAGACGAAGGCCAATGGCTATGCAGATATAGTGTTATCATCCATGCGAAGGCCCAGGGATGCATATTACCCTCCCTCACTTCCTTCAGAGCTGCATCCATGCTCTCAGCTGAATTCTCACTCCATTACAGAACACTACAATATGATATTACTTCATTTTTTGCATGTACAGCATATGTAAGCTAGGTCTAAGTTCAAGATAACTTTCTCTGTATTTGCAGAAGTAGCTGTACTCTCTCCAGCTCAGCTTGATATGATATAGGCCTACATTTAATAGGCTTTTAGCTGAAAGGACCGCATGCGGAATGAGATACAACCCGTTATGTACCCCTATGGCGAACACTCCTCCACAACATACAAACATCAAACGCTTAGCACTCAAGATATAGGACACATTTGGGAGCCGAATGGTTGCCAATTTAAGCCTAAAGACATAATTTGTGGAGGTAGGAGTAGTCGCCACCCATGGCGACTACTACTTACGAGCGTAAATTCAGTTGGAGTGTTCGCCACCCTCACTAATTCTTGAGTCATAAGGTTTCTTTTAAAACAAAGCTAAGTACATTGTACAGAAATAACTGCTCTTCTATAATAGCACGATTTTAGGCCAATCTGTGCTACATACTTCGCTAACACTCACTTGCACCAATAGAACCCGCCAGCAATTGTGCGGTGTTTACCGCGCCATTTTACCTATAAATGAGGTAGCTAACTTTGTTTAATTATTTTGCAAAAACGTTAATAGTAAATAAAACTTGAACAAAGTGCCGTAAACACTGAGTCCCAGGAGTATTACTTCCATATTGTGCCAAGACATACAAACGTTAGGTAAGCCCTAGCGCCGCGTTTGAAAGGAAGAGTGGCGAGCACTCCTGCACTGGCGACCATACCTGACGCTACCCTACACTATTTGTAATGGATATTGAGATTGGTGTGTGCGTGCGCGCGCGTGTGTGTGTGTGTGTGTGTGTGTGTGTGTGTGTGTGTGTGTGTGTTGTGTGTCCATTATATGACCATGGCTGGTATTCAATACTACATGTAATTAAAAATCGCTACCACGCTCCAGGGGACAAACGAAATAATTTTAACCCAGTACCCCCGGGAGCCGCCCCCGAGATAGTAGTTATTGAATAATCGCACCTGCAGCCATGCATGGTTATATAACGAAACTAGTCCATTAATACATGTGGCCGAGAGCCTGCAAGAAAACATTTACCTTGGTGCTCGGTTTTGCGCTGGGTGTATTCGTGACCCAGTTGTATCTGACGACGCGACTCGATGAACACGTGCTACTTCAGGCCCAGGGCGCGCATTTAGGCGGACCCGGTGATTCCGAGTACCGCCTGTGGCACTCCCAACAGCTGCGTGCCCCGCTTAACGCGAGCCTCCGTTACCGCTACCTATCCAGAGAGCTCGCCCCTCGCAAGCTGCTTCTCATTGGCGTCGTCACGGCACAGCGATACCTTGACACCAGGGCTCGCGGTGTATTCCAGACATGGGCAAAGGACGCCATTCCAGACGTATACTTCTACACTGGAAGAAGTCCGGACGACGCGTCCACCATCACCGCCACCACCACCGATTTACCGGTGGTGTCCCTTGCGGACGTGGACGATAACCAATACCCACCCCAGCGCAAGGTGTTTGGCATGCTGCGGCATATGTTCGATCACCACATTGACGCGTACGACTTCTTCATGAGGGCGGACGATGACGTATACGTAAAAGTGGACCGCCTTCGCGACCTCCTGGAGGGCGTCAACCCTGCGCAGGACGTCTACATGGGATCTCCCGGGTTCGGGCGGGAGAGCGATCAGGGCAGGATCAGGCTCGGGGGCCAGGGAGACCGTTACTGTATGGGGGGACCCGGAGTGATCTTCAGCCGGAGCGCTCTCCGCAGGATGGCCCCGCACCTTAACGAGTGCCTGTCCGACGTGGTTGTAAGCTACAACGAAGACGTGGAAGTGGGGCGATGCACTTACAGTACGCTAAAGGTTCAGTGCACGTGGGCGTGGGAGGTAAGTTGAGTTCTCGTTCTCAGCCACACTGTTGTGTATTGCGCGATCTCAATCTTTCCCTTCCCTACCTCACCTCTCTCCCTCTCCCTGTCTGTTCTTCCCCCCCCCCCCCCCCCCCCCTCCTCTCTCTCTCTCTCCTCTCCCTCTCCAGACTATGTGGTTGTTTTGGACAGACTACAATAGTACTCTCATTACAGACAGGCTGTACACCAGTGAGGAGGTGAAGGTGGCCCTCACACTTCATCCCATTAAGGACCCCAACGCCATGCTCCGGGTCCACCTCTACCTCCAGCAGCTGAGGGTGCAGTCACTACTGGGGCAGGCGGCCAGGGTACAGGCGGATGCTGTGCAAACAGCCCGCCTCCTTCCCACCAGCATGAACAGGTTCGGGAGCAGGGTGTGGCTGTGGTACAGGGCAGGGCTCAACCCCGGAAGCAGGCACGACCTCACCACTTGGGAGTACTTCAATAGCACAGTGCTCTTCTCTGCCCATAGCCGGCGCTCGCCTGTAGCCAACTTGCCTCCATCTCATGTTGCTGGAGTCAACATGGCGCTGGAGGTCTTGCTGGGCATAATGGAATCAGATGGGCATGGCCCCTTTTCCCCTAAGTGCCGGCTCGAGGAAGGTTTTGTTGCACAGGACCCATCGTCAGGTGTGAGCTATGCACTGGTGGTGTCCCTGATGGGGCTGAGACCCTCCTTGGGTGCCGTGAGGTATGTTGCACGCGTTTTCCTGCCATTGCTGGGTCCAGGGCTGTCCCACTATCAGATGGCTGCAGAGGCCTTTGACACTCGGCTCCATGTTGCGGTGGCAGTTACCAGGGGGGACATTTTAGACAGGTTTCTGCACATGTATCACACTGTGTGCCTCAAAATGAATAGTGCCACTCACCTGCACTTGGTACTGCTTAATGACACCACAAGGAGCACCTTCTTGGAAGAGTTAGTATGGTCCTACGGCAAGTCCATAACCTGTTACCATGCCAATGGACTCTCCACCACAGATGCCCACTCTCTGGTGGCCAGATCCTTATCTGACCACACCCAGCTACTCCTGATGAGGCCTGACTTGGAGTTTACTGCTGAGTTCCTGGACCACTGTAGAATGAACACCTTGAAGGGGATGCAAGTTTTCTCTCCTGTGCCCTTCTCAATGTACAGCACAGACCTCCCAGGTCAAAATACACCTCCTTTGGGATATGCAGGTTTCTTCCTACATCACAGTTATGAGGTGGTGTGTATTTACACCTCTGACTACCTTGACAATGTTAGACCACTCATGCCGGATGAGCCGCACCCACTGGTTAAGCCACAGCTGATTAACCGGTTGGCTTTGTCTAATTTGTATGTGATGCGAGCATTGGAGCCACACTTGGTCAGGCCATATATCTATGGTCAGTGCAGTACACTGAAAGGTCAACAAAAGACAGACTGCATCTTGGCTCAGGTGGAAGCCATTGGTAGCAAGAAGCTTCTTGCATCACTCCTGGCAGCAAGCTACGAGTTAGAGTGGGTATGAAAGCAGCAGGCTCCACCTATGCTTGTGCGTGCAAAGTTCAACTGCTATGTGAGATTTGTGCAACACAGCAGTCAATGTGGCTACATAGCATACAGCTTAGGGATATTTCCAGGCATTGAAGAAAGGAGACTATAATATTGTTAAAAAGATTAATTTACGAAACGGCTACATGTACATGCTGAACTAATGACCGTGCATTATGGTAGTTGATGGAATTAAAATTGTGCATTTTATTGTAATTTTTGACTGCTGGACAGGATTGATTTGAGGCGATCGATTGTTTGCGCTGGTTTAGAGTTCTATTGTGCCTGCTATATTCTACAAAGGTAGCCCATGGCTTCTTTTAGCATTTGGTATTCGAATTCGTTGTATACGGTGCATGAGCTGGTTCGCATTATAACGTTGTGGGCGTGTCAAAAAGGGTATGGTTTGACATTGGGGTTGCATGAAATACATATGAAGGTATTAAGGACACCTAGATGTCTTGGCAAGATCCTGTACAAGATCACTAAAGATCTTGGGCAAGTGTCTTGCCCATTAGCCAAGATTATGGCGGTCAAGATCTGGCCATGATCTTACCCATGGCCATGCTGATATCATGGCTCAATTATGGGCACAATTACATCCATATGGCACATCGTGCCTACATAATTATAAATTGTGATATATAGATATTATATCGGTAATATATAAAAGGACTGGATACATACATAAAGTTATGAGATACATGAATACATACAGAAAGTTAAGCTGAAATCGAAAGTTTCACATGAAGAACAGTTTAGGCAGTTGGATTCGACACTCTGCACCATGGCCATCACCTTGACTGGGCTGTGACATACCATCATCTACAGTTAGTGGCCCAGCACCAGGGAGTGGTGCAGCACCACCAACACTAGCTGCCACTCCACTGCGCTGGTTTTACAATATGTCTGCAATGCTTAGAAGGCTTCTGTGAAGGGAATTAAATCCATTCTTTACAATTTCCTGCAGCTTCAACCCACTGGTGAAAGGGAAGACAATAATACAGGCAAAAAAGTTCTATAAATGATCTATCTGTTTCTTTTACAAAATGTGC
Organism: Eunapius fragilis; assembly: GCA_963681505.1. Taxonomy (NCBI): domain Eukaryota; kingdom Metazoa; phylum Porifera; class Demospongiae; order Spongillida; family Spongillidae; genus Eunapius; species Eunapius fragilis. Next base: position 3,311,196 of record OY811986.1, on the reverse strand, counting down.
AATTGCTGTGCTAAGAGTTGTCTATGTACCTGCAACAATTGTTCTATGTCAGTCTGTACCTTTCCCCCCAATTTCTTTTTATTGACCACCTGAAATACATAATATGATCACAGCAGACCCTAACATAGCTGTAGAACTTTGAGTACTTAGCTCTGGTATGAAAGAATTACACTGATTTTATTCTCCAATATATACGATCAATCACATATTCATTTACACACACCTCTTTAGTGATGGTAAGTGTATGATTTTTTAAATTAAGGAATGCACAGCTGTAGTATTAGAGTAATGATAAACTGGTAAGCGCATATCGATACAAATCATATAAAGTCGTCATGCTATATGGATTGACACAATCAATAGAATTCACACCTTTTTAAAGGAGAACAAAAGGAACTAGGAATTTTATATTCACAACACTAATATTTCAAAACATGCATATTTTTAATAATATTAGCTAAAAATAAATCATGCCACTTACAGCTTCTTTATCATTTTCATCATTTTGAAGATAGAAAGAAGCTTGCCGCTTGATTTGAGATTTCTGTGTAAATAGTGTCCATGAAAATCAGAGAGCACATGCATAAATATACCTTGGGTCCCTTTCTCTTTTCTTTCCCTTTTTTAATGACAATTATATAAACTTGTAACAGTTACACCCATCCTATTTCTTTTTCATCCTCATTTCCCTCTTCTTCACATGTACAGGGGGTCTCAGAATCTTCTGGATATTGTGCTCTTGACGTTCACAACGGTTCCGCAATACCTGTTAGTGTTAAACAGACAAATTGCGCACATATTCATATTTGAACAGTAATTACTAGTAGTATTACTGAGTATACCCTTGAAGTGTTTGAATTCAACAATGTACTTCTTGTCCCTGCATTCAATCATGTGGTTTTCCCAGCTTCAGTTAGAAATAATTCAATTATTCTATTACAAATTGATTGATGCTAATAACCTTTTATTACTGTGTTTGGCATGTATTTTTCAGGCCAAAAAAGAAAGAGATACTGCACTGATCCAAGATTACCAATCCCTAGCAGTACTAAACGTCAATGGATGAAAAAGGCCAGTAGGTTGTATACTGTTGTATATCCTTTCGTGGGTCATTTGATTTATTTTTAAGACTTACAGGGTAGTGCCAGAACTGCAACTGATACAGAGAATAATAGTCTGAGGGACAATAGGTGTCCTGATACTGATACATATGTTGTTAGTAGTGCTCATGGTAATAATGTTGGTAGTGATGACAGTGAAGGTGGTAGCAATGTTGGTAGTGATGGCAAATGATGCTGGCAGTAATCATGACAGTGATGCTGTTGATAGCCATTACAGCGATGATGATGGTGACAGTGATGATGAGATTGTGATGTGGTGATGATGAGAATGGAGGAGGTAGTGATGGTGATGACGATGTCAATGGTGATGATGACAATGAAGGGGAGGCAGAGGAGCAGGAGGAGGTTGAGGATGAAGGTGATAATTGTAGATGTAATCAAAGTTAGAAAAATGACCATGAAGAAACAGATTTGTTGCTTCCTGCATCACTGAAACAAACCAGCAAGCTTCCAAGAGTACCAATATTTGAAGGACCACCACTCGGATGAAAGCAAGCTGGCTGGCATGTGAACACTTTGCACTATCTAATCATCTAAGTGATGCAGCTATGCAACAACTGACAGAACTGATCAGAATGCATTGCCCTTCTGATGAGCGCTGTGCAAAATCTACTTATAAGATGAGAAATCAAATAAAAAGGTAGAATCAAAAACGTTCTGCTCTTTTTGTAAAGAGGAAATTTAAGATGTTAGCAAAATGTGTTCAAAGAGTAAGAGTAAGAGTAAAAAAAGTGGAGCTTGTTATTTAGCAGTCTTCCATTTCATAGTCATTTGCATACTGTAGTGTCCTAGTCACTCGTTTAAGCCGCTACAAGAGAGGTGAACATCTCGCTGCGTGACTGACTCAAAAAGTGATCATTGTTTCACGCGCATGCGCTAACATATTACAATTGACACACACACACAATATATTACATTTCCCCCTCCCTAAAGTTCAACCCCTTCTAATGTCCTAACATATTACATATACTACAGCATGAGTTTAATCACCATTAATGACCATAATAGTCTGGAGGCTTCCTCACTCTTGTCGACCGACGCACTGGTGCTGAAATAGGCACTTGTGGTTGTGGTATATCATTGTCCTCTGCACTCGCTACAGGAATACCAACAGTAGATGGAATAGAGGGAGGTACTTCAGGGGGAGCTTGAACACAAGGCTCCGATGAAGATGAATCAGCAGTAGGAACAGCTCTTTCGTCAGAAGAACTTGGTGAAACCACAGGGGCACTTGACGGACCTGATGTAATGTCATTAGGGTTGTCCACATAGACATCATCACTAGCGTCTACTTGAGAGTTGTGGCGGGCCCTCAGATGGTCTATATGTCTGCGGACTACTCCACTTCCAATCTTAACAGTATAGGAGAGAGGCCCGGTAACAGTGACAATGACTCCTGGAATCCACTTCTTGGGAAAACGAAAATCCCGAACGTATACTAGGTCACCTTCAACAAACTTACGCTCACTGATACCCCAAGTATCATGATCCTGCTTCTGCGCGGCTTGGCGAGACTCCACTCGAACAGCCAGGTCAGGATGCAAAATGTCAAGTCGGGAACGAGGGCGACGACCCAGCAAAAGTTCAGCCGGTGACGAACCTGTGGTACTGTGAGGAGTCAACCGGTACTTAAACAAGAAACAAGATAGTTTTGTTTCAATAGATCCTAGCTTTTGGTGTAGAAGACCCTGTTTGAAAGTCTGAACGGCTCTTTCGGCTAAACCGTTTGTCGAGGGATGATAGGGGGCAGACTTGACATGGATGATACCATTCTGACTCGTAAACAATCTGAACTCTTCACTCACGAAAGCCGGCCCATTGTCTGTTACTATCTTCCGTGGTACCCCATGAATTGCAAATATGCTCTTCAAACGCTCAATAGTAGGTACCGCTGATATCGACTTCATAAGGTGAACCTCGAGCCACTTTGAGTGGGCATCAATCAACACCAAAAACATATGTCCCATGAATGGCCCTGCAAAATCAATATGCAACCGAGACCAGGGTTCTTGGGGCCATTCCCATGGATGGAGAGGAGCCACTGGTGGCAGGAATCGAGATGACTGACAAGTGTCGCATTGCTTGACTACGTCCTCTATCTCTTTATCCATATTGGGCCACCACACATATCCTCGAGCTAAGCCTTTCATCTTATTAATCCCTGGGTGCGATTCATGCAATTCTGCCAAGACTTGTTGCCTGCCCTGCGGTGGAATGATAACTCTAGCTCCCCACAACAAACAACCATCCAAAACGCTCAACTCATTCTTTCTCTGCTGATAGGAGCTCAAATCATCACCTAGATTTCCGCCAGGCCACCCACTCTTAACAAATCCTCGAACTCTCGACAGAACTGGGTCTCGGTCCGTCCAACCCCTAATTTGGCTAACCGTAATAGGAATGGTTGAGAGTAAGTCAAGCAAGGTAAGAACATCCCCAGGAGTGGATACGCAACTAATGGATTGTGGGCTGGGCAGACGGCTGAAGGCATCAGCATTGGCATGTTGAGCTCCAGACTTGTATCTGATTGAGTATTGGTACGTGCTAAGTGCTAAAGCCCACCTCTGTATTCTAGATGAGGCCATAGGTGGTATACCCCTATGTTCTCCAAATAAATAGATAAGTGGTTTATGGTCAGAAAAGATTGTAAAAGGACGACCATACAAGTACTGATGAAATTTGGAAACACCAAAGTATATAGCCAAAGCTTCCTTATCCAATTGGGAATAACCCTTTTCAGCAGGTGACAAGGTACGTGAAACAAATCCTATAGGTCTCTCCGATCCATCCTCCATTTCGTGGGACAGTACTGCCCCTATCCCGTAGGGTGAAGCATCACACGCCAGAAGGATTGGCTTGTGGCTATCATAATGCACCAAAAGAGCTGACGTCTTCAACATGTTTTTCGCAGCAGCAAACGCCTGCTCCTGTTCAGATGTCCAACTCCATTTCTGCTGTTTTCTCAACAATTGGTACAAAGAGGACAGCTTGGAGGCAAGGTTTGGCAAAAACTTGGAATAATAATTAAGCAGTCCCAAGAAAGATTTTAATTCTGTGATATTCTTGGGTGATTGTGCTTCGTTTATTGCCTGAACCTTGGCATCGGTAGGGTGCAAACCTTCTCTATCAATACGATGACCCAAATATTCTACAGACGAAGCCATGAATATACATTTTGCCTTTTTAAGCCGCAACCCACTTTCACCAAGTTTACTTAGAACCTTGTCTAAAGTATGTAAGTGTTCCTCTATCGATGCACCCGTTACCAGAATGTCATCAACGTACACCACTGTGTGATCTATACCCTGTAGCACCCATTCCATAGCCCTCTGAAACATGGCTGGGGCCGATGCCACCCCAAAAGGTAATCGGTTGTACTCAAACAGACCTTTATGCGTGTTAATAGTAGTATATGCTTTGGAGGCATCATCTAATCTCATCTGTTGATAAGCATTAGTCAAGTCAATTTTTGAGAATAAGCGGCCCCCTGACAAAGAAGCAAATAAGTCCTCTACTCGAGGAACAGGGTACGATTCTAATTTGGATGCCTGATTCACCGTTAGCTTATAGTCTCCACATATTCTAACAGTCCCATCCTCTTTCACTATTGGCACTATTGGTGCTGCCCAATCCGCAAAAGGCACAGGTCGAATCACCCCAGACGTCTCTAGACGTCTCAACTCCACCTCAATCTTATCCTTTAGGACATAAGGCACGGAACGGGCTTTATAAAACCTTGGACTAACCAGTGGATCAACTGAGAATTTAGCAAAAACTCCCTTCAAGGTTCCCAATTCATCCTGGAACAACACTCTATGCTTCTCCAACAGCTCTTCCAGGTTCTTATTCACCCGTACATTGTGAATCTCCCCCCAATCAATCTTAATAACTTGCAACCAATTCCGGCCCAATAAGTTTGGTCCCTTTGAATTCACTACTAGCAACGGTAAACTGGCTGTTTGAGACTTATATGATACTACCACTTCTGCCACTCCCGCAATAGATAACGGCTCTCCTGTATAGGTGCTTAATCGAGTTGCCGTAGGATGCAACGTTGGCATTCCCTTTTCACACGATCCCCACAAATCCTCAAACATTCTTTTGCTGATTACAGTCATAGCAGCACCCGTATCTAGTTCCATATCAATTCTAGCCCCGTTAATCTCCATGGGTACTATGAATGGCTGCACTTTGGGCAAACCCAACACATTTAATGTCTGTAAAACCTCTTCCTCATTCTCTTCGTCGTTTATTCTATGAGTTTTCTCTACAGCATCTTCTCTCTTGTGAGTAACACCTCTACACACTTTGGCTAAATGCCCGCGTTTCCCACATTGACTACAGATTGCTCCCTTAAACCTACAAGATGAGGCATAATGGTTTCCTCCACATCTGTAGCATTCTATTACTTTTTTAGCCTTATCCTTTGGTCTACTTCCTACCGCATTGATCACGGGGGGTACAGTGGTAGGCACAGAGGATTGTAACTCAATTGCATGTTTATTTGCAGATTCCACTGCTAAGGCTATTTGAAATGCCCTTGCGAATGTTAACTCAACCTCTCCTAGTAGGCGCCTCTGAATACGCTCGTCCTTCACCCCGCAAACTAAACGGTCTCTTAATACGTCCTGCAGAGTATCACCAAATGCACAATGTTCTGACAATTGTCTTAAAGCAGCTACAAAATCCGCAATGGACTCCCCTTCTCCCCTTACACGGGAATTAAATTTGAACCGCTGCATAATAACTGAAGGCTTTGGTTGGAGGTGGCTAGCCACTAACTCTACAATCTCCTTATAGGTTTTCTCACCTGGTTTAAGTGGTGTCGACAAATTTCGTATTAGTCGATACGTCGGCGCTCCACATGAACTCAGTAGAACGGCGCGTCGAGTCTCCTGTGTGTCGACTCCGTTCGCCACAAAGTAGTGCTCAGCGCGCTCCACGTATGACCCCCACTCTTCTGTCCCTGGCACGAACTCCGGCAAAAACCCGTGTTTCGCCGCCATTTCGTGACAGCAAACAAAAGAGTTGTACTTTACCCTCGTCGCCAAAAATGTAGTGTCCTAGTCACTCGTTTAAGCCGCTACAAGAGAGGTGAACATCTCGCTGCGTGACTGACTCAAAAAGTGATCATTGTTTCACGCGCATGCGCTAACATATTACAATTGACACACACACACAATATATTACACATACAATTTTTACTGGTAAGATTTTTATACTTCATTACATTATATACAGAAAAGTGGCAGGAAATATGTACACATTTTGTATCTTTAAAACATGAAGGAACAACAATAAATGACATTCACAATGGGGAAGTGTTTAGATCCTTGAGGGGAGAAGGCAAGTTTCTATGTATTCCGGAACATACTGGACTTATTCTATCATGTGATGGACCCTGGAAAGAGGGGAAACCCCTTGTGTGGGATGTAACATGCAGAGACACTGCTGAAAGAGGACTAGGTTTGGTAGCAGCAGAGGCTGAATCCCAAAAGAAGAAGAAGTATTCCTCTCTTGCAGCTAAGTACTTCTTTGTTCCCATAGCAGGTGAGTCTCTTGGTGTGTTTGGTGCCAAAACGTTGTCCTTTTTTAAGGACCTTGGCCATCGTCTGCACCAAACCACTGGAGACTCTCAATCCTACCAGTTCTTACTCAAGTGCCTTTCTGTGGCGCATGTATCTGTAGCGTGTTCATATCAGTGTGCAAATTGAGCTATTTCCCTACATATTTGGCGACGAGGGTCAATGGACGAAAACTCTATTCGTGATGCGGTGCAGCGGTTCCGGTTCGACCGTTTTAAGGCCGAGGAAGAAGAATGGGTGTATTACGTGCAGCGGTTTGAGACTGAACTGGCGCTACATCGATTACTGGTTGGGGACAACACAGCGGACACACGGAGGAACCTACTGCTCTCCAAGGTTGGACCAGAAGCTTTTAGGGTCTTAGTTGACCATTTTCGTCCAGAAGACGTCACGACGAAGACGTATGTACAATTAAAAGATGCGTTGAAAAAACATTTTCAAAAAAAGGTTTGTATCCTCGCCGAGAGGGTGAAGTTTACTTTCAGGCACAGAAAAGAAGAGGAAACGGTAACACAATTCCTCATTGCACTGCGAGCTATAGCAGGAAATTGTGAGTTCGGGGCATCCTTATCGGAACGGCTTCGTGATCAATTGGCGATAGGAATTAACAACGATGCGTGGCAGAAAGAATTATTTCGGCTCCACACGACAAACGACGCAACCCTTCAACAGGTGGAAGCTTCAGCTCTAATACTGGAACAGGCTTCTACACAGCAGGAAAGTATACGACAAATGGCGGCCTCCCAAGAGAAGGGATCGGAGGTGCATCGGCTGAGAGAGGCCAGGAAACAAATACCACAATTCCAGAGGAAGGCTGAGCACCGAGAACTAGATGCTGGTAGAGACTGTGTAAGGTGTGGGTATAGCAGACACAAGAAGGTAGAAGAGTGCCCGGCAAAGGGGCAGACATGCAACGCCTGTGGTGGATTGAATCACTATGCCAGGGTCTGCCTCAAGTCAGGTAAAGTATCCATCAAGGGACAGAAAGGCAAGAAAAGATTAAATGCTATGAAACAAGCAAAAGACACAGGAGGAACTGAAAGCAGTGATGATGATGACCTGGAGATATCTTGTGGAGAGGTAAACACAATTCATATTCGGGCAGTAAAGGGTTGTGCTGCACGTTTGGAAGCAGAGATAAATGGCATGAGAGTCAAAATGCTGTATGATCCAGGTGCAGCTCGATCAGTTATCAGTGAAAAAACCTGGAGGAAAGTTGGAGCACCTCCCCTCAAACCAACTGACACATTGGTGGCATACACAAATGTCCCAGTGGAGACTCTAGGGGAAACAGAGGTGCGAGTTCGGGCATTTGGAAGGGTAAAACATCTGTTGGTTTCAGTTGTAAAGGAACAGGATAAGCCTCTGTTTGGCTTAGACTGGTGTGTTAGTTTCAATTTGAATATGCCGAAAGGAGTTACCATCTGTAATGTCAAGCCTAAAATGAAGAAGGAATCAGGTAGTATGGAACATCAGGAATATACAGAACTAGCATCGTTACTTTTGGAGTTTGGCGAACTTTTCGCTGAGACACCTGGCACAATAGTTGGGCACAAGGCAGTTGTGCACCTAAAAGAAGGAGCTGTGCCAAAGCTGTACTCAGCTCGTCCTATTCCGTTTCCTATGAAAAAGGCTGTGGAAGACGAACTTAATCGATTAGTAAAACAAGATATCTTGGAGATAGTCGACACAACAAAAAACCCAATTGAATGGGCCTCTCCCCTGGTATGTGTTCCCAAGAGTAGCGGTGGAGTTCGCCTCTGTGTGGATTTTAGAGTGACTATCAACCCGCACGTGTACGTAGACCCACACCCCCTCCCGAGGTTCGAGGACATCATAGCCAAACTAAGTGGCAGCAAAACATTCTCAATCGTTGACCTTACTGATGCATACCTCCAGATGGAAGTTGATCCGTCATCTAGAAAGTTCATGGTTGTTGCAACACATAAGGGATATTTCCAGTATAAGAGATTGCCTTTTGGGGTAAACTTTGCACCAGCTATCTTCCAGAAAACAATGGAAAAAATTTTAGCAGGTATAGATAAAGTGGCAGTTTATATTGACGACATCATAGTTGGAGGGTCATCGAAAGAGGAACACATTCATATTCTCCGAGAGGTATTCATCAGGCTGAGAGATGCAAATGTGCGGGCAAAGAAATCAAAGTGCAGATTTGTACAAAAGGAGGTTGTGTATTTAGGATACAGAATAGATGAACATGGAGTACACCCTACAGAGGAGCATTTGGAAGCCATACGAAGTATGCCCACCCCCACAAATGCTAAGGAGCTACGTTCATTTTTGGGGATGATAAACTATTACTCTCGTTTCATAGCAAATCTACAACCAATTTGTGCCCCACTTCATTCCCTTACCAAGCATTCAGTAAACTGGACATGGTCCAAGGAGAGTGATAAAATTTTTCAACATTTGAAACTGATTTTGTCTGCTAGGGACACATTGGTGCACTACAGGGAGGAATTGCCCCTCATCCTCGAAACAGATGCAAGTGATTGAGGTGTTGGTGCAGTGCTTTTACATCAACTACCAGACAAATCAGAGAGACCTGTGGCATTTGCTTCACGAACCTTCCTGGATCGTGAAAAGAATTATTCAGTAATTGACAAGGAGGCATTGGCCATTATTTTCGGCGTTACAAAGTTCTACCAATATGTGTATGGCCGAAAATTCACCCTGCGTACAGATCACAAACCGTTGGAACACATCTTAGGGGCAAACCAGGAAATTCCGAAGATGGCTGCTAATAGACTTCAAAGGTGGGCCATAACACTTAGTGCATATCAATATGATTTGCAGTATGTGAAAGGGAAAGAGAATTTGTTGGCAGATCCACTGTCAAGATTGCCTTTGAATGTGTCAAGCACATCCGCTGAAGAAGATGTTGGCCATCATAGTGCCTTACTCAATGTACGAATTGAGGACTTACCAATGTCAAAAAGAGATCTTCAGAAGAGGACACGTCAAGATCCGCTACTTGCGCAGGTTATAAGGTGTGTGGACAGGGGCTGGCCTAGTGACAGAAAACAAATACCAGCAGAACTTCTGACATTTTATGAGAAACGTGAGACGCTGTCATTTGAGGAGAACATTCTACTTTGGCAAGGACGAATCGTGGTTCCAACAGCATTGCACAGAAATGTTTTGGACACATTACATGAGGGTCACCCGGGTATATGGGCCATGCGGGCTCTGGCAAGGTACTATGTGTGGTGGCCACATATTGATGATGATGTGGAAACCTATGTAAAACAATGTAAGGCATGTCAGCAAAACCGACCACATGAACACGAAACACTTCTAGTCAGTTGGAATGTTCCTACAGAACCTTGGCAAAGAATTCACATAGATTATGCTGGCCCATTTGAAGGCAGTTCTTGGTTGGTAGTGGTTGATGCATTTTCCAAGTGGATAGAAATAAAACCTCAAAGGAGTACAACAACCTCAGGGACAGTAAAGGCTCTACGAGAGATCTTTTGCAGGTTTGGTCTCCCAAGGGTAATTGTTTCAGACAATGGTCCCCAGTTTAGTTCTCAAGAATTCAAACAGTTCTGTGACTCAAACAATATTGTTCACATTCGGTCAACTCCTTACCACCCTAAGACCAATGGTCTAGCAGAAAGGGCCGTGAGAACATTCAAGGAGAGGTTCTTGGCTTCAAAAGGATCAACAGACGACGTGGAGTTAAGATTGCAGAGGTTCTTGTTATCATATAGGAACACTCCTCACAAGTCTACAGGGCGGGCACCGGCAGAGATGTTGATGGGCCGGAAGCTTCGAACAAAGCTGGACTTGCTGAAACCAGACCCTCTGAGTTATATGGATCAGGCAGTCGTAAAGCAGAAATTGTATCATGATCAAGGGGCCAAGTTAAGGATTTTTAGGGATGGAGAAGAAGTTTGGGTACAACGACCAACAAGCAAAGGGTATGATGAAGGGATCATAGTTAGGAGGACTGGGGATGTGTCTTACCTTGTAGAGACAGGAGGTCAGGTAAAGAGAAAGCATGCAGATCAGCTGAGGACAAAGATGGCATCTGAGCAGTGTATATCTGAGGAATTGATGCATAATGACCCAGCAAGAGTAAAGGGCAGACAAGTTTTGGATGTGGATGCAACACAAACAGAAACACAAGGGACAAAGAGGGGAGATGAGGGATTGCATCAAGTTCCGCACAGGTCACCGGAAGTGCTGCAAGAAGGGGTAGATGGTTGTCAGGGATTTCAGACATCAGAAGTACCAGGTGTGCCTACCATCAGTAATGAGAAGGTACAAGATGAACAAACCCATAAAACCAATGGCAGTATTCACACACAAGAAGAACAAGAAGAACCTACCCTGCCAACAGTTTCTTCAGGATCAGTACAGCAGAAGGAGCGGCCAAAGAGGGATCGAAGGCCTCCCTCTCGACCTTACGACAAATATCTCAGCAATCCTAGAGCAAAATGAAAATAGAATAGTGACGAAATGTTAGGATATGAACTAATAGTTAGTAATAGTTAGTTAACTGCGTGACTCTATATGATGCGCATGTATCTGTAGCGTGTTCACATCAGTGTGCAAATTGAGCTATTTCCCTACAAAATTCTTGGGAACATTAAGTTCCTTTGATGGTTTAGATGACTTTTAGTTTTGTTTTTGAGTGATTGAGTGCGTTAGCAAGGGCAGACGCAGGGGGAGGTCCAGGGACCCCCGCCCCACATGTGACATGTTCAGGTAACCTTCATTGCGTGCCTTAATAGTATATCAGATGCAGTTTCAGGCGTCAATATGGATAGATCATCTGTGTCACTAAGTACAGAACCCCCAAAAGCTTCCCCCTCCTGCACCCTCCCCCTATTAGTTATTCATGTCGGACCCCCCCCTTTCAGAATTCCTGTATCCACCCCCCTGTTAGTATGAGTATATGTTAGGTTGTATTGTTGTTAGCCATATATGTTAGTCTATAGTATATTGTTCTTATTATTTTGTTGTATTCTCTTAAAAAAAATTTTTTTTTACACATATCATAATCAAAACCATATATTGTGCATTCTATAATGATATCACCATCTTCATCCTCAGGATTATATCAATCTTGTCCCTCTCTCCTCCCCACCTCATCGCCCTCCTCCCCATATCATCACTGCATCCCCCATCACCCTCCTCCCTCCCCATCTCATCACCCTATTTTTCATTAGACATTAGATGATTCTAAATTTGTTTTTTAATAGAAAAAAAGCAAGATGACCACCTATGTATGCACCAATTCTGGTAAGGTTTCAGCACAATTTGTCGATTTGATGCTCTAAATATCTTTTTCATTGCCGTCAGTATAAAGTTTGCCAACCCATTGGGTTAGAATTCCATGTATCTCCAGGTATGAGTGCCGTAAGGCTCATCATGAAAGCTAGTATTATGTACAGAGAGGAGTCCTTCCTTTAGTATTTCATTGCTCAAATCGCTGACATGTAATCCATTATAGGGATATTGTCATGTAAGCGCCAAGTAGAAGGCACTTGAATCGCAGGCATAAAAGTGGATATAGGCCCCCAATCCATGTCTAACGATTTTTGCTGATCTCGAGTCCGTGTGATTATATGATATAGTGCTATCTATGATGTAGGCTAACTCAGCATGCAGGTGCTCAGTATGCTGGTGTTAAACTGCAGGGAATGTGCAACTGAGAAATATCAATTTTGAGGCTACCTTATATTTGGTCAAAAAATTTTGCCCATGCATGCACTATGAAACGATTGATGTGGACAAAATCTGCCATACCATGGTGTAAGAGCATCCACGTAGACTATTTTAAGCATCATTGTTAAATGGCAGGTGACTTCTGACATATATTGTGCAATGTGATCATGTAGCAATTTAATACGTTTGTATGACATGCAAAGTGATATACTTCTGTATACACAGCCAATTTTAATATTGATCAATACTCAGTGGTGCTGGAAGTGGGGGGGTGAAGTGGTGCTGGAGGGTCTCAAGCCCCCCCCCCCCCCCCCCAACCCCACCCTCCGATAATGACATTGGGGGGCTCAGCTCCTCCTAACCTAACAATGGGTACTTAACAATTGTTATAAATTGTGGCTCCTCACTCATTTATATCGTGGGTCCTTTTCATTAGGCCCCTCCAAACTGGACTTCAGTTTTCAATCCTATTTGTTATGTATTATAGTGAATGATTAATTTTGGTGCCCAGACCTTACAGCACAGTACAAGAAAGAAGTTAAGTCATTTTGAGCACTCTGAAATGTTGAGCACCAATCAAAATGCATGCTCAATAATTAAATTTCTCAGTGCCACACCATTTTAATCGTACCCAAAAGGATTATAACAACTGTTGATAAAGGATAAAATTGAAACAAACAGAATTGTTTCTTCAATTTTTCATTTCTCAATTGGCAATTGGCTGACAATGGTAGACATGCAGAATACCAAAACGGCAATCAGTTTAGTAACTATACGATTTATTAAAGTTGACATTAAGTGTGGCCATTTATTGCAATATTGCATGTTTAGGGGGTCTGATAATAATAAAGAGTGGTCAGCAACCGTACTTTCAACACAACACAACTTCTTCAAGAAGGCGTTTCAATATTTCAGAAAGGATTAAAACCATTCTTCTGGGTTGTATTTGGAAGCAGTAAATATAGTTTAATGCAACTATGTTCCCTTTAAAACATCAGATGCCGAACACTACCTACGCTACCCTATCTGTGATGTCTGAGCTTACTAAGCGTCAACACATTGTAGGTATTCAATGGCTGTATGCAAATATGCTCGCTAAAGTCCAATTGATTCTACAGATAGGTTTCGATTTGAGAAGGAACCTCATGATGCATGGTATGAAGTCAAAGTTATAAATGAGAAGCTTTGTCTTGACAATGAACGTCTTGATACTGAGTGTGACGGATCGTAAGGACCATATGAAGAGCTAGCGCACAAACGGAGCGCAATCGCCGAGGTGTAACAGCAATACAAGTATAATAAAGCTGTATAGCACAGAACAAGAACACACAAAATACAAATGTGCAGCTTTAAATACACATACACAAAGACGTATCGTTCAAGCCTGCGCAACGCCTGAGAATAAAGCTACTCTTTAGATATGCCGCCGCGCTGGACGGACAGTCCTCACAGTTGAATGCAACTCATTTAATTAGCACCCTTGGTTTCCCAGGTCAACCTGCCCGCCTGGCACGCCTCCTTCAGATACGGGTGCCCAGTCCTTCACACTCCTCCCTCCTCCGACAGCAAACTTGTTTGCTGTACATTCGAACCATGGGGTTCTTGATAGACAGTCAGTGTTCCCATTTGCCTTTCCACTTCGGTGAACCACCGTGAAGTCGTACGGTTGCAAAGACAGACTCCACCTCGTTAGGTGCGAATTACTGTCTTTAAGTTTGTCCAGCCACATTAGGGAGCGATGGTCTGTCTCCACGATGAAATGCCGACCAATCAAGTAGGTCCTAAAAACGTGCATTGCCATTTTGATTGCCAGACTCTCCTTCTCGATTGTCGAGTATCTCTCCTCACGTGGTAGAAGATTCTCGCTGAAATACGCAATCGGGTGGTCTTCACTATCGTCACTGCGCTGGCTTAGGACTGCTCCAACTCCCCGCTCTGATGCATCCGTCTGCAATATGAACAGTCTTGTAAAGTCCGGACTACTCAGGACTGGAGCAGAACACGATTGATTCTTTAGCGTGCAGAAGGTGCGGTCACATTCCTCCGTCCACTGCACCAGCGTAGGAGCTGTTTTTCTGGTCAAATCAGTTAAAGGAGCAGTCAGGGTTGCATAATTGGGTATAAAACGCCAATAATACCCTGTCAAACCTAAAAACTCCCTCACGTGTGTCTTCGTGCGTGGCCTAGGAAAGTTAGCAACTGCTTGCAGCTTGGAAGGCTCTGTGCGAACAACTCCATTCCCCACCATATGACCCAAATAAGTGCAGGTAGTAGCTCCAAGGGTGCATTTAGATGGCTTTGCTGTGAGCCCCGCCTCCCTCAACTTAGCGAACACTCTATTAAGGTGGCTCAAATGCTCCTCCCACGAACTACTAAAAATGATTACATCATCGATGTATGCTGCACACATGCTATCCAAACCTTGGATGACGCCATCCATCAAACGCTGGAAACTGGTGGGTGCTCTCTTCAGTCCAAAAGGCATGACATTGAAATGATAGAGCCCCGAAGGTGTCACAAAGGCCATTTTGGGACGAGCGTCATTGGCCAGAGGCACCTGCCAATATCCTCGGATTAGGTCGAGTGTGGAAATATACTGGGCTTTTCCCAGAAGGTCAATTAGGTCGTCAATACGTGGCATCGGATAGGCATCCAACTCTGACACGCTGTTCAGCCTCCTGAAGTCCACGCACAGGCGCAAGGATCCATCCTTCTTCATGAGGACCAACGGAGCCGCCCACTCACAATTGGATGGCTCAATAATCCCTGCCTGCACCATTTCCTGGATCTCCTGTTTTACTGTTTCCCGATACGCCTGTGGAATCTGATAAGGTGGTAGCCTGATGGGACAAGCTGTTCCTGTTTCTATGCAGTGCATTACCACCCCGGTCCTTCCTGGTTTGTTGCTGAATAGAGGACGGAACTTGTTTAGTAGTGTGTGCAACTCTTGCCTTTGAATGTCATCCAGTTGTTCCCCCATCTTCACTTCTGAATGGGCATCCTCCCCTACTTCGCTCCAACTGGAATTTCATCCTGACCATCTGCGTCCCCGGCTTGGTCTTCTGCCCAACATGAAGTAGTTGAGAACCCAGGAGAGTTGCTCGAATGGAACTCTCGCAACATATTAATGTGAAATATTCTCTTGCGTTTGCAACGGTCATGCATGTCGACGACATAGTTTACCTTCCCAACCCTTCTCTCCACCTTGTAGGGCCCTTGCCATTGTGCTGACAATTTGTGGGAAGATGTTGGCAACAGCACCAGAACCATGTCTCCCTCCTGCAGTGTCCTATCGCGCGCATTTTGGTCGTACCATGTCTTCTGCTTCTTCTGAGCCTCTTCCAGGCTCTCGCGCATGGCCTTAGACATCAAATCCATTTTATCCCTCATGGCAAGTATGTGCGATACGACGCTGTCGTTGCTGTTATCCTTGGCAACCCATGTTTCCTTTATCACGTCCAAAGGTCCCCGTACTTCTCTACCATAGAGGAGTTCAAATGGAGAAAAGCCAGTAGAGCTGTGTGGGACCTCTCGGTAGGCAAAGAGCACATAAGGAATCATTTTGTCCCAATCCTTACCCTCTTGGATCGCCACCTTCTTAAGCATCGACTTCAGAGTCTTGTTGAACCTTTCAACAACCCCATCGGTCTGCGGATGGTATGGGCTCGTCCTGGTGGAGTGGACATGCAGCAACCTATACATTTCCGCAAGCAGTTGGCAGTGAAATTCGACCCCTGATCGGTTAGAATTTCTTCTGGGAGACCGACCCTTGCAAATATCTTGACTAACTCCTCTGCCACACTTTATGCATCAATTACCTTCATGGGCATCGCCTCCGGGTACCTTGTGGCATAGTCGCAAATCACCAACACATACATTTCCGGAACCACTTCTGGGTAGAGGTCCCACGATGTCCAATGCCACCTTTTGGAACGGTTCGTCCACTATAGGTAGGGGTATCAGCGGAGCTCTGCAGGGTTTCGTAGGAGATGTCTTTTGGCATATCCCGCACTGCCTACAATAGTCTGCCACATTCTTCCTCAGAGTTGGCCAGTAGAATCTCTCTAGCAAACGGTCTGCAGTCTTGTAAATGGCCAGCTATAGGAATGCTGTGTGCCAACTCCATCACCATTCTTCGACACTGTACCGGTAACACAAGCTGTTCTCGCGCAATAACGTCCCCCTCTCCACTCACTGGCTCCACTACACGATGCAAAATTCCCTCTTTCCTTACACAGCTCACCCCATTGACTGACCTTCCATGCTTGGCTCCTTCCTTAATCGCCTTAAGACTAGGGTCCGCTTCTTGCCAAGTCTTCAAGTCCTCACTTGATATTTTCTGTAGCCTATGTGACGAGCATTGCACAGAATCTGGACATACCTGAGCGGTGTATTTCCTCCTTTCTTCGCGTTTCTGTCTCCGACTTGCATACACCTTCTCCCGTCCTCCATGGAATACTGAGTCATCCAGCTTGGTACCCATATCCCACACAACATTTTCCTTTTGTTCCTGAGAGTTTGGACGGACACCAGAAACCCGTTGCTTCTTCAAGCGATGCGTTTCTTCCTCAGCTTCCTTCGGAGCCCTGGATCTTGTTGTTGCAATCAGCGCCAAAGTACCCTTTTGTACCCGCTTCCGTGTTCCTAAGGAGTTCATCCAGCTCCACAACATCTGTTCCTAAAAGAACGTCCATTGGAAGTGTTACACACCGCTGCGACAGTCTTAACAGTGCACCCATCAACTTTCACCACGACCTCTGCAAGGGGATACAGAACTGTGTCCCCATGGGCACATCGGAGCGTTGCAGCTTCTCCCTCAATCAGCTGCTCCTTTGACACCAGTTTCCCGTGGACCATTGTGCGGGAGCATCCAGTATCTAGCATAATGTCACTCACCTTGTGACCATTAACCATACCAGCCCGTTTCAACTCATTCATCCACCTGATACCACACAAGACATTACTCGGACAATTCCGCGATATGTGACCTCTTTTTCCGCAGTTATAACAGTGGACTCCCTTGAAGGTTCCGTCCCTTCTGCCAGGCCTACGTCCACTCTTTTCCTTCCCTGCGTCCTGTCCGGTCTTCTTCCTTTTGCCCTCATCCTGCAATGGAATCTTAGGTAGCGTACCTCTCTCTCCATGACCTTCTGCATCTTTGTGCCAAGGTTTTCGCTCCCTTCGGGGATCTCCCATCACCCTGTAGGTCCTCTCTTGCTTCCGAGCCCGAAGATAATTGTCTGCCAGCTCAGCCGCTTCAGTAGACGCCTTCGGTTAGTGCTCGCTGACCCATATGTGAACGTCCTTTGGCAAGGAGTTTAGTAGTGCTCCTGCACCATCCGATCTCGCACCTATTTAACAGACGCACATGTCTTCGTCCATTTCTGAAAAAGATCATTTAATCTCACGGCTAGTTTGCTCACCGTCTCATCTTCCTTTCATCACAGCCACTCAAAACCTCAGTCGGTACGTTTCCTCTGAAATGTCATATCAACGCAGTATGGCCTCTTTCAGCGCCTGATAATCACCAGCGTCTTCAGTGCTCATCGCGGCGTATGCCTGCTGCACCTTCCCAGTAAGCTGTGGTGCCAGCTTCACTGCCCACCGCTCTTCTTTCACCTCGTATGCCCTCATAATGCGCTCCAACGTCGTGAGGTAGGCCTCAACGTCATCCTGATCAGAAAGCTTCATTAATTTTGCCTCACCTTCATGTGATGCTTTAGCAGGCTGTGGCGACGTCGCGTCTGTGCGTCGGGTTCCCTCCACGAGCCTCCGAAGTATCTCACACAAAATACAAATGCACAGCTTTAAATACACATACACAAAGACGTTCAAGCCTGCGCAACGCCTGAGAATAAAGCTACTCTTTAGATACGCCGCCGCGCGGGACGGACAGTCCTCACAGTTGAATGCTACTCATTTAATTAGCACCCTTGGTTTCCCAGGTCGACCTGCCCGCCTGGCACGCCTCCTTCAGATACGGGTGCCCAGTCCTTCACACTGATAACAAGGGCCTTTAACCTGAAATGCAAAAACTTAAAATGCAAGTTGATTACCTTTCTATAGAGGTTACGTTCAAGTTGGATCTACTTCAAATTGAAGCAAAACAGGTGTTCCGAGCTCTGGAAAAGATGGTTGGGTTGTCAATGCTATTGATGATAGTTCTTCAAATTTGTCAGATGTAGATATAAGCCCAACTCTGATGCTATGATGAAATTGTTTGGCCTAAACCATATGGATTTAATGGCACTTATGACGATCATCGTTGCAAATAGAGAACACGAGATCCTTCTACGGACAAGAGAATTCCAAATGAAGAGGCACTCTTGGAGCTCAGAATGTGGAGAACCACTACACTGATGACACAGGAGATAACAGTTGGATTGTGGTTGGTAGAGGAGGCTATGGTAAAAAAAATGGACCTCGTGGAAGGCATCCCATGGGCAGAGGCACGAGAGGAGGAGAAAGGAGGGGAGGAAGAGGCTGGCAGAGATCTGCCAGAGGGGGGTATTGAACGTGTCATCCAAAAAACTAGATGAGAAAACACTCAATGTTTTAGCTAAAGGAATGGGGTTTGTACCATGGGGGAAGGGACCTAGTGATGGGGAGATTAGGAGAGAATTTGATAGATATGCCTCTAGAATCAGGAAACTTGCGAAGGGAAGAGGTGGCTTCTGGAAAGGGGGTCATCCACTGTTGGGCTGTAAAAAAACAACGGGATCTGGACCGTGCAATAACACCGATGTAGAAGAGTATATATATCACTTTAACGTGTGGTCGACTCGAAGCGCATATAGAAAAATCCACCCAAACCAACTACTCTAACGGAGAAATGAAAACGTTGCTCGCACTCGCTAAAGACACGTCACTTACGATTAAGCGAGCTGACAAAGACCAGATTGTGGTCGTGCAAGACACCGCCGACTACATCACAGCATGTATGATCCATCTTAACGACACCGAAACATATGAAGTACTCAACGGTGACTACACAAAAGCCTTAGCTGATCACATCCATGGGTTTATCGACCACTTAAGGGATAGAGGCATCATAGACAAGGTCACGAGCAATTTCCTAAGACCATGTGCTAAAATTAGACCACAGTCCTTCTATGTGTTGCCAAAAACCCATAAGAAAATCACCCCCATACCCACCAGACCCATCGTATCTGGTTGCAGTGGCCCTAATGAGAACATCTCAAAGTTTATCAGTTCCCTCCTAAACCCCATTGTCAAGAGAATCAAATCGTATGTTAAAGACTCAAAACATCTCGTTAACATCATCGAGTCAACCACTATTCAACCTGATAGCCTTCTTGTCACAATGGATGTAGGCAGCCTATATACCAACATCCCTCAAGATGAGGGTGTAGAGGTAGCCCTCTTGTTCATGGAAAAGTATAGGGAGAAGGTTCCCTTTTGGCTGCCACCCAATGTAATCCGGGAAATGTTTAAATATGTGCTAAAACACAACATATTTCACTTTAACGGGAAATCGTATCGACAGAAATATGGCACTGCTATGGGTACGAGTATGGCCCCCCCTTTCGCCATATTGTATATGGCACACCTCGAGGAGGAGTTTTGGTTAAACGAACATCTCAAACCAGAAATATACCTCAGGTACATAGACGATATCCTCCTTACATGGCCTCACGGCCAGGAGGAACTTGACAGAGCCTTCGAGAGGTTAAACGTGCAAAAGGATAGAATAAAATACACCATCACAACATCTGACTCAGAAGTCAACTTCCTTGATATCACGTTGCATAAGGGTAACAGGTTTAAAAGCAGTGGGATCTTAGACATCAAGCCGTACTTTAAACAGACAAATCAGATGAATTATTCGCACTATTCATCATCCCACCCCCCTTCCGTCTTTAAGGGAATTGTAGTGGGGAGTGCACACGGTTCATTCGTAATTCCAGTGACATCCTTACGTACCAACAAACTACATGTAAATTGAAGGAGGCCCTAAAACTATCCTCCTCACCTCCTAAACAGATGGATACAAAGCAGATTGTATGAAAACCGCAAACTCCATCTGGAGGATAAAGTGAATGACCCTGTACGTAGACCAGTGATGGTCCAACAATTCAGCAGAAAAACTAAACCCATTAGCTGGATTCTGAACCAATCTTGGGATGTCGTTACCAACACATCTGACCTTGCCGACAAATTTGACGGTGGCCCCCTCTCGTCATACACCACAGGGAAATCCATGTCCAAGATACTAGTGAGATCTAAATTGAAAAACGTACCCAATCCCCCAGACATAGACCTAACTGAATCTCACATCAGTTTCCCCACCAACAACACACACTGCAACCACCCCCAATGCGAGTGTTGTAAGCTCATCAGAAATACACTCAACGGCCTCGCATCACACGTACCCCATCGAAGGTACATATACATGCAGGAGTAAAGAAGTGGTATACATTATCACATGTAACAAATGTGAGATACAGTATGTTGGTGAAACAGGAACAACAGTGGGGCTTAGGATGAGAGGACATCGCAATAAACTGCAGGGAGGGGACAATAAGCCTATCTATAGGCACTTCAGGAAGGAATCACACAATTTTAGTGAAGCCAAACTCACGATAGTCCAACATGTGGCAAACCACAATGAAAGGAGAAGATGCGAGACCTTATGGATCAAGAGAATGAAAACTTTGCTGCCATTCGGACTCAACTACTAATTGTAACCCGTTCCTGAAACAACCACAACATTACAGTCACCCTCTTACCCCATCCCCTACACCAAACAGAACTATACAATGGCAGATCTATCTACTTACCATCCCAAAACTAAACATAAGCTAACTAGGACGCAACAGTACCCACTCAGAATATCCACCCCCCAAACCATCTCTACTGAAACCAACAGATGAATTTAAGTCCTTTATTTTTGTACATTTTTAATTTCTTGAGATATATTTTATTATTTATTTATTGATTGTTTTATTTTTTATAAAATTTGCCTTTCATTTTGGAACCATACTTCCTATATTGAAAACATTACACACGTAGTCACCTATATCTTGCAAATATATTATTCTAATTAATGCGCACCATGCTTTTTCTTTTTCCCCACGCATGCGTGGAAACACAATTACATCATTCATTCATTTTTTGAATTTTTTTCGTAAACTTGTACTTGACAAAGGCTTAGGCCGAAACGTTGTATTCTATCAAGTTTACATCACACCTTGATTACCGTGGGAAAGGGTATTGGCGCGCAAAATGCCCGTGCAAAGAACGCCAGTGAAGGACTTGAGGAACGCCATGGACACAACAAAGGTGGGCGTTAATAAGAATATGATTGATAATGAGATAGACGGCAGTGGAGACGAAATAGAGGGGGGCACTATGCTGATGGCAGTAGAGGGGATTGTTGATGAGAGTAGGAATAGAGTGGAAATGGTAGTTGGGGCTGCGCAGGCGCCCACACAAGCGCAAGCGCCAAACAACACAGCACACACACATGCACACACACACATGAACACACTACCACACACTGCTGGGGTGAAGAGGACTTATGCACAGACCGTGAGCCCGAATGGACGAGACATCAGCTATGAGATCAGGAGTGGGGTTGGGACCAGGACCCGTGGGGGCCCTAACGCTAACCGCACAACCACCAACCCACCCAACCACAACCAGCAAAAAAACGTCTGGAAAGTGGCGAGATCCCCCTAAGTTTTCAGACCCGGCCCTGACCAAGCTGCATAAAGACCTTGCAGTCCTGTCCACGAAACTCGAAAAAGCCAAGCACCATAAGGAGTTATTGGACGACACAATGAATAACTGTGAACGTGGCCCAGTTGGATTGAGGGACCCAACAGTACCTCAAGTAATGCTAATCCAAAAGTCGACCATGGCAATGCGGAAAAGTGAAAGGCTATAATACGAGATATTTGCAGCTCAGAATGCTTATGAGTAAATGATTGATCTATTGATCAAATTGTTAGTGTAACTGTGCAGAAGTGTTGTTGGAAATGGTGTGTACTTGTCACATTAATTACCATGTGTGTATATTGTGTATACATGTATATGAAAACAAACTTCAGGCACTCCATGATGCGTAATTTCAAAGGACGTCGAATAATTTTCTGCGTACAAACGTAATGTATGGAAAAATCCTTACAAATCAGAAAAGGGCGTTTTTCCAGTGCATTGAAATATATTCGTTTTGTATTTTTTAGTCATTATTTCATAGCGTCCAAATTCAAATGAAGTCAAGCAAGACAAGAGGAAAAGTCCTCCAAGGTGCTGGACGAGTGGGTACCTAGGTCACACAGCCATTTTGTGACAACATTCTTCAGGACCAGGAAAACGTGAAACCCTCGACAGCTTGAGCCGGCTGTTAGAAGGGCCGGAACGCTTCAACACAGCAACATATGGCGGTGTCTGTCTGGAGTGGCACGAAAAACATGGATTGGACCTCGCTTGATCAGTGTCAATGGTTCTACATTACAGATACTTGGTGGAGCAAAGGTTACTCTGAGGGTTGGGAATGATGCGGTCTCATAGTACATCGTAGTGATGGACTAACTCACAACAGAAGAAATCCTGGGAATATATTTCCTTCAACATAACTGATGTATAATTGATCTTTCCTCAAGCAACTTTACATTAGCAGATGGCAAGGTTTATGCTATTTTTAGTAAAACCACTATAAAATAGCATCATTTTCAGACCAACATATCTTCCAAGCTAAACGACCCACACCAATCATATTTTCATCACTTATTGTCACATCTGTTCGGTATGTAATTCTATTTTTTATACACTGAGCCCTTTACACTCGCTAGTGTGTCTCCATGTCTACTTAAAACCTCTCTCCACCGTCCTTTTTAGCCAACGCCATGAAGAATGCTCATGCACTGAATGATGGCCTTATGACATCATTTTGCTTCATCTGATCCAGCAACTTCTTGACGACTTCTCTGTGGGCAGGAGGATTACGTCATGGATGTTGGCAAATTGGTGGCGCCATTCCAGTGTCAATGATTTGCTGCAGCTTTGTTGTGTGTCCCAGTCTGTCCCCTGGACAGACAGGCAAATATGTCAGCGTTCTGCAGTAGCAGGGTAGCAAGGCTGGTTCTCTCTGCTTGTGTCTTAGATGTTGAGGTTCTGCAAAATGTCATAAAATCGATTTTTTTTGGAGTGTAACTTGGTCACCAGGTCTGCTTGTTCAGGAGAATGAATGGTTCCAATCTGCCACTTGTCAACTTCCTCCAACTCTCCCAGGTTTGTTCCTTTGTGGATGATAACTGTCTGCTCCCTTGGATTTGAGTCTATTGACAATTTAAAAACTAATCTGGCTGCGATGACAGGCTGGGGTGGACTCAATGGTTGCTCCTCCAGAAGCCAGGTACCCGAAGGAAGAGAATTTCCGGTTACTTCTATCTCATGTCCTGGTGATATCCTGATGGTGGTCACTAGTCAGACGTCATGCTTGATGGACACCTTGTGGAGCAACTGAATAGCTTGGTTTTGTCATAAAACGTTCCATATAAATTATCGGAACCTGCGGAAGCAAGTTCCATACAGGATTTATGTCGGATAATGAAGTCATTAAAAAACGATAACACAAACAGGAACAGTTTGCGTTGGTTTTGTCGCGTGCTTTTAGAGAACAAAAATACTTGTGCCCACGCCTCGTACCTGTCATCACCACCAATTTTGGTGTATCTGGACTTCACCATGCCTTTCATACTGGACATAGGCACCAGTAACGAAGGCATCGCTGCTGTCTTGTCACAGTTGGACAGCTAAGGAAAAGAACAGGTTGTAGCATATGGGAACCGAGTGTTGGCCAAAGTGGAACGCAACTATTGTGCAACCAGAATGGAGTTTCTTTTTGTCGTCATATTCATCCTTTACTTTAGCCCATACTGGGGCACAGATTTCAACTATAAACTGACCATAGTTCCTTACAACTGCTTAATCGGATCAAGGAACCGGAAGGACAAGTTGTTCGATGGCTGGAAAAACTGTAGCAGTTTGAATTCATAATCATCCACCATTTCACAAGGCTGTAGATAAGGGGGTGCTTGGGCCCCCCCCCCAAAATTTCTGTAACATTTATTATTAAATGTGCAGTCACGTGCGTGGCAATCGCAATGTCAATTTTGAAGAATATCTTCAAAGGAGGACTCCGAAGTCCGACAAAGTTTGGGTAATGCAACTCAGGTAATACTTCACTCAAGTGCTAGTAGTGAGCCTATAAGCGGGAGTAATGGGGTTGAATTGCAAGAATGCAGTCATGATGGAGCAATTGCTCGAGAGAATGAACCAGTTCTGCAAAAGTCATCCCCTCTTCCCCAGTGTCCCCTCTGGTGCTGGGCCAAATGCTTCAAATGCAACTGATTTGCCATCCCACACTGCCAGTCCCCTGTGATCTGTTCCCAAATTCTCCCATTAAAGCTAAAACAGCCCAGGCTGGAAAGGCAGTTTAGTAGTATGCGTCGTAGCTTTTGTTCCTCGTGGTACGAAAGTACCACTGGTTGGATTACCTTGAAGAAGAAGATGCCGTCTTATGCTTCTATTGCGCTACTGCAGTCCAGTTAACGATGCCAATGGAAGGGTACATGGATATCAGTATTTAGTACTTCTGGATTCATTAACTGGAGAAAAGCATTAGATAAATTCAGCAAGCATAATCAATCAGCTTGCCATTGCGATGCTCTTAGCATGGTTGCAGCAGCTTTGACAGAGAGAATGAATGTGGACATACAACTAAGTGCTGCACATACTGAACAGAAAGCTTTAAACAGAAAATGTCTTCAATTATGTCAAACATTCGCTTTTTAGCACGGCAAGGTTTGGCTTTACATGGAATGCATTATGATGCTGGTTTGACATCAGATAGTATTGGCGGAGAGAGAGAAACTTTATGCAATTGCTGCTTCTACAAAAAAAACAAGATACCCAACATAGATGCATGGTTGCAAAAGTCTCGCGATCGATTTACAAGTCCAGAAATTCAAAATGAGCTTCTGCAGATTATGGCACTTTCTGTCCTCAGGCAGATACTATTCTATTATGGTTGACGAGACTACAGATGTGTCCAACAATGAACAACTGGTATATTGTGTTCGATATGTTGACAATAAGCTTATCAGTCACAAGGAGTTCATTGGCCTGGGATTGTATCTCAGCTGAACATATCACCCGAACTATTGAAGAAATATTGCTGCGACTTTCCCTACCTTTACAGAATTGTCATGGGCAATGTTATGACGGGGCAAGTTCTATGGCAGTGTGTAGAACTGGAGTATCAACTGAACTACTGGCAAAGGAAAGATGAGCTTTATATACACATTGCTACAGACATTCCTTGAACTTAGCAGTACAGGATGCAGTGAAAGCAAACCCAATTATTTGTGATGCTTTGGATACAATTGAGGAAATGTCAAAACTAATCAAAAAATCTCCTCGTAGGCAAGTTAATTTGAGAAATTGAAAAATGATATCGCTCTGGACTCTCCTGGGATAAGGTTGCTGTGTCCAACTCACTGGACTGTAAGAGCAGAATCTTTTACCTCAATTTCTGAGAACTATGACGCTTTAATGGAGACATGGGTTGAAGCTAAATGACAGTGAAATGCGTGCTCGAATTGGTGGAGTGGGTAAGCAAATGAAGTCATTTGACTTTTTCTTCGGACTCGAGTTTGGAAGAATTGTGTTCAGCATGTCAGACAACTTGTCAAAAGCACTTCAAAGCTCCTCTAGATCCGCTTGCGAGGGTCAAAGCCTGACGAAGATGACCCTAGTGGCTTTTCAAACAATAAGGTCAGAGGATTCCTTTAATGCATTTTAGAAAACAATTGAAAGAAAACATCAGCTTTTCAAGACCGTTCTGATAGCAGACCCCTCTCTACCTCGACAGAGGAAGGTACCACAATGTTTTGAGGTAGGATCATCAGCTCCCGAGTTTGCAAACACCGTGGTAGATGTATATAGAAAAACTTATTATGAAGTAAATGATTATGTTGTGCAATCAATCAAAGATAGGTTCAATAGGGAGGTTATAAAATTGGAAGAGCTGCTGTGTGATTTGGTATTTAAGTTGGAGGATTATAGTGATGTAATGCAGCTATATGGTGATGACTTTAATCAGCAGCGCATGGCAAACCAGCTGCTTATCCTGCATGCAAATCTTCCTCATGAGATTAAAAGTCACGTAGGTGGGATGAAATTAAAAGGCATCACAGCTTTTCTTCAGAATCTCAGTCTTATTGAGCTATACCTGAAGTTATTAAGGTCACCAAACTCATCAACACAGTCAGCGAATGAACTTTCAGTGCCCTGCGACGATTAAAGACCTGGCTACAAAATAAAATGCACCAATCAAGGTTAAACCGGTGCATGCTGCTGCATGTACACAAAGATTAAACAGACAAGCTTGACCTTTCAATCATTGGCAATGAATTTGGAAGTCGCAATTCCAGTCGACGGGACATTTTATGGGTGCATGATAACGCGTGCATGCATAATGTGGTTCAAACCAAGTTGAAGAATTGTGCCTAAATGTACGTACAGGCATGCCTATAAACTGATGAATATTAGATATGAATTAATTTACACCACAATGACATTCAGACTTATGGCATGAGTATTGAGCCCCCCAAACTATAAAAATTCCTACGGCCCTGGTCGTAAAGCCTGCGTCACAATGCCGACGCTCTATCCAGATTGCCATGTATTCAATGTGGCCTTGCTAAAGAACTAGGAGAGGAAGAGTATAAAGACAGGATAAGAAGACCACTTGATTGATTTTGATCTTAATTCGAGACGAATTCTCAGAGGAAGGGAGCATATGTAGCAAGTGATGATTGGCCATGCGATGACCTTTGTAGTGAGTCATGAGACTAGTTCTAAAACATCCTAGGGTATAGCTATATAAGCTGTATAATATAGCAAGTGTGGGCTATATATTGATTGTGATAGAATTCTCACTACTCTATTACACAGGTAAACTGCATGCCTTACATTCCAATAACGTTGTGAGGTGTTCACAATATACCAGGATTGGCCATTAACCTAGCACAATGGATTCATTCCCAAACGTGAGATTTGGGTAAAACTACTTGTAGGAGGTAATTAGGGTGATGTGCTCAACACAACTGAAATGAAGTGTCAAATTATCTACACCCTAAGCAGTTGACACTGAGGTCAACATTCAAGTTGGTTAGGATCACTTCAAACTCCAAGCCCAGGAGCTGCAAGGAATGAAGGGGTAGTACAAAAGACTTATATTTCTTCTTAAAAATGCACGCAATACACACTTAAAGTGTTCCTATGTGGTGATTGCAAATTCCTGGTGAGAATGTGTAGTTATCTGCTGCAACAGGTATGCATATACATTTAGCACCATTACAACTGCATGGTCAAGTCACTTTGTTACTTGTACAAGGAAGCACCCTTGTCTACTGTGTGAAAGAATGATAACATGCAGGTTGCAAGAAACAAAAGCAAAGCCTTTCCATTAGAAACCATTAAAGCTGACCACAGTTGAGGTGTGCACAGCAGTGCCAATGGAATATGAGAATTGCATTTCAGAGCCAAGGTTTGATATTCCAATATCATATGTAAGCTTATGTACATGCAAGCTGTGACACAAGCGCATGGATAACTCTATTACTGACCGGTACGCACACCTGAGCTTCATGTAACCAAAGAAATCTTCATAGAAGATGTTTGTCATGATTATGATCAGCACAGAGCCCACTGTGGATTGGGCTTTTTTAAATGTTTGTGATCATTCAGCATTCAATGCACGTTTGATTAGGTAAACTCAAAAATGCACACACATCCTTGCATGATAAAAGATATAAGTAATGTAAGCATATGTAGCAGCACACATTTATTGCCTGATTATCCTCTTATTTTATCATGCAGGCTGTACATATATGCTTAATTGTTGAGTTTGCTACCACAATACCAGAAGACCAATGGGAGGTGCCAAAGCTGCAATATGTGTTCCAAGGGGTGTTATTATTGTTCATTTTGAGTGATATAGCCTCACACAGAATTGTAGCTTTCTGTAATCCAGGGGAACTAGCATACTTCGAAGGGCATCTGAAATCATTCAAGTAATTCTTATTAGACATGTTCCTCTTTTGTGATGTAATGTTTCATTATCATTCATGGGTCATACATGTATTTGCAAGTATTCCTTTCATATGAAGTTCAAAACCTACAAAACCTACATCCATCATCCACAACTACCATCCACAACACGTAAAATCTATACACAGACTTAGAGATGACAAAGAACTACCCGAAGTCTATGGAGTGGACAGAATCTACCTCCTCTCCTCTCCAAAGAGGCCCTCTACCATAAACCCCATCTGGCTAACCTTGAAACGACCAAGAGAATGGAGATGCCAAGTTGTGGGTTGGGTAAAATCAAACCACACCCTGTGATAGAAGAGGATGATCCGGTGGGAAGAAATCATTCAGGACACATCTAGAAGGCTGAACCATCTGCTTATGACAAAACGTAAAGTCCATGGAACCTGCATAAGCCGGCACCATATATACGATTGATTTCATAATGAATGTCATTTTAAAAACGACTGGTGAATCAGATCATTACCCTCTGTGTCGGTATCGAACGATACCACAAACAAGAACAGTTCTGCTTTGGTTCTGTGTCATAACAGAGAACAAAATACTCGTGCCCACGTCACGTACCAGGTCTAACTGCTATTTGCCGCCATTTTTCTTCTTCCTTCGGGCACGAAGAACTCAAGCTACAAACAGTGTTAAAGAGTGCCAACAGCACAAATCACTTCAGCACATATCTGGATTTTATCTTTAGGGGTCAGAAACATGTAATACCCATCCGGTAAAACACAAGCAAGTAGTACCTAATTTGGTATATAAACAAAAAATCTCGTACCAGGGGCCATATATTTACTATGCTATTCACTGACCTATGGTAAGCCTTACATACAAGACCCAATTGATTATCAATAGTCATCAGTTTAAAGAAATCAACAACGCGAGCACAATATATAGCGAATCTCATAAAGGCAGCAGCTACAAGGCTGATCCAGAGAAGGACTATAGGACTGCAAGTGAAGCCATACACATACATCAGATAATGAACCTTAGTGCCCTTACTACAGCCCATGCACTTATTTATAAAAGCGAGGTTTATATATGCCATTGATCTTGCTCTAACATACTTACCTAGAAGAAAGACAACAGTTTGGGATAACTGTATCCCCTTTAACACCCGAGCCACAGACACCTTCATCAAGACACAACTCTTCTACAGCAACTGCTAGAGCATCTGTGTCCACAAAATCAGATTCAGAAAGTCCAGATCGGTCACAGACATCTCAACAACCTGGAACTAGCACTCAAGTTATTTGTATATTTAAATTTAAACTGTTTATAATTGGCATTTTTTCTTCTTTCTTGACGCCTGTGGTGGTAATGTGGTAATAGTGGTGGTGGATCAAAGAGAACTGCTGAAACTACCAGAAAACAAGGTAATAATTACACATGCATCTGGTGTGCATGCATGCAGTTATTCCATATTATATACTACTGTGAATGATGGCTTTTCATGGGTACAGGAATCAAACGTAAGCATGGAGAGTCTGATGTAATGTTGCTTGCTGAGGTTTTTGAACGCATGGATGAGTATTCTTCTCAAAGAGAAGAGAATGAGAAGAATGGAATTGGAAAATGCAGGAATTAAGAGAGGAGAGAATGTTTGGAATATATGCTTCTCTGATGCAGCAGATGAGTGTAATATCTGGAACTTTCCAGCCATCACCATGGATGTACCCTTCCGGCACCAGCAACAGCCTCAGATCCCACTTCAACATTTCCAATCAGCTACGCACCCTGATCTCCCACACACACGAGTTTTCAAAACACTATTTCACTCTTGCATGTCCAAGTGATTATGCATGCATGCAATCAAGCTGTGCATAAAATCAATATTCTTTCTTAATAGCATCACGTATTTGTTTGGCTGTACTGTTCATTGCCACTATATGATGCACATGGTTTGGTTGCACAACATCATCGATCCACTCTTGAATGTTGAGATTATCATGAATCTCATGGTAGTAATGTAGGCAGCAATGATATTTATTACATCAGATATAGCATGGATGCCAATCCTCTTCATAAGGCATCTCCATCTCCCTTTTAACCTGCCAAAAGCATTTTCAACAACCATCCTTGCCCTACTTTGCTTATAATTGAAGTGCAGTCATGAGGAGTTGTGTGCTCGTATTCAAGGTATGGTTTCATCAGCCATGTAATAGTGGGTAAGCAGAGTCTCCCAAAATCAGTAGTAACACCATAATGTTTTGCGGGAACAAAGTATTTGCATTTCCCTTACGGAAAGAGGATGAATTGGAAAATACTCATGCATCATATGCTTTCCCAGGCCAGCCATCATTCACATCCATGAACAATCCATGGGAATCAACAAGTGCCTGTATGAGTATGGAGTAATAATAATAACCCTTTCAGTTGTAATAATAATCAGGACACTGTAATGGTTTTATGATAGGTATGTGACTTCCATCAATTGCTGCAATTGCCTGAGGAAATCCCCAATGCTGCTCAAGTCCGTCCAAGATTCTCTGAAGTACTTCACATTTTGGAATGTGTATAAATGCATCACAAGTGTCGCTCAACATTTTGTAGTGTAGATCTACCAACACCAAATAGAACTGCTATTGTTCTGCAGTCACTGTTACTTGATAGTCTCCATATAATAGTAATGGCCACTCGTGCATTCCACTTATTTGAGATCGAAATCTGGTAACCTACCTTTGAATGTTGTCATTAAGGTCATTACATAATAAATGGTATGTGCCTTGAGACATTCTCTTAGGTTCTCTTTCCACCACACATCATCATCGTTGTATCCATAACCTGTTTCTACCAGTGTGTGTGCTCTTTGATTTGTACCAACAAATTCAGTGATTTACACGTTTCAAGAAAGTGTAAAAAATGCCCTGAAAAAAAAAGAAAAGACACTAGACAGGTTCAACATGTACAAACAGTATACACCCTACTGTACCTCCATGACTTGAGTGCCCCAACGCACCTCCTCTCTCTGACTATCAAACGACGTTGGTATCTTATTCGTGCCCTTTTTAGCCTATTCCTATGGTGCATTATGCATAGTTCCATGAATGCGAACAAGCAAAGCTGTACAGCAGATTCCATCTTAACTTGCGGTACAGACACGATTCAGTTCACTATGAATACTAAATTCCTAGTGCAGACTCAACAAAAGCCGGATCAATCTAGATCAAAGCGGTTCAATGCGGTTTGAGGTGTCAAGTGCGGAAGCGCCTTAAGGGATGATGCATCCAGAGATCCTTTTTTGGGATCGACATGAAGATCAGGATGTAGTTGCCTATCATAATGCATGGGTTAAGAAAATAGTGGCTCTACTGCCACGTTTGCCAATTTTATGTGTGGTAACTGGAAAACCAGAATGGCCCAACCTCCCTCCAGGTGAAACGCCTTCTCCATGACAACCAGGATGAGTGCATTTTGTAAGCAAATGAAGGGAACCGGTTTGCTTGGGTAAGCAATGATGCTTACCATATGAAGCCAAAAGGAGACAGAGCTACCAATATAACTGGTGTCTCAGTTCCATGCCACTGGTTGAAACTAGAAATGACTGAGCCCAAAAATGGAACATTGAAGCATGGATAATCGGAGATTATACAAAAGGTATTGATGAATTTGAACTTTTATATCCAGGATGCCAATTACTGCTAACTTATGATAATGCTCCCTCTCATACTGCTGTACGAAAAGGATCACTATCTACTGCTCAGACGATGGAGGCAAACAACCAACTCACACAAATGCAATGTTTTGAAACATTTGATTTGGCCACTAAGGGGTTTACAGCAAAATGGTATCCAGGGCAAGATGGAAAACCGATTCCCAAGGATGCATTACGAATATGTACAGAGCAAGGCTTAAAAGGGATTGAGAAAATAAGACTTGATGAGCTCAGGGCATTACCTGATTTTGCAAGTGTGAAACATGAGATTCAAGTAAAAGCAGAGTGACGTGGACACATTCTACTGTTTGGCCTATTAAAGTGCCATCCAGAATGTATGTAAATCAAAATGTGCTGGGCAATACTTAGCATTGTAGAAACAATATCACTACTCTTCAAACTAGAGGTTCTTCACACTTACGTTCTCACAACAGTACGTCATACATACGCAATGTTTTATAACCTGATTCTCGAATAGGAAACAGTGAAGAGATACTGGCGGCCATCCGCAGACAGGTAAGTACCATCATGCATCTATTTATAAATGCGTGGATCCATCTGTGTTCGTTTTTTGAGCATTTGGCTGGGCTGTGTTCGACATTAGTGGGCTCTTTTGACTCCTTTCTATGATTTGCAGACAGTGACGGGCTTGCTTCACTCTGTGTTCCTGTTCCTGCTGTTAAATTGCGCACATTCAAGTTTTTAATATGTAACATTTAATCAGCCTTGTCCCGTTGCTACGTAACTACATATGTATGGCCTGCGGTGTAACCTAGTTAAACGGAAGTTAAATTCCCATCCCAGTTCTAATGCTAACAGATTTGCCCCAGCACTTATTTATAAATGCGCAGATAGTCTGTCTATCCGTCTGACGGTTTGTTCATTTCTTGAGCATTTGGCTAGGCCCTTTTTGAAAAAAAGTGGGCTCTTTTGATTCTTTTTTATGATGCGCTGACAGTGCCAGGCTTACTTTTTTCTTCAAGTTCACACATTTTTCTCTCTGATATTGCGCGCAGTACATGTAAACCAAAATGTCATTGTGTGTGCATTATTGGTGATACTCATACGAAAAATGCATGCAGAGCTGCAACAGGCCTCTAGTTCAATAAATGTACACTGCCAACCATTAGCTTACCCCACAACGAGGCAATTTGTAGAAATGTTCACAAAGAGATGAAGGAGTTCCAGTCCATTGAAGTGAAGTGCAAGCTAATGAACAACACAACATATATAAGGCACACATAAACAACTTGACAATACCTACCTATATTGATTAGCTTTAACAGAACGTCTCCGTAATTTCAGTCCCAAAATTTTGGGTGCTTGTAGCTGGTCATAAAATAGGGAAGAATAGATATAAGCACCCTGTAGTTAAATTGTATTAGATAAATCTGTGATAAGCTAAAAAACTATATTTTTTTGCGATTCCACTGGAAGAGACGAAAAGCTACCCATTGTCAGAGATGAGCAGTTCGGGGGTCTGGAGCAATTCGGGTTTAGCGAAAATTGCGTGAACTGTAAAAGAAAAATCGCTTGAAACGCGCGTACATAAATCGAATAAGCAGGACAGTAAGGAAGCACAGCAATAGATTAATGTTTCAGTCGAACAACACAAATGCCTTTATATGCCTGGTTGCCACATGCAAGTCTGGGTACTAGTAAAATTGGTCAGACATAATTCCAGAAGTAAACACTATGAAGCATGGCAGATTGTGGCCATCATGATGGAGCCTGAAAAGTTCCTGGCTGCCAAAGCATATGTAAACGCTGTCAATGTACATGTGATGGTAGGTGGCAATACTAAGGAAAAGGGGGCGGCCTAAGAAATCAGATGGCGTTGCAAGGCCTTCACTCGGGTACTCGACAAGGTGTGCTTCAAAAAAAGCAAAGAAGTCCATCACAGACCTGGTTAGTGTTGAGGATGTACCTTACGTTGGCGCGTCTTCAGCTATAGTGACAAGTGGGAAATTAATTGAAACGAGGAAGGATGTGTGGGACGCATTTGGATTCACTGAATCTACTCTGTTAATTCAACCAAGTCCATTCATATTTTATTGAATTCATTCCATTTTTTTACAGCTGTACTCTGCAATGATGTCCGAAGAGGGAGAGTTGAGAAGATGGAAAGATTTCTAGAGGAAGATCTACTCAGGTAGATTAAGGCAAGGGTGTTTATTTCATCTTACAATACAGGGCGAGCGCGTATTGAATGACGTAATTGAATACGTTACTTGGTTTCAATTGATAATGGCAGCTGATGCGTATCAACAATCTATATGTACATGTAGCTAGAAATAAGCCTACCTGCCATATGTTTTTATCGCTAGTTCAGTTGTTTAATAGGACAGTTTTAATGTGTATCAATGTTGCCCAAACCACCGCGTTTCGTCGAAATCGAATACAGTAAAAACATTGTCACGTATAGCTCGAAGCGGCTGCGTAGGACCTTATAGGAAATGTTTATTGGCTTTGCAGGACGACATGCCAAGGGGTTTCTAGGCATTCTATTCGTTGAACCGACATAATGAACCATGGCAAATCTGTTTTTGGTTTTGGAGTGGAACGAATAAGTACTCAAAGTGCACAGACAAATAGAAAACGTACATCTCAACATACCGCCTCCGGTATGTACAGTTTTCTTAACCACGCAAGTCAACCTCCTAATCCCCAAACAATAAAAATACAATTGGATACAAAAATACACTTTAGACAAACACGCACACACACAATTAGTTTCTTCAAACACTACCTAAAAGTATATCTACAAAGGTTAAAAATATGATATAACCAATCCTCTATCACTTGACTGTCGTTGCTGAAAACATGGCTTAGAATTGATCTATCAATAGCCTGTGCACTGCCAACATTTGGGTCTGAGACGAGACCAAAACATACTGTGGTGTTTGTTTGGACACCAGCGTAATAGTCTACTGCCAGATTTTCTTTATTCCCTGCCAATCCGATTCAGGTGAGCAACTGTATATTGCTGTTTTTGAATGTAGAAATCTCTTGAGAAAAATTATCCCATTTCCCGGTAATGGGTCTTACCCCTCTCAACTTAAACAAATGATGGTTCTGAATGGAAGTAGTTACAAAGCTGGAAATAGCTCCAAACATCATATAGAGATTTGTACTCTAGCAAAATCAGTATTTGGGGTCATTAGAACACTTCCGATGAATTTTCCCAAAAAGTGAGTTTGACAAAATAGGCCAAAAAAGTATTTGATTTTCACGGACCCAGTGTTAAGCACATGGTAATGGGCTATTCCATTCAATTACCATGTATGGGTACAGATGGAAAAAGTTATAAATAGTGGTTAGCTTTGATATTCGTAATATCCAGGGGGATTTATTAACTGTCTGGTGTGATTTATTGTAGTGTCATCCGTACCCCTGCATGGTCATTATTGTCAAATACCTGGTCAATCCCCACCCAAACGCACCATCTGTGCCCGCAATGGTGGAGGCGGGGGGAGAGGGGGGGGCAAAAGAATTTTGCTCTTCGATATACAAAAAATCGGGACAAATATAATTTACAAACGTTTCACGATTTGCCCGAAAACGGGGCAGAAATTGGTGAATGATTGATAGACTAAAAGTATATTTTCTAGTCCCTGTTTTGTGTGATTTCCAAGCAAATTTAAAGGCCCACCGACCCCTTTCTACTTCCGCAGGAATATGATCAATGTCAATATGTAATGTATCATGTAATGATCGCATGATGCACGCATGCCTCATTCAGTCATTGCCTGATGCCATCAGAATAATATCCAGGTGTATGATTGAACATAGCACAGAGCTAAATTATATATTTATTCCTTCTGCAGTTTTGTGAGTTATTGGATTTTTCTGTAATCACAATTGAACTCTCTAGATAAAGATTCTGTCAACTTGTTGCTGTGATGCGCAATCAGTAGTTTGTACAGGTAACAATAGGCCTTTGTGCGTATGCATTGTTCTTTTGACTGAGGGCACAAGCCAGCCAGAGGCGGCTGCCGAATTAGTTCATGTGTGCATGCATGTGTGTATCATCAAGTCAGTGTTGTAGATCCTAGCTTGTTGTATTATTACTCCTTGCATGCGTTCCTCAGACACTGGTTCATAGTATTTATTGCAATTCTGTTATTCTCTGAGATTGGTGGGCTCGAGTATTGATTTTGATACCTGTATATTGGATATCTGCATGAGAATACCACCTGCAGCTGGTGCTGGCAAAAAGTACTTGACAAAACACTTCAGAGATTTCCCCAAGCATGATCATTCACAACTCAAAATTGGTCATGTCCTTCATCTCTATTTCCAGAATGAGAGGTCCATTGCAAAAACAATACATGCTTTTGGCCCAGAGATTTAATCTTCGTTGCTCTCCACATCACATGAGGAGGGTTACAGTTGATGTACTGAAACGTTTTTCGCCAAAAAGAAATGACCTCTTTTGCTGAAATTTGCAACAAATCTTTCACATCATACACCGTTATCCTAGACCTTGATGAAAGTGATTTTACAGTAGGCAGTAGATCAGGAGAGAATGAGGTGTCGCATCAAGATGTACAAGAAAACTGTGCCAGGTCCAATTGTACAAAGTTCACCCATTTCTCTATCAATCCCACCCAAAACTCTACCTGCACAAACAATACCATGTTCATCGTTGATCACAGCAATTGTTCCAATCTTAACAAATTCATGCTGCTCAAGGGAGAATACCACTCTTGGAGAGCACAAACTTAAGAAACGTCTTCATCATGTTTCAAAATTAAGAAGAAGCGACACACAAAAACTACAAAATCTTTGCTCGCAACCAAATGTTCAAAGGATAACGCAAATCAAATATCTAAATCAGGAAATAAAAAGAAAAAGGATGGCTTCGTCAGTGAAGGAAGCAAAAATTAAACAGTTGCAGAAACAATTCAGTGAGAAAGAACTCTCAAAGAAATTAAAGGAAAAAGATGAACAGTTGCAACATATTAAGCGAGCTTTTAATTGCTTGAAGACAACCAATAGTGCAACCAAATTTGATTCTCTAAAATACTCTTGTGATTCTGTTTCCTTTGAAGAATTTCAGAAAGTCAGAAAAATTCTAATGAATGAGCACCTTTATACGCGTTTGAATTTTTACTTGCAGAAAGTACACAGGCAGTCATCCGCATGAAACTGCCTTCAGTAGCCTAACTTTGAAATCATAAGGACATGTGTGAAACTAGAGAAGGTAAGTGTTTAGCGGTAATTTTTTGGCACTAAGCGCACGTGGTCACTGTAGCATTTCAATTCAATCGTTAAATGACCTCTGCGTGCCACAGCGGTCTCACAAAATTAGGCAACGTGTTTTGGGGTTTGTGGTGAGATGAGGTATTATGCATGTATATAGCTAGAGTACATGAAAGCAACTGCCCTTGTGACTTCTATTATCGTACTTTAGAATGTCATCCGGGCATACTATCTGCAATGGGTAAACGTGCACGCACAAGTGTGCATTGAGTGTAGTTTAATCGCAGTAGCAGCCAGCCTATCCATATCGTACTCCACAGACATTTGTCCGCAGCATCTATCTGCCTCAATGAGCCAGTGACCTAAACGCAATTGATCTGTGTTCTCTGTACGCATGGTTGGCAAAGCTGTCTACTGCAAATAAAGGCTGATACATGTACATGTAACCGTAGCAAGGCCAGAGCTAAAAATAGATGTCACCTTTCCCTGCGGGCAGACTGTGTTTACACAATGGAGGCGTCAAATAAAAAAGGGCGATGTAACGTGCTCCGTAATTTAACCGTATTCGCTTTGCGTAATGCTTATTCAGAGCGACCACTGTTACGTGCAATTGCATAACCAATTACCAAAGTAGGTCAATTAAAACACCACGAAAACATAATAAATCACTGTAATTTTTCGTTGTTGCGGGGTGTGAAATTGCGCTGTTGCGAGCCCCCCCTGTAAAATAAATGTGCTGGGTGAAAATCTAAGTTCCCAGCTATATTACTGCATTTATGACTTTTGCTTACATGTATAGAAGTTAATCAAAGTTCTGTATAATTAGACAGCCTACTATACAAGGGCAAAAATGAGTTCTAGGTTATTGTACACAATCAAGCTAGTAGGCAGGAACCATACGATTTATAAACTCTAATACAAATTAACTAAACATCTATAGATTTATGTTTTTTATACAAAGTATATTATGGTATTAGGACAGCGCAAAATAATGAATTTTAATGCTGAATGCGAGAGGTTTTAAATGAGTTGCATATCTTTGCACACCCTGCATATGTCCTCTGTAGTTTGACACTTGTACGTGTACTTTAGATCAAGTGTGTTGGAGAAAGCCATGCAAAATGTTGAAGCTGCTCAAGAAAAACAGAAAGCAGATTACAATAAGAAGCATGCCAATCCGTCCGTGTATGCCATTGGGTCTAAAGTCCTTGTCAAGGACTTTACACGTAAGAAAAGGAAAGAAGAAAAATTGGATTTCTAATGGCTTGGGCCTTATTACATCATGAGGAATTTAGGAAAGGGGTCTTATCTCTTGCAAGAGGAATCTACCTTGCAGGAGAAAAAAAGGCAATGGTGATCACATCAAACCATTCATTGCTTGTGGTACTGAAGAAAAAACCTCAAATCCAGCTTCCAGAAAAGAAACTGCAGACATTTTATCTCTATTTGCACCACCAATTCACTAGGTTGTAGTAGTAGAGAGAACAGTCACATGTCTTCAAAACCTCTATCAACATCAACCACATGTCTCCCTCCTTGCAACCAATTGCCTGCAAATCCTATACCCACCAACTTTCTTGTAGAGAATGTTTTTATTTACTTGTTAAATTCAACTTGCGTCCCTACGCGTAGGACGATAATCCTACGCGTAGGACGACGGGAGATTAAAGGTTAAATACATATATGAATAAATTATGCGTGGTTGAAATTAATTTATTTGTCTTGATTTTAGTAAAAGGGTGCTTAATGTTTATTTCATGAAAAATCCATATTATAATCAAATCGAGTATATTAAACATCTTTGAAATTCAATGTGGAAAAAAAAAAAAAAAAAAAAAAACAGGATGACCGCGTATGTATGGGCCACTCTGGATACGACGGCGGCGCTATGGCTAACTACACAATAAAAATAAATCCTTCTGTAAAGTTGTAGACAATAAAAAATGGTTGGTAGATTTCTACTCCATTGTTTTAGATAATCTGAAGGAAAAAAACACTATTAATTTTCGAACAACTCCCATACGTCGTAATTAGTATGGTTAGCAAAATATATATGAAAGTCTGAAGTTCCTAAGTAGCATTCCATCAATATAAACTTGCATTTGCAATTTTGGCAAAAGTTTAGTTGGGCGTCAGCCCGGCCTTCATCGTACATTGTTCTGACGTATTATGCAATAGATCAATGAATTTGGGACACCATGCTATTGACCATGAATAATTTAAATTATTTTACAGGTTGGTTTTACATGTACACATGTACATGTAGTAAGTGTAAGGTGATATAATAACTCATTTTAACCTGCCAGTATGCAATTCTAGATAAAATGATAGCAATAACCCCGCTCGTTCATCAGATGTTTATCAAACTCCACTGGCAAGCTAGCGTAGCAAAACTTTTACCAAAACTGGTGGGCAGAACAGCAAAAACGTTCCTGCCTTCAAATATATATCCATATATCCATCGCTACTTCCAGTTGTTCAGGTTTCATAGAAAGGTAGCTTAGCTCCATAGCCGTCTCGCAACTGACAATCAATGAATAAACATTTGGTGATAATTTCTGATTGGACAGCAATCACCGTTCTGTAGCTAGAACAAAAACTGTATAGGAATAATACCCGCAGACCATAGATTAATAACCGTAAGGTTATTAATCTATGTGCAGACGACAAGGTCGGGCTACGCCCAACAAGCAAAAGGCATATATG
The DNA here is from genome assembly GCA_963681505.1 of Eunapius fragilis. NCBI lineage: Eukaryota > Metazoa > Porifera > Demospongiae > Spongillida > Spongillidae > Eunapius > Eunapius fragilis. The sequence continues at coordinate 3,271,087 of OY811986.1, read as the reverse complement.
TGACGTCATCATCTATGACGTGTAGGTGTGGCTAGATCCCATGGCTGGTTTTCCCTGCAGCATATTCAGCAATAAGATGAAGATTGAACCTTACCAATGCCTCATATGCCTCGATATTTGCCGGTCACCTGTCACTTGCGAATCAGGAGCTCATTTGTTCTGTCGATTCTGTCTCAGCGAAAGCTTGCGGATCAATCCCAACTGTCCAGTGTGTCGGAACCCGCTAGTCGCCCCTGTGCCGTGTGCATTCGTTTCTGTTCAAGTGTCTATCCAAGATGTCGTGTGCATACACCACAAATGCAAATGGAAGGGAATCTGCGGTCGACTGGACGGCCATCTTGAAACAGATTGCCTTCACCAGCCCATCAAGTGCTCCGGAGAGGGTGGCTGCGGAACGCTTATCCCCCGCGGGGAGATGGCCGTACACCAACAACTTGCCTGTATCCAGGGTTGTCCCAATTCAAAACCCGAAACGGAATGGAGTGACGGATATCAGGATACGTGCGGGGTCCGACTGAGTCGCACTGACCTCATCGATCACCTCCGACACCACTGCCAACTTCGACTCACCCACTGTCCGTATCCACCTTGTGACATCTCCACAGCGCAGAACAGAATGCCAGCCCACATTTTGACATGTCCGCACGCTCCCGTGTTATGCCCGCTGTATTGCAGAACTCCCAATCTGGCTCGTCGAAGCCTCGACGCCCACAGGTCCGATTGTCCGAATGAACCAGTCCCATGCGTCTATGCCCCTCTGGGGTGCACCCACGTGGCCTCGCGTGGCCAGATTAGTGAACACGAACGCGACGCAGCAGTGCATTTCTTAATTACTTCCAAAGCCATCATAGAGCTGAAGAAAGCAAACGAACAACAATGCAGCCAGATACAGCAAACGTTTGAACGTAAACTGTCGGAGCAAGATGCAACTTTCAACAAGAAGTTACAAGAGCATGCTGCATTGCTACAGAATCTGCAATCTAAGTCTGCACTGGCTGATAGAAAGCTACAAGAGCAAGCTGTTTTAGTAAACAAACTACAAAATCAAGTAAAATTATTGGAGAGTCTAGACTTTATTCAGCCTTACTTGAAGGCTAAGGCTGAAGCAGAAGCTGTGATTAATGGCTTGAAATGTTATTGGTGCTATGATCCAGCAACACGCTACTTCAAGAATGACAAACAGGCTAAGCAGCAGGATCCTTCACTTTGTATCAATGGAATCTCTGGAACTTGCAGTAGAGTTGGTCACCGTTTATCTGGGTATGAGCATTGGGGGGAGTGTGTTTTTAATCAAACTGAACTTATTACATTATTGATTAGTAAAAAGTGAAATGGCATCATTGTTAACCTTTAGTCTGGCGATCACTTATCTGATTGCATGCATGTGCAGTACCCGCTCGTTTATTATGAAAAGTATCAGCTCGATTATATGGAAAACTAAGCCCCTATTCATCAGGAGCTAGGAAAACTGTCAGTGTTCTTTGCCATAAGCTATCTATAACACTAACGACTTCATATTTACCACTAAATGCATTCCCCATGCCGATGTGATGTAGCAAACAAACTATAAGATATGCAACTGATTGAATTTTAAGAGACAGCTTTCTAGCAATGCCCTTTCTTTACGCTAGTTGGTGTGATGTACCTGAAAGACTTGGCACATTTACAATGTATATTTCACATGCTTGCATGCATGCTTGGATCATAAACATGTAGTGGTAATCCTTGGTACAATGCTCTGCATAGCATCGTGCCTATCATGTCATGTGTATCTGCAGGTCATGCAGTGTGTCAAGAGTCTGCTGTATATATACCTTCCATCATTATTGATGGCAGTATGGTGCATGTATGGCAAATGATTAACATGTGATACTAGCTTGGTTGTCGGTACACTTTTCTATTGTGGGCACACCAACCCTGAGGTCAAGTTCATGTAACTTATGTATCATGTACAGTGTTTGCGTCGCACATGAATGTTATATATGATTATGTTGGTAGCACTTTGCTGAGAGTCTGAAATATTTAATGAACTCAGGGTTGGTGCATGTGCCCACAATAGAAAAGTGTACCGCCAACCAAGCTAGTATCACATGTTAATCACTTGCCGTACACCATATTGCCATCAGCAATACTGATGGACGGTACATATATATAGATATACATACACACTAACCTGCAGATACACATGGCACGATGCAGTGCAGGGCATTGTACCAAGGATTACCACTACATGCTCATGATCAAGCATGCATGCATGCATGCACACATAGAAATATGCAAGTCTTTCAGGTACACATACCAACTAGCGCAAAGAAAGGGCATGGGGAATGTAAATATGAGGTCGTTAGTGGTATAGATAGCTTATGGCAAAGAACACTGACAGTTTGCCTAGCTGATGAATAGGGCTTATTTTTGGTATAATCGAGCTGATTCTTTTCCGTTTAAATTTACAAACGGGCGCTGTATGCATAGAAAGGATGTAACTAAAATTATATTAGCTAGAGTTATATAATATTCAGGTGAAGTCCTGTCCTTTAGAAGCTCTTTGCATGGATTTATAGAAGGCCATGCAGGTACTGCCATAGAGATCTATGTATAAAATGCCAGTGATTTTGCATGGATGGTTTTGTGTGGGAAAAATGAAACAGACCTTTATTAGCAGCATGCATGTTGTCATATATAACTGTGTGTACTAATATAGGTCTATTTCATTTTTCCTTTTCAATCAGAAACCTTGTTACCTTGCCTTTTAAATCATTTTTTATGACTCGTTTCATTAATTTTAAAAAATTTTATTCTCATGCTTTAGTATAATACATTAATTACCATGAAATCATAATTGGATAGTAATTACTGGGGTTAGAACGTTATCATGCCCATAAAGACAGTGTGTAGACAGGTGGTCATCGTTCCGACCCGGTAGTATATCTGATCCAGAAGGTGGGCTAGCCTAACACATGATAATACTTGAATACAGCTCTCGTTTTAAAAATCGCGCACCGTTGTATGGACCACACTTAAACTGATTATGTAATCGGGAAGAGGTGCCATTACGGCTTCGTAAAATACGGAACTTTGAACCTCTAGTGACCAGTGGCGTAGGAACTGGGGGGGGGGGGGCGTGGCCCCCCCAATCATTAAGTTGGGGGGGCCTAACCCCCCCAATCCTAATGCCATTATTAATTCTTGCGTCGATCGGTAAGGTACGGTTAATCTGCGCAGCCACTCATGCTCGCCCCGCGCTGCAAAAATTAATTCAGTACTCGTTTTTTTTAAATACGTTGGTTATAACCACAGTTACGACACTCACCACAGCACGTGTGTCTGTTTGAACAGTTGCTCTGGCTGCAAATATGAAGTCGATTCTGTCATATTTTACTGCCCCTCCCAGCGGCGCCACCATTTCTCCCAGTTCTCAATCCATAACAGATCTAGAACCAGCAAAAGTGTACAAGAATTCACTTGAAGTCGTTGAAAATAATGACACTGAACAGCGAGGCTCAGGGGAGTTTGTTGGCGTGCCTGGGGTGATCGAACAAGCTTCGAACTGTATGCGACATTCTTAACACATCAGAAGCAATAAAAAATATGTTTTATGAAGTACTCACTCTTCTTGACTTTGCCAGTAACATCAGCCACTGCTGATCGAACATTCCCCGTCCTTCGGCGATTAAAGACCTACTTGAGGTCCACAATGTCTCAGGAGAGATTATATAATGTTATGTTACCTCACGTGTATAATTATATACATGTAAAGAACTTGTTGATTGCTTAGATCTCAGTGACATAGCGCAGAAGTTTTGTTCCTCAAATGAAAGGAGAAGTGCCTTTTTTTGGAAAATTTTAGTTGATTTGCATATTTTTTCGTGTTAAATTAGAAAATTGGCCCCCCCCCCCCCCCCCCCCAATCCTACGCTGCTGGTGACATCTTTTGTATCAATCGCAGGGAGAGGAACAAAAGAATAAAACAAGATGCTACCATAGAGAAATCGTGTGGTATGATGGCTTTAAAATAGGAAGTTTTTACAGTTTGAATTTTGAACCCTTGATTGGTATCTTGATTTCTTTATTGCATGAAACCTGTTATGGACTATGGACTATGAACTGCACTATTTACTCATAACCAGTTGGTGATACATAGCCAAATCTCAATCTTATTGCCGTGCAGGAAACATTTTTTGTTTTTAAAAAGGTTACGCGATTTAAACATTTAGCCACGCCTCTCAACACTTCATCTGCTCCATTAACCCTTTGTGCGATGGAGAAAGGCAAGTATTTGCTGGGCATGTTAGTGGTGAAGATTTTACGCATAGTCTTATTTCCGCATGGCAGCTGCGTACAGCGTAGCCATGCAGCCGTGCTCGTATCCTGGGGGCAGCGCGGTTGCAACGAACAACATATCGGTACTTGTCAATAAGTACAGAAGGCTACGTCATCTCCTTATGCCTTTGTACGACCTCTACGGGATCGTTCTGTACATCAGAAGGTATTGTAAGGCGTAGGGCAGTTACGACCGTAGGTTGCGCTGAGTCATTACGCCACAGGTGTTCGGAATGGTTAGTGGGAGGGAGGCGGGGGGAGGGCAAGCCGTTATTAAAAGGTGTAAGCTAGTAGTGTATCAATTTATTGAAGCTTCGCGCTTCTGTAGAAGGCGATGATTGTGAAAATTTGAAGACATGAGTTTTTCTGTGTTATTACCCTTCTTAGCTGCGAGTGTCAGAACCGTACTCGCCCCAAGACGTAGCTGTTTACTTTGGCACACACTTCCAGGACATTCATGTAATCACTTACCAAAGGTGGCACATTTAATACATGTGATAGTTGCTTAGCATGTCACTTCAACATGGGTGCTGCTAATGTTACCAGGCTATAGGATTTGCTTTTTGATTTATAGTATGTTCTCCTGGTCTTACAGATGGCAGAGCTTCTGGCATTCTTCGTGTGCTGTCACAGTACTCACTCTCCTCTCTCTAAATATTAGTAAGGAGCTTCCCCCCCCCCCCCCCCCCCCCCGCCCCTCTTCCCTTTCCTTCGCCTCTTTGCCTGCATTCACATTGCAGCTTACTCTCCGTTCATTCGATCCGGACAGGTGTTTTTCTATCCTTCCTGATATTGTTGCTTTGCTTTGTCATGGCGGTCGGTTGTTATCATCAGCACACCACGTCTGCCCCTGCCCAAAAGTTGCAAGCCCTACTACATGTGTCCTACATCAACCAAGACCAGGCTCACTTAGTACGTTGCTTCTCCATTTAATGAGCAGTACTTTTGTGCGAGTGTTCGTACCCTGTTGACATCAGTGCATGCATTAAAAAGCACTATGTCTTGTGCACGCTTGGATGAATGCCATTATTCATGTTGTTGTATGTGTGCATACGACAGTGAATGTTATTTCTTCCTACATACATTTATTCATGCATTGTTATTGGCAATACTGAATTCCTTGGTGATTGTTGCTTTTTGCCAGGAAGAGTTGCAGAAAGAAGAGAAGGCAAATGAAGATGACCTCTTACAGTTTCAATACTTGTACGTTCCCTGGATTGCTAGCTCAGCCTCATCCACTGTGTGAAGCATTCAAATGTTGTACCCGTCACATACATTACATCATCCTTTGTCATTCCATTTAAGATTTAACAAGTCTCAGCAAGTGATCAGTAATCTGTGCGGGATGTTGGATCACTTGTATGGGTAAGGGGGAAGCCCCCCTTGTGTGTACTGTGGCTTGATCCCACTTCCTTCCTGCATAGAGTGGTGCTCTGGAAGCACTCTGCTGAGTCAGTATGGTCAGTGCTCTTGATGTGGCTTCTCCCTCCTTGAGGTTTCACTGGTCCTTCCCTTCTCCCGCACCTTGCACTCTATGCTGTGATACACACACACTCTTTGTACATACATGCACTCACACATACATACACGTGCCCACTCTCACTTGCCCTGACGTTGTAGTGTTTCTCTAGTGCTGTTCATCTCCTTGCTCGTGATATACGTGGGCGCTCTGCATATAGCGTTCAGTTGTTGGCCAATCGCCATCTTTTGCTTCAATGCTCATTTCACAAACAGTGAGTCAGTGTGTAGGTTGATGTGCATTACATTAGCGTACACTGTACATGTGGGTGTGCATGGTATATGTGGTGTGTTGCCTACATTCTGTGTGTAGTCTGTAAGGTAATCCCAAAACGTTTGCATCTACAAAAAATACTTGTAACACAATGGTCCAATGTTGCCCAGATTCAGCAGTACCATGTTCCCCTCCTCTCTCCATCTCCCACTCCCCTGCCCCTCCCCCTTCCCCCTCAGCTGCGGTAGGCTGGCCACACTGGCTGCACGATGGTACCATGGCAGTGCATTTGCATGGGACTTTGTGTTCTCTGTGGTACGTGCAGCCAGAGAGAAAGTACTTTAGTTGCAGTAGTAGACCTTCGTATAGGTATTTGGTGGGTGGGTTGTCTTGTACACATCTTGCAGCATAGGACTAATGCCCCTGGCTATCGAGCAATCTTCCTCCCCTCCTGAAATGTAATAGATCATAACTGTATGGTTACTATGAAGTGTGTTCCCATTATCAATAACCCTATAAACCTACATTTGTTTGCTATTATCTAGCTTTGTTTCCAATGCTCAATTGCTTGCATTCAACAACCTTGCGAAAATGGCCAAAAATAGCCATTACTGGTGTAAGTTCTGTACATACATTTAGCTTCACCAGGAGCACTTAATGTCACACTTTTTAAATGACTAGTGCAAAATAAAGATTAATGAAGCAGATGTGGTATGGTGGTCTCCTATGGTGGCCTCATATGATGGCGTCATATGATGGCCTCATATGGTGGCCTCCTATGATGGCCTCCTATGATGGCCTCTTATGGTGGCCTCATATGGTGGCCTCTTATGATGGCCTCCTATGGTGGCCTCTTATGATGGCCTCTTATGATGGCCTCTTATGGTGGCCTCCTATGATGGCCTCTTATGGTGGCCTCATATGGTGGCCTCTTATGGTGGCCTCCTATGATGGCCTCTTATGGTGGCCTCTTATGGTGGCCTCATATGGTGGCCTCTTATGGTGGCCTCCTATGGTGGCCTCTTATGATGGCCTCCTATGGTGGCCTCTTATGATGGCCTCCTATGGTGGCCTCCTATGGTGACCTCCTATGATAGCCTCTTATGGTGGCCTCTTATGGTGGCCTCTTATGATGGCCTCCTATGATGGCCTCTTATGGTTACCTCCTATGATGGCCTCTTATGGTGGCCTCTTATGGTGGCCTCTTATGATGGCCTCCTATGATGGCCTCCTATGATGGCCTCTTATGGTTACCTCCTATGATGGCCTCTTATGGTGGCCTCTTATGGTGGCCTCTTATGATGGCCTCCTATGATGGCCTCTTATGGTGGCCTCCTATGGTGACCCCCTATGATGGCCTCTTATGGTGACCTCCTATGGTGGCCTCTTATGGTGGCCTCCTATGGTGGCCTCATATGATGGCCTCATATGATGGCCTCTTATGGTGGCCTCCTATGGTGACCCCCTATGATGGCCTCTTATGGTGACCTCCTATGGTGGCCTCTTATGATGGCCTCTTATGGTGACCTCCTATGGTGGCCTCCTATGGTGGCCTCCTATGGTGGCCTCCTATGGTGACCTCCTATGATGGCCTCTTATAGTGGCCTCTTATGGTGGCCTCCTATGGTGACCTCCTATGATGGCCTCTTATGGAGGCCTCCTATGGTGGCCTCCTATGGTGACCTCCTATGGTGGCCTCTTATGGTGGCCTCCTATGATGGCCTCCTATGGTGGCCTCCTATGGTGACCTCCTATGATGGCCTCTTATGGTGGCCTCTTATGGTGGCCTCCTGTGATGGCCTCCTATGGTGTCCTCCTATGGTGGCCTCCTATGGTGGCCTCTTATGGTGGCCTCATATGATGGCCTCCTATGGTGACCTCCTATGGTGGCCTCTTGTGGTGACCTCTTATGGTGGCCTCGTATGGTGACCTCTTATGGTGGCCTCCTTGATGGTCTACTATGGTGGCCTCCTATGATGGCCTCCTATTCTCCTTTGCTCTAGCATGTGTAATCACACTAGGTGAGGACAGTAGTGTTGATTAAAATGAATTTGAAGTGGGAATTACATCAAGTATGAAAGGTCAAGCTGGCTTTTCTAGATGCCATGCCAATAAAATACAAAGACTTACAAAACCTGCCAGTGTTGCCTGACTGTGTGTACGTACATGTAGCTCTAATGTGATGTGTATGTTGGTCCCACTCCCAACTCCCTACCAGTGCACACAAAATTCTCCAGACTGGACAATGCTTTGAAAGTCACATGTGTGCGATAGTTTATACACATATGTGCTTGAGCATGCTATGTTGAAACACTTTAAGCTACTTCGACTGATGAACAGGGTTTTTAAGTACATTGTGAAATAGCATTAAACTTCATACTGATTGGAGAGATTTATCTCTAAACAGGGCTAAATACAATCCCTATATTTAAAGGATGTGGTAATATTCTAGGTTACTGTTCACCTTTTGCACTCAGGTGTGTTGGAGAGATTGGAGAAGGTTAGGGAACGCAGAAGCAGTTCAAGTGCACAGCCCGTGGCAACTAACAGTACCCACCCCACAGCAGCTGCGGGGCCCCTCCCTGTGGCAACTGCTACTAGTACCCATTCAACAACAAGTGCCTATTCCACAGCCACCACAGGTGCCCGCCCCAGAGCAACCACAAGCCCCCGCCCCATAGCAACCACAAGCGCCCGCCACATAGCAACCACAAGTGCCCATCCCATAGCAACTACAAGTACCCGTCCCATAGCAACTACAAGTGCCCGTCCCATAGCAACTACAAGTGCCCGTCCCATAGCAACTACAAGTGCCCGTCCCATAGCAGCTACAAGTGCCACCCCCGTAGTAACCAGCTCAATGATAAGCACCCCTCCAAGTCCCTCTGGTAGGCCTGCGGTTCCAATCCTGCCCACTGCCCCAGTTGAGAGCAGTGGGGACATGTCTGATGGTGAAGATGTGGCCAGCGACCAGGACAGAGTGAGGCAGTTGGAGACAGCCTGTGTCCTGTCCACTGACGGAGAGGAAAATAAGGTTTGAGACTGGGGAGGAGGGGTATGTCTTGTGGGTGTTTGCATCGTGCTGTTTGGAGCATCTGGGGTGCACATGTACGTGCAACCTCTTTGGGGCCATATGGTGTGTACGAATCATCTCCTGGGTTTGATTGTATTGGTTTCCATCAGTAGTTGCATTGTGTTGTGCACTTACACCACACCACACCATCACAATTTGCCCGCGCTATTGCAAAGCTGCCATTAATCTGATTGGATGGATGAGCACTGAGTCAGATGCTTATGTTACACTAGCTTCCTGTGAAACTCTTCGCATGTTAGAGTGCATGTGTGTGTGTATGTTTGTGTATGCACAATCCATACTCAAACCTATCGCCCAGGTCCCCTCTGCCTCACCATTGCATCAAATGGCTGGTCAAGAGAATCAGTCCTTCACCAAGCAGAGGTCTGTAGATTCACAACATGAACCTGGAGGTATGTATTTATTTAAACGGGTCGCTGGTAACATGAAGTAGCCACCGTCAGCCGAGTGCTGATGGGTGGAGCTTGTGGTGTGGGTGGGACGGGCTAGGAGGAGTAGTATGTCCTGTTGATACAAAGCTAATATACACATATGTGTGTTTTTTTCTTCTCTTCACATTAGCAGCTGGCCTGCCAGGTAGAAAAGACAAAGATTTTGTCAAAGGTATTGTCACAAGCACACACACACACATACACACACACACATACACACACATACAGCAATTACGATCAATGCACACAAAATAAACACCATCACCTTTAACTGTACATGTATGTGTGCAATAGGAGATAATTCAAATATGCGCTATGTGCCCCTTGCTATGTGAAAGTCATCATGTACATGTACTGCTGTAATAAACATAACTGTAATTGACATAAGAACATTATTGTTTTAGTGTGTTGTGGTGGTAGAATAAATCTCTCTGCTCAGTGTGCAATCCTTGTCCTGGTGATTGCCCCCACCCATTGAGCACTACCCTGAGAACACGTGCCCCCTGAGGTGCTGACCTTCTGCAATTTTGTGATAGCATACCTGGGCCAGGGGTTTCAGTTATGTAGTAACATAAGGTTGTGGTTTTGTCCAGTTGGGTGGTGAAGTGATTGTTTTTCCACAGTGCAGTGTTTTACTATGCTTGTTTTATTATCTCACAGAAGTTTGCACAAGATGTAACGAATCGTTTAAAAAGTTACTGAAAAGACGAGTGAGTAATATCTATAACTGCAGCATTTTTTTTTCTCTATGGTGACATATCAACATTTAGAGTTCTTCTCCTTTTCAACAGCACTATTGCAATAACTGTGGTCAGCTTTTCTGTGGCTCCTGCACGGAGAAAGTGAAGAAATACATGCTTGGGGCAACATGTAAGTACCTCTCTCTGTCATGCACATGCCTTGATGGGCACTGCATGAGGACATGATGGTACCAGACCCTCCCATGCACATACCATGGGGCACTCCATGCTGGGGGGTGTTTTTGTCCTCCTTACATGTGTGTTGGACATGCATCAACATGCACTTCCATTATCTATAGCCACTACTACAGTTTACATGTACATTACTGGGAGAAAGCATTTTTGTTTTAACAATAATGCTTCTGCATATTGTATTTGTATACAGGGGCCCATTGCATTGTACTACACATTTCTATTTAGAAAATACCATGTTCCAAATATAAAAATGTGGGGCAGAATAATTGTATGTACATGTATATGTAATCAGTGCATTGTTGATGTATGGGAACAGCAGAGTGATATCCACTTCTTGTTGTGTGTGTTACAGCTCCAGCGGCATATGAAGAGGAAGTGAGGGTGTGCATTGAATGCAGTGCCAGCCTGAAGCAACAGCGTGACAGGTCAAAATCACAACTCTCCACAACATAGCTCATCCCACCAACTACAAGTTCACAGTGAGAAGGTATCAAACAGCTTCCCTAGCCACCACCCCACACACTGATGAACAATGTGCCCTTCCCCCTCAAATGTTATTTTGCAAATATATATTTTTTCCTTTTGTGCAATCGCCAAGAAAAAAAAATTGTAAATTCACTGTTTATCTGTTCACCAGCGCAGCCATTCAAAAACGACCAAAACAAAAAGTGCCCCCCACGTGACGTTCAAATGAATTTAGTTGCGATGGCCAGCACCTTGGACCACTGTCCGGACTTTCGACGCAGCTCAGAGGGTATGGGTGCGACTATGCGCGTCCCGACTGGCTCCAGTTTCTCATTGAGCATGATGATGTGGTGGGCGTCGTAACAGGGCAGCCTCTTGCTTCCCGGCTTGCGGTTGCCCACTATCAGGGCCTTGTGCACTTTGCCGCGGTGGGCTATGGTGATCACCTCCCCGAAGCCCGCAACCTTTTTGTCTCGCGGGAGCTTGATGCAATACGGCTGGTCGGACTTCGTTGCCCGTTTGGCGCTCTCGCAATTGTCGACGAACCTTAGTTTGGTCAGAAGTCCCACCGGCTGCCTGGATTCAAGCAACGGACGCGGCAGGGTTAACTTCAGTGCCGAGCGAAATATGGTTGTCCAGGCCATCCTTTATACACGTGTTCTATTTAGAGCTACATTTAATTCACCGCGCTCTTCCCCAGACTAGACTAGAATTATTGTCCCTTAATGTATAAATGTGGTGTACATGTATAATGTGTAGATCCATGGAAACAGCCGTATGCAGTTTCTTACCCATCTTCCTACCCGCGCAGGAGGATAAATACACTCAATGACAATAAATATTAAAAACGAAAGTGACATGCATCACCGAAACAAAACAAAACATAGTGATTAAGAGTCTGTACGCTCAACTGGTTGGCTGTCCATGACCTTAGCACATGCTGGCATAGGCCCTGACCAGATCAGTGATTGGTGCTCTGCAGATGGGGCACTTGAGTCCCTGAGCCTTCAACTCCATCCCACAGGCCATGCACACACACATGTGGCCACAGCGGTAGATGACAGTGTCAATGCTGGCCTCTGAGCAGATTGTGCAGTGACCAGACTGGACCAGGTGCACATTGACCTGGCCACCATCAGAGGCTGGTTGCCCAAAGGAGGCTGTGTAAAGGGAAGTACAGAGAGATGTTGGTTATATCCATCATTTTATACAGCTCCATGCTGCATGCAGACATGTGTCATGTTCACAGGGTACCTAGCTCAAAAGTCATCAAAACGTATGTACCTGGTGTGGGTTGACATTGTGCACTGAAGGCAGCAGCCACTTCCTGTCTGATTGACCTCTGGACATCTAGCTGAAGGTCAAAGCTGAGTCGCATCAGTTGTTTCATCTCCAGGAGTTGTGCTTTCATCTCCATCAACTCTTGCTTCAGTTCCGGTATAGAGACATCGGAGGACCTGCAATTTGATCATAGCTCCAGGTGAGTGAGGGGGACGAGCATGTCATTAATGTGAGTGTGTGTCTGTGTTGCCATTGCCCAGTGTGTGTGTGTGTGTGTGTGTGTGTGTGTGTGTGTGTGTGTGTGTGTGTGTGTGTGTGTGTGTGTGTGTGTGTGTGTGAGGGTGGAGGAGCTGACATACACGCTGGAGTGAGCAGCTGCTGCAGCCTGGCTGTGCTCAGCACGACGATGGAGATTCTCAAACAGCTGCTCTGTACCCACACCTTGTGTCACACGCTCAGCTCTCTCCTAATTAAGGAACAGAAGAAATGCGCCGTAAACATACAAAAGTAGAAATAATTGTCTGAGTACCAGACTATATCACCATACAAAGGTTACGGTCGACAGGCATACCTGAATGTGCAGCTCAAGTACCCCTCTAAACTCTCCAGTGAGCGCAGAACTGACCAGCTGCTGCTGGACCAAGCTGCCGATTTCGGTCACCACCCTGTCACGTGCTTCGGGTCCCAAGCTGTTGAGAGCCGGACTCGACCGGACTTGCTCTAGGATCTGCGACTGATCGCGCGTCGGCGTCGAATACTGACCATTTAGCGGAAGCCTCGCGCGCCCTCGTACGTGTGGACGTGTCTGTGGCCTAACGTGGTGGTGACTTCTCTGCGCCCCGGCCTGCGGACGAGGCCGCCTGGCGGGCCTTCTGTCACGACGTTCCGCTCCGTCTTGCACGGCTCTTTCGAGGCCATGCACCAGCTCGGGCGTGTGCAGTATCTCGCTCACTCGACGGCGTTCGAACAGGCCACTTATTTCAAGTCTAATGGCGTCTGGCATCAGGGTTCTAGCGTTTCCAGCGGCCGCATTTAATTGTTTCGCTCGGTTTAGCACGGCCCCACTTTCATCCTCTGCGACAGCACTGGCAGATGATGTCCCTTTCTTGGTTGAGAAGCGCAGGAAATGCTCTTCCAATAGCTTTTTACCCTCGAAATCGGATACTGGTTTGTGTTCGTGTTTGAGTTTACGGAGCTCATACATGGCGTCACTGTTGAAATGATCAGGTGCACGCATTGAGTGTTGCAAACATACATTTTATGCATACATTTTTTTACATTGTTGATTTAAAATTAAAACTTCAAAAGCGCGATGATGCTTACCTTCTCATGCGCATGAAAATTTGGTCGTCAGCCAAAGCTCTCGCTTCGCCGTCTTTAAGATCAACTCCTTTAGAGCATGCGTTGCCTTCATCTGAAAGATGCACAGATTCGGACTCCATTGTTAGATAGGTGCTTTTAATTGCTCAGTCTAATGCTACAAATTATGTTGAAAGGTGCTTAATATACCCGAGTCAAGAACAATAATGTAATGGCTAAATTTAACTAACGTAATGGCTAAATTTAGCTGCTTTGTCGTAATTTGGTATTTGGTATTTGCTAACGTTAAACAACAGCTGCTAGATACCGCGCCAAATTACGATGAATTCTTTGAATGAACTGTTTGACCAGATACTGCAGTCGGAGCAGTCATTCAGGGGACGGCTCAACAAGCTTCGGGAATGTACGTAAGCTAGTTACGTGGCGTGGCCACATAAGAGTTAGAACAGGCATGTGTGTTCTAGTACTGCTTCTATACACACACTCCAGTGTCCAGCAAAATCACCCTTCTGGGTAGTTTTTCAAGTTTTCAAATTTTTTGATTTTCCATGAACTACAAAGAGCTTCTATTAAATCCTTATGCATCCTAAATTGGACTATCCATCATAAAGTTATTAGGCACCGAATTTATAATTAGCCATACATTTCAATGCGAGCGTTACTTTTATTTTGCTTGTCCTGGAAAATTTGATAAAGTATTATAAGGGTGATTTTGCTGGACACTATTCCACATATATTCACACAACTGTCTACACATGCATACCATACACATACAGTGAGTTCCCAAGTGCAGGACCTTCAGCTTGAGCTTAAGTCCCTCAGAGAGCAGGCAGGCTCTGCTGAAGGTGAGCTGGTTCTCAAGAATCAGAAGTTAGCAGATGCCGAAACGGAAGCCAGGATGATGAGGGTGCGCCGTGATGTGCTTGCATTACAAGCAAAGGAGCTTCAGCAGACACAAGGAGCCTTAGAGAGGAGCTCTGTGAGTCTTATGCCATCCTTTCAAAACGTGCAAGCATAAGGAACAATAAGAGGGTTACGGCCATGGCATGTCACACATCATTTATGCACCATGTTCAGACTATGTCTGCATACTTCTCTCCTTATACAGGATGAGGCAGCCCATAAACTAAGCACATTAAGGTGTGTTATTTAGGTGGATTGTACCTTAATATAGCAATAAACATGTGATGTCATAGGGGTGTGGCTGTGTTAGTGCTGTCTGTACAGCAGATCTGGTTCAGATTGAGTCTGTTTGATGTAGGGTACACACTGTATGGTTTGAGCCTTTCCCCCTCTTTCCAACAGACAAGAGTTTGTTGATGAGCTGAGAGAATTCAGCCACGCGTATGATCTGTGTGGTCTAGGTAACAGATACAGAGAAGATGTGGCTAAGAGACAGATCAAACATGTTCAGAGCGAAACACTGTTATTGGAGGCAGGTATGTGGGAGGAACTTGTAAAATGATGGCTACCTGTTTTGTGTTACAGTAACCTTATCTTATTGGTCACTTGGATGGTAGCAGCTTAATCCCTTCCTCACACAACAATATTCATTATCATGTTACCCACCACATACTTGTAGAGCTGACAAAGATGGAGTTGCAAAAGGATGGTGTGGAGAAGCTGCAGAAAGAGGTTTTAGAGGCTGAGTTTAAACTGTGGGAAGACAGAAGGCGGGAGCAAGGTTTTTAAAATGCACACAGCACTGCTATAGTTACATTGCAAAAAAACTCTCACATGTATGTATATACAATGAGCACACATTCATTCGCTTGAAACAAAGCTGCCTACTACCCCCTCCCCCCACCCACTCTGTTCAGATCTAAAGGATAGCCTAGTCCAACAGGAAATGGAGTTGAAGGAACTAGAACTTGAAAAGAAAGCCCTTGAAATCAAATTTGGTAATGATCCAGAGCTTATCAAGTGAGCGATAGTTAACTCTCTTAAATTATGTTGTATCAGTTAATTTCATTACTATAATCCACTTAGCACTTCATAGTTTGAGGTTGATCAACAATTGAACTTGAAACTTGTAATAAGCATGATAATTACCGTAATAACAAAAGGGCTTTGACTGAATATAACAAATTCGTATGGTATACATTGTTTAATCAGGACAATGGATTGCAATTGTCAACATTTTTTCCACTTGATCCAGAACTGGGAAAAATCATGCTCAGTATGATGTAACTAGACTTGCTTTTGCCTCTGTCAGAGCTGTTAGCTTATGGACAATGCAGCTTCCCTTGTCAAATGCATTTCTGCTCATGAGCACTTACAAGCTTATGTGCCTGCAAAATCAGATGAATAGGATTGAAAAGAAGTACACAAAGTGGTTGAATGCTAATCTATTTACAATCATCTATTCAGTACACTGTGAAGGTTAAAACTTCGCAACAACTTAGCTGAGTTTAGGGCCAAAAACAGTGAAGTAACTTGATGAGAGAGAAAGCAGTTCACTAAGTATCATGAAATATCCACAATTAGTTAACAGTAACTTTTAAATACAAGCTACTTGAAAATCGTTAATTAATTATTCAATCACTATAAAAAGGAGTAAGTCATTCGCTTCCCCCACACACTCCACATTTCTTTCTTGAAGAATACAGCATGAACTAGCAAGCTGTCTCCACTGTCTGGAGGAGGAGCAGTGTAGAGCTTTGGAGAAGGAGTTGGAAGACCTACAGAGGCAGTGTTACCAGAAGCAGATGAGGCAACAGCTGACACTTCAGCAAAGGGGCCACAGGGAAGGTGCCATCCAGGAAGGGGGAATGGCACCTCCTACACCTGGGACCAAGAGGAGATCACCGTGTGGAGACACTGCAGCGTGGGCTCCTGGGGCAGAAGAAAGGATGTCAGAACTACAGATAGTTGACGAAGACTGGCTGGACAGAGAGGAGGAGGAGAGGCAACCTTCCAAGCTCAAGTGCAGTGTTGGTAGTAGTACCAAAAATGATTGGTTGGAAGACGTTGGTCTGAGCAATGAGGAACTGGAATCACTGGAGAGGGAAGTGGGAGGTTCCACTGAAGATGACTTGTATCTTAACTTTGATGACCAAAATCAGTTCCGAGAAGGTAAGAGACATTACTGCACTTAAGTGTTCTACTGGGCGTCAAACTTTTCGTTTCAGTGATTGGGGAGGAAAGGTTAAGAAGCTTGGACACCTTGAGAAAAAAGGATTCTCTATCTTCCCATACTCCAAATGGCACGCTAGGGTTCTCCAGTGCAGATGTAAATGAATCCAATGGAAAGGTTCAAAACCATACATTTAGATGTCGTGTGCAGCATGTGGCCACTCAACGCTGGGCTAAACCAGAGCAAGCAAGTGATTACTCCAGACTAGGCACACAGAATGCACCTCAGTGGGAACTGCAGAGAAAGAAACCAGGCGAATCGATTATCAAAGCCCCTGGACATCAACCTAGGTAAAGAAATATTATTATACATACTTTAGTCAAATTGATTGTAACTTCACCCCCAGACCTAACAACAATGCCAAGAAAGTCAGATTTCATTATTGAATACATCAGTGTTTTGTATGTGTAACAGCGTGTCTGTACATGTGGGTCATTTTCCTATCTCATAACGTTACCTTCTAAAGATACATGTTGCATATATTGTTGCAGGGCAATACTTAATTTGTTTTTTTATTTACATATTTAATTTTTTAGTAGCCAATGGCACCGTAGCTTCTGCGGTAGCGGCCAGCGGCGACGGAACCGTGGCTGCCGGAGCCGCCATGGCGGCTCCACTTTTTGTACCGATGATTAGTTATTCATGATTCATTAATTATTCATAGCAGTTAAATCGCTGGTGAGCGGTTGGTATACAAACACTGTGAGTGATAATCATTTCAGCTTACAGCTGCTACTGTATACCTGCTGCTCTCCACGTGCTTTGTGTTAAAAAATGGCTTCAAGCTTCTAGGTGGACCACCAATGCAGAGTGCCTTGGAAGGATTTTGTCTAATTATGAAGTGTTGTTTACACTATGGGAGGAATTGCTGCAATACGTTAAAGAAACAGACATGAAATCTAGAATAGTAGGCATAAAAGCATGTATGGAATCGTTTGATTTCTTGTTTGGTGTTTGATGTTAGGTCAATTGCTACTACGACACAGTAACAATCTAAGTTAGACACTCCAATCCCTGAGCATGTCTGCAGCAGAAGGCCAATCAGTAGCAGCAATGACAGTAAAAACTCTTCAGCCCTTAAGGTCTGAAGAAAATTTTTGGGAAGAGTTTACCAGACTGCTAGTGAACTTGCAGTGGATTATCCCACATTACCACGCAAAAGAAGGCCACGTAGACGATATGATTCTGGTTCAAGTGAAGGAGATCATCCAGGAAATGTACAAGATATATACCGTCGTATTTTCTTTGAAGAACTACTGAGACCGGATAATCTGTGGTATTCAAACTCGATTTGACCAGCCTAGGTTTATTGTAAGCTTTGAAAGCAGCAAATAAAGAAAATTTCGACGAAGAATTGCAGTTTGTGACTGAATTTTACGGTGATGATATGAACATTGATCGGTTGAGATATAGTGTCCCAAAATCTGCCTAAATCCAATGGAAGGTACACTCTACATTGTGTTGTGATAATTCTAAGGGACCTCACACCCATCCAAAGAGTGCTTGTTTCACAAGTTTGCACATTAGTATTCCATTTGCTGATTTTGGTCCTGCCTGCAACAAATGCTACAAGCGAACGTTCTTTCAGCACGCGCGTACGCTGCGAAGAATTAAAACCTTTTTACGACGTACGTACTATGACCATAGTGCGGTTGAATAATGCAATGCTACTTCACATATGACCGAAAGCCTCAATTTGATCGATTTTGGTAATGATTTTATTTTCGGTTCAGGGCATAGGCTTACCTTGTTTGCAAAGTTTAGTTGCATGCAATGACTGATGTGTACTATAGTGTAAACTCACGTGTGATATTCATATTATTAATTATTTCATATTATTGATCTTCATAATGGCGACTACACTTTCCTTCCGTCGCCGCTGTAGCGGGCATATCCATCACCATGTCTTTCCTATCCGAGTTCCGATCTGACCACATCATAAAGTGGTAAGTCAAAATGTTGCGACTGTAACGGCAATCGTGCGCGTTGCATACGTTGCGTATGTGCTAGGGCAAAGCGGCGTATTCCGATTGCTATCCACTCATTCACGGTAGTTGTCACAACCCGAATTCGATAACAGCTTCTCAGCCACTTC
This sequence comes from Eunapius fragilis, assembly GCA_963681505.1. Classification (NCBI taxonomy): domain Eukaryota; kingdom Metazoa; phylum Porifera; class Demospongiae; order Spongillida; family Spongillidae; genus Eunapius; species Eunapius fragilis. Next base: position 3,252,278 of record OY811986.1, on the reverse strand, counting down.
CACAGAGAGGTTTACCACTAGGATCGCAGGATGCCTTGTTACAACTTAGTCTTCAACCACAGCTGCCCGATTCAACTTTGCAGCTGTCAGCGGCACTACCATCACCATCGCAAACAAATATGATTTTATCACCAGTTTCCATTTCTGACCCACCTCAAGCTATCTTAACTTCGCAGGTTCTACCATCACCACAATACGACAACCCACGTACTGGGTCATCTAATTAGCCTTTTGTTCATCCATCATTTGTTTGCCCTACTAGCGAGTTCCATCCAACAATATTCGAAAACACATGCAGGACCACGCATTTGGTTTTAAAAAAGGTAGTGTCCCTCAATCCTGGTTGAAGGAAAACAGATGCTTTGTTTGCAAGTCTTATTGTAGCATGCTCACGATCCTCTTCCCATTTAAAGTCATGCTTAGCTAACTCTGCAGAGCCAAACCAATTGAATTCGTTAACTGGTGACTCACCCAGCACAGTAACCCAGCCACTTTTCCAGAAATCTTTTTTTTTGTCGTGGTGCCACATTACGATATATCCCGCACCGTGCTCGCCAACTAAACTGGCTGATATATGGAGACGGATCACTCAAGACAACTTGATTGAATCATGGTCCAGGCTTTTAATGCTCCCTAGGTGTGTTCTGCTATCATCAAAAAGAAGTGGCAGAGGAAGAAAGAAAATAACAATTGAATCTCTTTGCCAAGCCTGGCTCGATGGCAAGGAATTATTGTTATGGTCAAATGCAATTGTGCGCTAGGAACACCAGCATGCCCAAAGCAGACCATTCCCATGACACTGAGCAGAGGAGGATGCTTTCAGCTCTGGCATATGCTCAAGAAGGTTTATTCTCCAAGGCCTATCATATTCTGACATCCCAGGGGCGGATCCAGGATTTTTGAAAGGGGGGGGCTTATTATAAAAAAGTTGTATTTGGGGCACTAATTAAATACCATTTCGGTTCAAGTAGGAACGATGCTTCACTTTGTGCGCATAAGTTAATACAGGTATAGCATTATAAAAATACATGCGTATATACATGTAGTTAATTAGTCGTAATTATTTTCGTTACTTATCCGAAAGGGGGGGGCTACAGCCCCCATAGCCCCCCCCCTGGATCCGCCTCTGCATCCAGTGGTATTGCACCTAATAACAACACTGTGTTCGAGCTCCTCAAATCTAAACACCCTTCATCTGACCCACCCAGCACTCCAGCCATGTCTACTACTCCAGCTATCCATGTTCCTCCAGACTTCAACATCAGTACCATATTGCGGTCATTTCCAAATAGAACAGCTTGCGGCCCCTCTGGCTTACAGGTTCAAAATGTAATTGATGCTTTGGATGCCACTTAACCAACTTCAATTGACAGCCTGCTTCGCCATGTTATTAACCTGCTGATCACAGGTAAAGTTCCTGCTGCTCCTGCTCCATACCTTGCTGACAGTAACCTAACTACACTAATGAAGCTCAAGGAGCTTGGATGGGATGTCCGGCCAATTGCGGTGGGTGAAGTCCTCAGACGTCTGGCAGGAAAATGTGCTTGTGCACTAACTAAAGAGAAAGCTACTAACTTTTTTTGCTCCTTTTCAATTTGGTGTAGCATGCCCTGGAGGAACAGAGAAGATCATACATAAGCTCAGGCAGACAGTTGAAGACCATTGGCAGGATGCTGATTTTGCATGCATGCACAAGCAGCCTACATTGCCTCCTTGTCTACCTCATTAACACCAATCTGCCCATCAGAACTGGCTATGCAGTGCCTCTGTGATGCCATCATGGTGTTCAATGGGAAGGTAGCATGCTGTGATCAGCTCTCTGTAGAAGGTATACAAGTTACTTACCATCATCAGCACAAGCTATCCTCAGCCATCGAGAAAGCTGGCTTCCTTTCTTTGCTTGTTGGAGCATCCACAATAGACAAGGCCAGACTACTAGCCATCTCTGCTCCCCAAGCACATGCATGGCTGAGGGCACACCATCTCCAAAATTGGGGTTAGACCTACTGCCCAATAAAGTCCAAGCCTTAATAAAATGGTGGCTCGGGCTTCCAGTTTTCACATCTGTAGATGCCTGCCCACATTGCTACCAACCCCTGGACATTCATGGGCACCATGCCCTGATATGTCGTTCAGGTGGTGATGTAGTCACAAGGCACAACCGCCTTCGTGACTGCTTTGCAGATTTCTGCTGTAGAGCTTGCCTTGCCCCTGAACTTAAAAGAGGTTCTCAACGAAGGGGACACAACACCACCGGCGGATGTGTTGGTGCCTAACTGGTCTCTCTCATGTTCAGCAGCATTTGACCTGAAGGTCATCAATCCACTCAACCCAAACTTTTTATTGGGAGCGAGCATTACCTCAGGTTATACTGCTGAGCTGGGAGAGCAGGGCAAACACTCCATAAATGACATTCCCTGTATAGAAAGAGGTTGGGTATGTGTCCCATTGGTCATGGAGGTATTTGGTGGTTGGGGTAACGAGGCACATGAAGCTCTCTCAAGGGTTGCCAAGAAGCTAGCCATCAGGACAAGTTATTTCTGGCCTGAGGTGTTAGCCTCAATGTACTGCCACCTAGGCATTACGCTGATGCACCAAAATGCTAGGGCTTTGCTTGGAAGAAGAGACACAAGTGAAGTAGATATTTGTTTAGTGTAGCTCAGTATTTATTTTTCCGTAATGTGTATATTTCCTTATTAGCTTTTCATATATCGCATAGATATTGCAATGACATACTTGGCAATAAGTTTCTATTGCCATGATGACTTTGTAATATGCCCATTCATGTTCTCAAATCCAAACATAGAAAAAAAAAAAGAAAATAGTTATAATTGCAGATTCACTTACCTGGTCTATCAACCTAGTAGGCAGCTATTCGCTCCAAATGGGATTTGAACCAGATTCATATGGAGAAATGAACTGTCATGAATATTTTTCGGATTCTTTCTGCAAATTTTTGAGTTACGACTCTTGCTATGCACTAAAACTACTCTAAATCATGTTTAGATGTAGGCAATTTCAAAATTTGTATCATGTATTGTCCAAAATTCTTTGACCATTGTTTATATATTCCATGAATTATAACAGACTAACAAAAGGGGATACAACTCTTGCTTTGCACTCAAACTGTTCTGAAAGTATCCAACTAACAGAACATTTGATAAAAGTGTGTGTTGTTGGACCATTTAAAAAAATAGTGAATCTGATGAGGTGCTTTCAGGAGCCATGTTTACATTGCGTTTCTATTGTTGCCATAGATCTGTAGACCAATGTCACGTGCCAACTGGAAGGGTATAAGGAGGGGGAGGAGGAGAAGGAAGGGGATAGTTGGAACCATATATGAGACAATTAGCATGCATGGAACAGGAAGTTTAAATTTATCCAAAAACAATGAGGTCTGAAACGATATTCTTAAATGAAAGTTTCAGTCTTCATCTACTAGTTTGTATTATTTCACTTAGTGCAAAGACATAGATAATAATTGCTACAATGTTGGAAGTGCAGCCTTAATTCCATGGGACTTTCCAAATATATCTGAATATTCCAATCCCAAGTATGGACATGCATATTGGTCAATCTAGGGTGATATCTCTTCACATATTTCATTGTTCACGAATATTGGACCTTGTGGGCAGGCATTCAAATTTGTTGATAGCTGCATAATGTCTAATAAATGTAAATTGAAGCTACCCTTTGGTCAGGTGAGATAGCAATACATTTGCAATCTAGATACATTAGTGCTCCATGAAGTTTCACAAAATACTGTAAAAAATTGAGTGCTTTCATGACCACCAACAGGACTGACAAACATTGAAACACACGCAGCATAAAAATATTATTATGAATTAAGCAATGCACTTATTAGTGGCTGTGAATACTTCTGTTCTAGGGAGTAAGCCAGTTCATCATTCCCAACAGCAGGTTTCCTTAGAGCTTGGATAATACTTCCCCATGTACGCAAGGTAGCAGGACACTGATTAAACACCATTTCATATGCAACAATGCAACTGCTGACTGATTTAGCTGACTCCTGTTGGATGCCATCTAGAGCATCTGTAGATAACCCAAGTTGAATGCCTACTGCTCTCCACATCGAAGGGATTTTAGCTGCTACATCATTGATGAAATCTTTCAAAACAAGTTCTAAAGAATGTAAGCAAACAGACAAATGGAAAACGTACTGAGTTCTCTATAATATGTTATGGAGACTAAACAATACCTTTAAAATGGGATGGCATGGAAAACTTATCAACCTGTTGGCGAAATTAGTACTTAAACACACAATGCAGGGATAGAGGAGGACAAATGTATATAGTCATAGATACTTTAGAGAAGTATCTATGATATATTCTAACAATGAAAAATTCTGTCCACTTTTAATAGGAGACGCTATCTCTCACCTGTAGCCACATGAGCTCTGCTTCACTCAGTTTCCGGTTGCTCCCTTCACATGTGATCACTTGCCCACTCTTGCCCTCAACAAAGAACACCTGGTGAATGCCAGCTCTCCCTCCACAACGGCAGTAAAAGCCAAGGTTGGGCTTCATTCTGTAGTGCAGCACTTTGCTCACATTCATAAAGATGCACACCAGGTCTTGATACACCTGTGCACATGCCTCCTTTAAAGTACCCGCACGTACTGCCTGTGCACTGAATCGCACTTCATAATAGTTTGGCCAACACATCAGAGTAACCAAATCTCTGTTGGGTCCTGTTCTGAAGTGAAATTTATTTCTGTTGACACAATCGGCGAGGCTCCATTTGGAGATGAGCTGGGCTACAAGATTGCAAGAAAATGCAGCAGAGATGTACCCACAGCTAAGCTGAACCAGGAGGGGGGAGGGGGAGGAATCCAATAGTTCATGGGATGGCAGCTCCAGTTTGACGGAAGGTAGAACACAAGGCATGAAGTACTGTACTACCTCTTCAGTGTTAACTTCAGCTACGATATGCCTAAGTTTGAGATGATTAATCAACTGTGAAGGAGTCAAACAATCAAACATGCGTCTGCTAGAGGAACTCACACCAGCTCTTTCCACATCCTGCAAACGGAATAGACCCATCCTTTTGAAATCAGCCAGAAGTGGCCTACTGAAAGCTCTGCTCTCAAATAAAAATGTATCCTTGATGAGTGATGTGATGCCATCCAATACAGCTTGGCTATCCATGATAACTATGTCCTTGAGCTCATCATTTGAAGAAAAGTACGTAATGAAACCAGCACCATGGAAAAATTCAAGGGCAGCATGTAGATCAGGTATTCCAAGACTGATAGCCAACTGCTGGCACTCAGACAGCTGTAAAATGTATCGCTCCTTTGTTCGAAGTGAATCAAACAAGACTAGCCACAGGCGTGGTATACTACGTGGAGTGAAATTTGTTTTTATGATTTTTGCTATAAAGTTACGTAGCTCATTGAACCTGTCGGCATTGTCTTTTTCATTATCAATCTCAAATACCAGCTTGTTCTCCTCAGCCGCCATTATTGGGCAATCTCTTTCAAGCTGCGTTGGGACTAACTGATCGACCTCCCAAGTTGACAGCCTGCCATCCTGTGATGAGCGTCTGTGGGTACCAACAAAGACAGTTGGAGAACTTCGAATAGTTGCGGCATTTGATGCAATGTTAGATACTGACTGAAGCAATATATCTTCAGTGGTCATGACAGATTGGTACACCTCGGAATGTTCATTAGGGTCAGCCTGATAGATCAATGTGTACCGATCCTTTATACTTTCAGCACCATTGAAAACTATCAAATGGAGAGCAGGCCCATTTATTAGCACAGGTAGGGTTTCATGACATTCTGGTTGGCTGCCAGTATCAATAATATTGAGTAGGATTACCATACCATGGGTATTTGGCCCCTTGACTACCTGATCAACTTGAACCTGGGGACCAGATTGAAGTACGCTGACACATTCATGGATGTTGTCAATAGCTCTCCACTCTCCTCCATTTTCTATAACTGCTATTTTTGAGTTTATCTTTGTGATAGAAACAGGGAGAGGTAGTTCTGACTCAAAACTAGGTGGGTCTGGCTCACAGCTAGATAAGTATGGCTCAGATTTAGAATTAGACAGTAGTCGCTCAGGACTGGGCTGTAGCTTTTCAATTGTGCCTCTAATGTCAATGAGGTTCTGCATAAGTGAGGATTTTCCGGCAAGAGGAGGCCCAGTCATAACCATGCACACGGGACACACATCTACAAATTGCTGGCAGTGTTCAGTAACTTCTTCTTCAGTGAACAGAGAGGAGGAAAGAGGAAGAGGGTAAGGGGAGGGGAGAGGAAGGGAGAAAAGAAACAGACACAATGTGTATAAGTTAAAGGGAGATGGTATTTAAATTTAAGCACATACATTACACAAATTAAAGTCACATGCAGGTATGTAGAGCAAGTGGCCTGTTAAGAAACAGATTTCCTTTTATGAAGTAAAAGTGTCCAACATGAAGATCAGCGAAAATCACAACTGCATAGGAATTTAGCTCTGTACTTAATTAATGGTACTATTCAAGGACAATATTATCATGCAACATTAAAGAGACTGATCAGTACTGCATGAACCAGCTTCCACTAAAAGAGTGGAGAGTACTTGTAAGGCCCACTGTGGAGCGTTTGCTACCTGGGTGAGGTTTTGTCACCCTCTAAATTGAATACTCATTGTTTCTTAATACTGCATGCCTTCATACCATCCAGTTCTTTATCATCTTCCTGCTGACAGAAGAAAAAAGAGATTCAAACTAATGACAGTGTTTTCCAGTGTGATTACATATAATGCTCTGTATGTATGTGTGATAGCCATGATGGATTAGTATACATGTGTAAATGTGTAAATAGGGATACCATATGACATATGGGACAGTTCACGACAAAATTTTGTGACACAAATGTTATAAGAATCCATTGTGTTTGAATCATCAGAACTGTAAACGCTTATTTTCATTATACCATTTCTTTATGGTAAAATACATTTTGGGGTCTTATAGTTGCTCTGTGCCATGCAATACCCCACAGGGTTTGAACCCGCCATAACTTTCGGCAGGAGTAATCAAATCGCTTCAGTTAGTAGGTAGAGAGGTCCTGTACTATGTTCCATATCCAGAAATCACCCATACATCTTGCATTTTATTTCAAATTGAATTATAAATGACGTTAAAAATTGATCGCAATGTACGCTGTTATTTCACTGCAATGAGAGCAAGCAATGTTATGCATAAATCAAGGCAAAAATCCAATTACTACCGCATCTAATTATAATATTCATCCCTTAAGTCATCATTTTATTAATGAGTTACTAAAGTCTTTCACATATCATTAGGAGTGTCTGGTCCCCAGACTAAGGTGGATGCGCATCAAATGGCCAGGCATATCACATAACACGGTTTCTGCATAACATATTTAGGTGAGTTATGTTTGTGACAAGTTACGAAGCACACAATGTTGGCCGATGCGCTTCCGCTCTTTAGTACTATACCTGCTTGTCTGTCTGCCAAGCCTAGCCAAGCTAGCCAAGGCTAGCTAAGCCTAGCCTAGCCAAAGGCAAGGACAATTGTAATCAGTTTTAGCATTGATGGGATAAAACGCTTAAACTGCAAAGCTTATGGGGCTTCGCCCATCACCCCTATGGGGAAGTGCGATTCCTAGAATTTGCCCCCCCCCCCCCACCCACCCCTTCATCTGTGGCACCAAATATATGGTTCTATGATCTATTCCAGTAAATACGCGTACACCATAACACCATTGCTGATGACAAAAGTTTATGTCCTTTGGAGGCTGTCCTGGCTTTTGATTATCTGGGTTGTGGTAGTGGACTTAGGCATACTGCTGTTCTGGGGTGTGTGATGTGATAGGTGACTCTATGGGGGTGGTTATTATATATGTCTTAAGGGGTATACCATGTCCAAGGGGTGACTTCATATGGCGTAATCAGTAGGAATAGCCCATTGATCCATGGGTGGGGGTGGAGAGACAAGGGTAGGTGTAAGGCAGAGACAATTGTGTGGACAGGAGGCAAGTGGGCAGAGGGAGAGAACTGAAAAGGGCAAGGAGGGAAGGTCAACGTTATAAGGGAGAGAGGGAATCAAGTTAAGACAGGGTAAGAGCTATCAGTGTAATTCTAGATACTATTGGGGTGTACACTGTAGTTGCATGTTCCAGGTTTCTTGACATTTGTTTGGTGTTGTGTAAACAAGCCATACAAATGTGTTTAGATAAGAATAACATTTTGCAGTGTGCATCTACTAATGTTTTAGCATGTACATGTACATGTACATGTATGACTGACTGTTAGGAGTCGTGGCTATTTACTATTCTTTTAGCTGCAGCTGGCCATTAAGCAATTGATGGATTACCAAATGAATGTGAGTGAGGTCTGAAAATGAGAACGAAGACAACAACAAGTGCAACTTTTGTGTGTTTTGTATAGGTCCGAGCATATACTGATGTATGTGCTGTATATAGGTAGATGAATACACCTATAGTATCATTTGGTACACTAAACACAAAGCAAAGTGGTGCCAGCGAATGCGTATGGACAAAAAATGGAGAAAATGCCCCATGACATGATTGTTTCAAACGATAGCAGAGTACCTCCGAACTAGCTAACTTACTTATCACTTATGGTTAAGTTGCTTGTAACCACATATCTGTTTCCATGGAAAACGCTGCACAAAATGGAGCTAATTGGATCACTTGGTCCTGTGACTTAAACAATTTAAAAATCAAAAGGCCAAAACCTGTACTAGTTGACTCTATAAATAAGAGAACTGCATGATCTCTTATTCTGGGGTGGTTGAAGAATTGTGAGCTGTGAAAAAATACATCTCTTATGGGAAGTGCTGTTTTCCCACCTAGCTAAAAAAAACTTTCAATACAAAGCAGTTGTTTTTTGTTCAGCTAAATCAAGATCTTATATATTGAAGCAAAGTCGATAGTCAAAAAAGTTGCACCCTATTAGTTCGGTTATTAAAAATCAAGTTCATAAACAACCGTTCATTTTCTATGGAAGTTATCCAAGAGTATGTCGCGAAAGTATAAACTGCAACAATTGTCAATACCCATTGACTGCTCATTTCTGGATATGCTGTTCGTGATTTAGGCACCCGCTTCCCATACATTCAATTGCTTGGCTCGAATCGAGCGGGAAACCGTGCACGCACTTTGCATAGCTATATGTCCATAACGACGGGAGAAGTAAAAATTAATGAATCAATAGATATACAGAACCTCTCTACCTAAAAACCGAATTTGAAGCGATTTGATTACTCCTGCAGAAAGTTATGGTGGGTTCAACCCCTGTGGGGTATTGGACGTTGTACTACAGTATAACTGGCACGGAGCCCCAAAAATGTATTTTACCATAGAGCAATGGTGTAGTATGAAGTCCTGAAAATAGGACGTCTATAGTGTTTACGGTTCGGACGCGTTATAACGCAATGGATTTTTATAATACTTGGATCACGAAATGAACTGTCACCATAGATTGAATACCTTACGGTACCGTAAGGTATTCAATCTATGCTGTCACATATGATATATGAGGCTTGGGGTTTATTTGATTACAACTTAAGAACTGTTGGTTTATATGACCATTCCATTGGTGCAGAACATTTGTCTTTGTTTATTTTATTGTAGTCTTTGTATTACTCCTGATATTGTTGCTCAAAAAACTTACTTCTGAGTGATATCCCTGTAGACAACTTACTGCATCTAAATGTATTTCAAAGAAAGGGATAAATGTAAATGTTAACAAATGCAATGAACTTAATGAGGTGATTTAAATGGAACCTACAGTTGAACAAGAGACTAAGGTCTATGGTGGCCCCAGTGGGTCATATCACCCCCCCCCCCCCCCCCCCTCCAAAATGATTGCAAGATTAAAAATGCCCATCCTCAGTAGCTTTGAGACCACCTATATGAAGGTGGTGACTCTAATGGTAAGGTAACTATCATAGGTAAGTGCTACCAGACTGTCAAACCTGGAGGAGAAGCTTGGAAGGGCATCTGCTGAATTGAACAGCTCTGAAAGCAAAAGGATACACCCTTACCATCATGTCAGTATGGCAATAAGAGAATACCTCAGCTTTTTTATCTCCTATGTAATTTGAAAATGGTGACTCTTGCGTTGTTGGAATTGTAGGCCTTGGACCCTGCACTTTGCTCTGGCTTCTCTTTATTAAATGGCCGGTAATGTCAAAGCATCCAATTAAATGCACACCAAAGTACCTCTATTAGTGAATGTTGTCGAATAGGTGATGGATAATGGGTGGGTGTAGAAGGGTGTGACTGTGGAAGGGGGAGTTGGGGGTAAAAATAATTCATGCTGGTATAAGTATATATATTAACCTGAACAAATCCATGAATTTGTGGAGGTGAGGCTGTGCATTGCGGTGGATCTAATGTTGAAGCCCTGCCACTCCTGGTTCTAGCTGTTGGTAACTGTGCATTTACATGTACAATAATCTAATGCAGGTCACAAGCTCAATTAACCAGACTAATCGCGCTTACTGAGGATGGAGAAATGGGTTGATATGGTATTGACATCACAGGTTCCTTTTGTAGTAATGGTGTGGCAGATAATTCTGACCTGCTGCTCTTTCTAACTTTAGAAGGAGTCTTTTACGGAAAAGAAAGCATGTGTACACACACATATACAATTGTAGCACTAGCTGTCTATATAGCAGATTTTCAACCGCACATTGTTTTGGTAACTTTCGATGTTACCAAATCACTGCAATTCAGACAAATGGCCTAACACATTGTGGCAAATGTGCCTGTCACAATTCTGTTAACCACCAACCTTATTACAAATTTCCTGTTTGTCAAAAATCCTACGCCTGATGAGAAAAGGAGATGTGTGTGAGAGAGAGAGTGAGAGAGAGAGAGAGAAAGAGCGAGAGGATCATAGGTAAGAAGAGTGGATGGAGGGGGATAGGAGATGGTAAGGGGAGAAGAGGGATGAGATAGAGACGTTAGGGGGAGAAGAGAGGCAAAGGGAGGGGGAGGAATAGGGGAGAGGACTCAGAGGAGCTCTTATGTTTCTGTACATCATTTTAAATTTAGAATTTTAAGAGCAGTTACATAGGAAGCGAACTAGAGAGGGATAATATACTTTTCATTCTTCGACAACCGCCTCTCAGCTACGTTTTGATCAAGTTCACGTAACGACGGTTTGCTGTAGGAGGAGTACAAGCAGAGATAATATATAGACCTTCGGCCCCTCCCCTTAATACCTTGATGGCTTCGAGATGACTGTCAATAGCAAGAGGGAAGGGAGCCGAAGCATTTTAGGACAACAACAACCAGTGGCATGAATAAAACTACCTGCATCACCGTTCTCAGAAAGAGAGAGCCTTCTCTTCGCAGTCGATGCAGATCTGCAGTAGAGTGCGTAAGAAGAGCGAGGGTAAACGCTAGGATTTCGATGCGCAACCATTGGCAAGCTGGGCACGAACTTGTATTTTGTCGTATTACGGCGATTGGTAATTGAGGCTGCCGTCGCCATAGCCTGTTGGCATCAATTATTTATAATGACCGCCTTCACTCTTCCTTCCGCCGTACGCATGCGTACAACTGTTTACACAAACAACAAAACCGTGGGCGTTAATGTATTCATAGTCTCGTCCCAGACCGTTAATGACGTAAGCGATTATCGCTGTAAACAGTACGTCTGGCCTCCCATTATTACATCTCTATGGGAAAGTTTGGCTATTCTGTTGATGAGGCTTCTTATCCAAGAAAACCATTGCATAGATGGGAGATAGCAGTGATCACACCTCTTTTTCTATTTGATGCCGCCCCATGCATATATCTGGACGTCGAGCTGGACGTAGTGTTTACAGCGATAATCGCTTACGTCATAGACGGTCTGGGTACGAGACTATACATTGTATAGTTGTGTGCTTGTTAAGCTTTGACTTCCTGGCAAATAAGACTGAAGACCGATTACACATAGAGTGAATGGTTATAGGCCATGGTGAAATTTGTGGGACTCACAGGAAAAAATAAAGCGTCGAATCACTTAGAAATCAATTAGAAATCTTTGTTGAACAGAAAATCACATAAAAATCATACACTTTATTGTTTATTGTCAATCGCGCAATGATTTCTAAATGATTTATTCGACGCCTTGTGTACATGTCGGCTAAGCTGGGAATATCCGGTGTTGTAGGCCGGCTACTACTTTTGCTGTATTTTTTTTTCTATCCCCTTAATCATAGATATTTGTATCAAATATCTATGCCTTAATCACACAATGAGCACCTTGTAACTTCAATCGCGTTACAGGCACGTTTATAATAAGCGTTACAGAATTGTATCATGCACGACGGGTGCCGAAGCTTATAAGACATGAATTCCATCGAAATTAACGACAATATCACGCTGAATACACCGGTTCTCGTCCGATCACCGATGTTAAGCAGCATCGGGCCGGATCAGTACTTGGATGGCGTAGCGTGAATTAATTTAAATTGCTGTTCATCCCCGTGGCAAAGGTGTAAGATTATGTTCTAATTAAAGACATACTCTCCCGCGTAAAGTTATTGTATTGGCATTATTGTTAATAGTAAGTATGGCAGAAACGGTTGGATACAGCGACAATATATCATGGACCTTTCCCGACTGGCAGGTGCGTTAACAAGCGCGGGAACTAGTGTACCTTCAGTTAGTTATCTCGTTCACAGGCATCCACTTTTGCTGTCGATTTTACCGGTAAAAGAGCAGTACTTGCAGTGTAAGTAGTAGGGCACCTATGATATGAGATGATGGGAGTTGTGTGTAGCGGCATATCGCTTCTGTGGATGGAGCCTTGGAGCATTCGCCATCTAGGCCTGTTGTAGAGCTACGCTGAAACATTCCAGTCGAATATATCCAGCCGTTTGGAGACTGAAGGATCTGAGAACCCCAATCTTCATGGGGACAATGGAAGGCAGTGTTTGGAGTCTCGCAGATTTGGAAAACAGTCAATAAACTATGCCTTAAAAATCCTAGTTTCTAATCAGAAAAAAGGAACAAATTAACGATGATGGGCACCGTATAATTTACGCATCAACAGCTGAACAATTAGAACTAGTGACCTTTCCCTGCAGTATATATGGAACTGAGCTATTAAGCCAATCATGTAGCTCAGGATGTTGTTTGATAATTGATTTAAGTGTCAGGATAGAGTATAAGAAAGTAGTGACAATACGTCATGTTGGAGATGTGGTTTATTATTTTAAATTTCACCCCCATGCTTCCTCTCCCCCCTATCTACCCTCTCAAAACATCTCTCTCCCTCCCCTCTTTATCTCAATGCGTAACTCTGCAGTCAGAAGTGGCTGGCTGTGGTGAACATTGAGTCTGAGCAGGGTGGGGAGTGCAAGGCCCAGAGGAAGCTGGCCAAATTTAACAAGTACGACATAAAAGCAACCCAATGGTGCCCTCATATCAAGCAGCAGAACTACCTGGCATCCACTGTGAGTTGAACTAGTGACGCAGGCTTGCATTGATGCTTTTTGAGTATCCAATATGTGTGTGTGTGTATGTGTGTGTGTGTATGTGTGTATGTGTGTATGTGTATGTGTGTCTGTGTGTGTGTGTGTGTGTGTGTGTGTGTGTGTGTGTGCATGCACGCAGAACCAGGAGAAGCTTGAGGTATGGGATATTGAGGCGGACAGGGCACCTCTGTTGTGCTCATTCAAGGCTCATATCAGACCAGTCACGTGAGGAGTTGTGCTTGCTTGTGTGCATCTTTGTATTCTGTTGACGTCTGCACATGTAGAATACACATTATGAGTAGGTTGTATTCCTCTTGTCCCGTCTCTTTGCAGTGATATCAGTTGGTCATCTGCCGAACCAGACCTTGTTGCAACGTGTGCAGTTGATACTTTCTTCAACATTTGGGACATCAGGTGTGCTAATTGGAAGGGTATTTTTTGGAGACATTATGTGTGATTGTAGTTATTGCTGCTACATGTACATGTATGTTAAATGTGGTTTGTTGAAGACTATTGTGCACTTGGGATAGAATATGGAAGACAATGTACATGTACATGTACCTATTCCGGGCAGTTATATGTGTAGCCATTGGACGGGGCCATAATATGTGTAATCATTGCAGACTATTATGCTACTGTGCAAGTACGTGTAGTTGCTACTGTACATGCATGCATTTAGTATTAATGGGCCGGAATTACCATACGGATGATAGTGTGATGCATAATATCACATATCTCCTGTGCTAATTAACCTGGTTTATGCAAAGGCTTATGATGCTGATAAAGTTGACCCTTGCCAGATGCTATCACATTGATTGGGATCACACAAGCAGGCTGTCTAATTGTACAGTACATGTACTTCTTTAATGTATCTGATGTACATGTACAGGTATGTTTTGTGTTTTATGCACCTACTGGAGGACTGTTTCTGCCAGACCTTTTGTGTAGTGAAATGTTATGATTAATTACCTAATACTGATTACATCATTGAGTTCTCGGTTACACAACTTCCCCCTTAAGAATCTTGCGTCCTCGCGAGATAGTTGTTATGAGAATCTGGCCTTGTAACGATCTGGAGGTTTCCTAAATCTTTCTGGATTTTGCCTAAAAGTTTTGAACGTACCAGAGGCTCTCTCCCATTTTCTGTCTCTGCGTCAATTTCTTCTTCTCCTTCCTCCTCATTCAGCAAATCAGCTTCACCATGATTCTCCTCAGTTTCAAACATTGATACCTCATTTGATTCCTCCCAGTAGAAATAGAATTTCATCTGATGATGGTGCAAAGAATACCACATTCACTGCAAGATATAGTCAGTGCAGAAGTAAGGATAATGTTGAAGCAAGGGGTGATAAGAAAAATTAGCAGTCCTCGGTCTTCTCCCATTGCCATGGTCAAGAAAAAGGAAAAGGATGGTTCATGGAGGTTCTGTGGGAACTTTAGGAAGTTGAATGAAGTGACTTTCAAGGATGCCTACTCACTACAATGAATAGATGAAACACAAGAAGCCTTAGCAGGTGCACAGATGTTTAGTACTTTGGATTTAGCGTCTGGTTGGGAAAACAGCTTTTTCTACCCATGATGGTCATATTGAGTTCAGTGTGATGCCATTTGGCTTGACTACTAATGCTCCAGCTATGTTTGAGAGACTGATGGGGTGTGTCTTTGCTGGTCTAACTTATGACGAGTGCCTGATTTACATAAATCATGTTGTGGTGTTTAGCACTAATTTCAATCAACACCTTGAGCGTCTTTGAACTGTTTTCCAACATCTGGCTGTTGCTGGTCTTAAGTTAAAGGTTACTTTGCTAAAAGTGAAATCAAGCATCTGGGACACATATTATCTAAAGAAGGTATCCGAACAGACCTGATAAGGTTAGTGCAGTGCTTGAGTTTCCAGTACGAACTGATGTAAGCAATTGAGGCAATTTCTTGGTCTTTCCAACTACATGTATTACTGCATGTTTATCAAGGGTTACTCTAGCATCGCTGAACCTTTGCATAAACTGACCCGAAAGAGTGGAGAAGGATATCGATGGTACAAAGAATTTCAGAAATTAACTACTCCACTTACATGTATACTGGCTTATCCACTGATTCAACCATCCATTCATAGTGGCCACAGTTGCTTCTGGTACTGTAATTGGTGCAGTGTTAAGTCAAGATGTGGAAGGTGAGGAAAACGTTATTGCTTTATTGGAGTTGGCAACTCAATAAAGCTGAAAGGAATTGCTCTATGTTTGGAAGGGAGGAATTGGCAGCTGTTGCAGCAACCAAGAAGTTTTTTCCTTACCTTTGTGGCAAGCAGTTCACCTTGCTGACAGACCACAACGCACTAACATTGCTAAGGGGACTGAAAGATACTGGAGGGAGGCTTACATGTTGGTTTCTGTACCTTCAAAAATTTGACATGTCTATCGGATACCGATCTGGAAAGAACAATGCTAATACAGAGGAACTGTGCTCCCTAATGGGTGTCCGTCCCTCTTGTCTTTAATGAATGTTTTACCACAGTTGTTCTGCCTAAAGGACTCCCCTCAGATGCAAAAAGTCCCTGAAACTCCCATATCAGGTTGTTTTTCCACTGGTTTAATCTATAATCGACGAGCGCCCGGTTAACCTGGCAATTGACAGGTTAACCTGTCAACTTTCACTACGATTACCTCATACGATTATCTCATGCAAAGAGCTAAAAATGGCTTCTCGAGGAGTTGCAGCACCAAAAGAAACCAGCACTTCATCTTATCCCACTCCAAAGATTCATGACGAAGTATCGCAGCAAGGTAGACAACTTACGAAGAATGCGCACGTTCGGATCTGATTGGATGAAGTCTAGTGTAACGGGAAAGGTGATTTGTGTCACTAAAACTAAGTGGAGAGTGGAGTGGACCATCGGGGAGGCCACTATTGTCTTGGATCACGGGAAGGTGTTTTGGAAGCCAAATGGAGACGGTGGTTCGGTAAGCGGTCCAGTGGTAGAAAACGATTGTCTTGAGGAAGAAGACCGAGGAGATCATGAAATGGAAGTTGCTGGTGAGGACGATAATGAAGGACACGAAGAAGGTGAAGATGATGTCGACGAGGCATCCCCTAAAGTGCAAGCTGGGAAGTGAATTCCTGAAGTGGGAGAAACTCAATAGTGGAGTGATAGTTGACCAGCGTGCCAAGGATGGGTCGGGTAACAAATTGTTTAGAGTCCACTGGCCACTGCCTCAGTGCAGCAATGAAGAAGGGAAGTTTGAATTTTCGATCCACACATTTGGGATGTGTGGATCGAAAACTGGGCAATCATGCATAGAGAAACATCAGCGGGATGCTTTGAAGAATGCTGTGTAGTGAAAGTTTTTCTAAGACATCACATGTAAAACTCCATGATTTTGCATTCAATAACGCTTTCCTGATATGTGCTATGCAATGAACATGTTTGGTACCTTTAAACTTTAAAGTTAGAGGTATAAAAAACCAAAAATAACCCTCAATTTGGACAGGTGTTTTGACAGGTTAACCTGTCAAAACATGACAGGTTAACCTGTCAAAATACTCGTCACTTATAGATTAAGATCAGGCCCATCTAAATCAACTGCAGGCATTTAATCATTCTGTGTGGTTATAGAAATCCGATCGGGATCATCCTCAATGTTCATGATGTACTGACCTACATACCAACGAAAATTCCCACTTATGTGCATTTGTACATTACTTCTTCATGACCAATGTTGGTAATGTTCATAGGAGCCTCATTGTTTGCACCAACCTTACTGAGGCTATGTGCTATTAGCAACTCTTTTTTAATGCTGGTTGGCTCAATCTTCATCCTTCAATCCACTACAGTTATTTATCTTCCCCTTATCTATGATCTGCGACCTTGCTGGAAACGTCATTATCTCTGCCATGTTAACAACCAGTTCTATATCACTGTTTCGAGTCACTTTCCCATGCGGCACTGCTGCCACCAATGTGACAAATATCAACAACTGTATTTGACCGATGAGCAGAGCAACACACATACAACTCTAGGACACCATGGCTAATGCTTGTTACCTAGCAACACAAGTTTTATACATGTACATGTTTGCATAGCATGCCTACGGCACTTACAATTATAACCTAATAGTAATTACATCATTGAGTTCTTGGTTACAGTATGGTGAAAGGTATACACAAGGCTGCTGTGAATAGGATTTTTTGTGGTACTGGTAAAAGTGCCCACTGGAAGAGGTAAGAGATGTTTGCAGGGCAGAGCAGCGATTTCATAACAAAAACGTTGGTTTTTCCATGGACATGTGGAAGGGTCCTCAAAACCATACCGTTCTTTCACCTTGCCCTAGTGCCAACATCCTTGTGAATGCTGAGCTTTAGGTACATGTAGGACTACCTGAGCTAGATTGTATTTTGTGAAACCAGCATAATCTATGGTGCATCATATAAGACCTGCTGCTAGTCTGTGTAGCGATTGGGCTAGTTTGTGGTGCACTTTGCGGGGAGGGATATTGGGCTATTATGGATTGTTCATTCCCTTCATAGAGACACGAAAAGACCAAAGGCCTCTTTCAAATCTACTGGTAGGCAAAATACAGTATTCAGTCTGACTTCATTAAGAGCGCCACATTTGTTCCCTGCGCTCTTACCATACTTAGGGCATCGATTGCACATTGTAGACATGGATAATGTGTGGTACCCACATTAATCATGAATACATGTATAATTTTCAATACATCTAACGAGGGAATGCGCTTATAACGAGTGCGCTCTTAACGAGGTCAGACTGTATGTGTTTGTAATTACATGTGCAGTAGAAAGGGAGCGTCAATGGTTCCAGCCTAACTGCCCTTATTAAAGAGGCATCTTTAACCTTAATTCTTCAGGTCCAAGTCCTATGTGTAGGACCAATATTTGAAAATTCATTATAAATAGAAATGCAGTTTTTTGGCATCCATTTCTCAACTGCTGTTTGATGTGTCTATCGTGCTAAATTTACCAATTGTCAGTCTATTTTTTAAATCACACCCTTGGTTACACGATGCTAATAAACAGATACGGTTCTTAAAAATGTATTATGTAGAGATTTAATTGTCACAGAAAAAGTACGATAAGTATAACTTTTTTTGAATGTTTTTTGAAGCATGATGTGTGTGCTACTACATGTATATACATTCTATGGCAGTGTTTTTACTCTAATTGGTTTTGCCATTTTTACCAAAAACACACTGTACGTTTTCAAGATTTTGTCCATTCACTTGGCTATTCCCACAACATGCATCTGACAAATACCTATCGTTAATAAACTTGTGGAGCTAGCAATTTCCAAATCTACAATGTACTTTTTAATATGTTTAGTGCAAAAGACCTGTCTTCTTTTAACATGTTGCTCTGATCTTCCCAACATTACTTTTTAGTACTTTAAGTTGCTTTGCGATTTACCACAAATACATCTTTTAGCAATGCAGTATTGATTGTATTTGACAATCTTTGAAGAATTGCAAGAAAGTAAAAATTAGTAACCATTTCTACAGTACAATGAGATTTTGGTTTGTTCTTAGATCATATGAGTTGGCTAAAAATTAATTTAAACTTGAGTCCTACTTGTAGGACAATAATCCCATGTGTAGGACGACGGGAGATTAAAGGTTAACAGGTGCATGTATTGGAAGTTTTGCTAGAAACTTCCATATAGGATTTGACCCTGACTATGAATATCATTAAAAACACGTGACCCGTTTATAAAAGACTCCTGACGATCAGATCGTTTAGCAAGTTGTAATCGAACGAGAAGACGACAGTAATTTTGTCGTTTATTTTATGTCGCAAAACCAAACGGTTGTAGAGAACAAAAGGGTACTGCCCGTCCTCATACTCAGTCCCGGAATTATTCTCCTCCTCCTTCTTGACCATGCATAACTCGGGATAGGAACACATTTAAAGAATGGAAATTTCACCAGTAGCTTCAGAATTGGCTGGAAGAGTGCCTACTGTGATCAAATAGTCGATGGTAATTGTATTGTTAGATTTGGACCGTACTAGATGCTACATGTATCATTACGCCGAATCTTGACAAGTTTAGAATTGTCAACACCAAACCAGAAAACTACAGGCGCAGTAGCAAATGATTTATAAATCAACTATATGGTCAGTGTAAGACGTATAATTTAATGTATAAATAGTGACCAACTAAAGAAAACTGATGCTTCAATTGTCATTTGGTGTGAAACAGGCTATTTGTTAGTGAAGTTGTTTTTCTTGAAAATGCCTTCACATCAGAGAAGAATAAAGCAAAACGATATGTGAAATACCTCAAACTCGAGACGATGTTTTAGAATCAGCATAGACATGAATTCAGGAGCCGTTTTGATCGAGCGACGTCAAAGTTAACTTCGCTTTCCGATAGTTTGGTACCAAGATCCATGGATGTCTAGATCTACGGATTACATCACTTGCTACATGCTGGTGGGGAAACAGCGATACATAAGATTTCAATGATTTTGGGTGTGAACAAAAATCAATGAAACAAGTAACTACATGTAAAAACATTCTCTATGAGAAAGTCGGTGGTGTATAGGATTTGAAGGCAATATTGGTGTGAAAAGCAAGGAAACAAGGTCTTATCAGAAGGGAAAATGTAATAGTCCTATATTTAGCACATTTTTAGGGCATATGTTGTTTCTGTGCTAAAATAAGACAATTACAATTTCCCTTCTGATAAGACCTTGTTTCCTTGCTTTTTACACCAATATTAAATCCTATATACCACCAACTTTCTCATAGAGAATGTTTCTAGTTACTTGTTTGCATTAAAAATGACATCTTTAACACTGGTTTTATGTGTTTTTTTCATTGGCTTAAACCAATCGGCCAGAGTAGATTGGTTTGAGTGGTGGCAGAAATTGGTGCCTTTTTTTTTACCAATGTCTATTGGGCCAATCCAGGTTTATAAACTACACTTGTTCTCAGAAACTAGATTGTACCACAGAGGTAGAGCAAGTACAGTACCGGTCATAATAAAAGTCATGTTCCGTTTTAGTGCTACGATCGTAGCAGCTTCTGGTTTCTTTTAGTTTTGGTATTGTAGCCTGTGTTGCCGCAGTCAGCCATGACCGTCCAGCAGCCGTCTGCCATAGGACATTTTTCATGCTGTCCGTGACCGTCCGGGAGTAGTCAAAGCCCCAACCGTCCAATCTGTTAAAATAGGGCAACCATCAGAAATATGATGGCCAACCGTAATGAAACTAATCCAGTCATATACGGTCATTGCAGTTGGGACCAATTAACCATCAGTCTGGTCTCCAGACCACGTTATTGTCCCACTAGACCCAAACTAACGTAATGATGATGTAATTACAAGCCTTTATCGCTGACGTCACTATTTAACTGTCTATGTTCGAAAAAATATAAGTGGTTATAGAAATTCCACGAAGTATCACAGCGAGTACAAAATGAATGGTAAATGAATGCCTAACTATACTCCAAATGAAGTATATACGGTGCAGTGTTCACAACTTATAACCCACGAGTTGACCTGCTAAAATTGAAAAATTCAACTTTGATTCGCTGTATAGAAATCCCTTACAAAGCTCCATCGTGAGATACAGCAAACTGAAAAGTGTGATAATCTACTTCTTAACAAAACTTTAAAAGGAAAATCTATGATGGTAAAGTTATGCCATTTAAAAACTTGCCCCCCTAATTTGTGTGATGTCAGCGGTAGAAAGTAGTATAAGTATTGCAACATAGTTTTCTTGATTATGACTATGCCAGTTAATTGTTATCTATAATTTTCATAAATGATGTCACGCTTTTTAATAAGTTTATTGCAATAGATATATGACAAATGCACGTACAGGATAAACAAGTATTTAACTAGTAAACTATGTAACTATGTATGAGTCAACCAACTAAGTAGAGGTCTGAGACTTTAGCACGGGGACCTGCCCTTGCAAGAAATGCTCTGGCATTCGAGCTTTTTTATGTTTGGACCATACATATTTTGTCCACCTTTGTCACATATACCCCATACCCCAGCTTTAAATGATGTCATGTTTCCATACACCATACCTCCACAAGAATTAAATTTAATTTCTTGGGTCCCAGCATGCTAGCAAGGGATTCCAAAGCTCTATTTTTGGCAGTACAGAAGTGACTGAAGTGACTGTCAGTCAATGTGATGAACATGAACACTATTTTGTGCTCTGAAATTAGCTTTACAGGAACTGTTGTACATGTTCAATGATGCTTGCCTTCAATTGATAGAGTTTTTAGGCAAAAAACGGAGATAAATCCAGATAGTGACAACTTAAAACCTTTTTCTATCAGAGCAGATGTCAGTTCATCCAAGATTTTGACATACCTGATCACTTCATCTCTTCGTCTTTAATGGGCTGCAGATTGATAAAAGGCAATCTGTACAATGGCTTCTAAAAGTTCAGGTTGTTGTCTTCAAGTCGTGGTCTTCCTGGTGTTTTGTCAGTTTGTGAGCCAATGATTCTAGCTGCTTCAGGAACCATTTCAACAACTATTTGAAGCTGCTGTTTAAACTTCAATCGTTTTTCCTTTGCCTTTGAGCATCCAGTTGTGTTTGGCATGTAGATCTTTTTTTTATTTTAGATCATTGGCTTGCTTCTGCGTTTGTTTCAGCTCCATTGATCATTCACTTGAATGCATGTCTTTGGATTTTCTGTGATACAGTCCAAATAAATCATTTTGCAGGATTAAAAAATTTTTCTTGGAGCTCTTCTTGTGCTCTGGCTCTTTTAACTGGTTTGTCCACTGCTGAACTGCTTGGATTTATAGCTGAACTGGCCGAACCATTGTCAGTACTCGTGCTTAATTTTTCAATAATAGCTGTGCAACTTTCCGTGCCGTCTGCAGTAGAGTTTCCTTCAATCAATCCCATTTCGGCCTGGCCTTGGCCTTGAGAAATGTTTTCCTTATATGGTAGACTACTCCAAAAGCCTAAAAGTTGTCCTTTCTTTTTAAGGGACACCATTGCTTGTTCCTCCTCATACTTATCAACGACATCAGGCAAATTGTCCGATGTTTTCATCTCATTCCAGATCTTGATGGAATTTTCATGGTTTGATTTGTTTGATGTGTGTGTGCCTTCTTGTAGGCTTCGCGCACTTGGAATTACAAATCTCTCTTGTTGCAATCTGACACTGCCATCATATCATTATTACCATTCGATTAAATATTAACTTTTCAAAAGTAATTTTAACCTATCATGCTTATGTTACCATTCATACATACCCTATATATCATGTCCAGTCCTGTCATGTTAGGGCAAACCATCATTTGTGAACATTCCCTAAGTCGCTTGGCGTTTTAAAAAATCTTAAGTTTGTGCGGCAAAAAGCGGCATACCATATTAGACAGGTATCTCATACCAGAAGCTTTGTGCTGTATTATTTAGTTATGGAAGGTCCTCCTATTTCACCCGCGTGATCTCTTGTACGCTACACGTGGTTATATCACAATGTATTTACGAGTAATCTAACACATTGCGACCTGTTTCGAGAATTGCACGTTGAAAATATAATAGTACACGTAAGAGGATGGTCAGAAATATCTATTATCTATATTATTTAGTGTCCATCATGCAGGGTTATTGTTTTATATCAATAACACTACAATACATGTTCTCATAAAATTTACCAGTTTTAATTACTTTGCACCAATTATTAAGCCCTGTTATTTGAAAATGATACAATTCTTGATAATGAATTGTGATAGTTTAAACTGTTTATGCAATAAAAACTAAAGTTCATAGCCAGACCTTGTGTCATGGTCTTAAACCACTGTGACTTGCTTTGAATTGTATGGCATGTTTCCTCGGTCTGTCATATCCTAATCTATCAGTGGCTAATGAGCAAGGGATGGTTAGTGTTCTCTTTGGCAGCTTCAAAAATACTACTCTGAGAATGGATTTTACTAATTGGCATGTAATATGAAAAATAACTCAGTTCCATATGCTTTTAAGTGCAAGTAGAGACACACCTATTTGTCCTTTCCAATGGAGTAGTTGGCTCTAACGCTCGACTTAGTTTGCTTTACCTTCATTTCGTTTTTTGTTTTTAAATTTTGGAAGGATGTTTTTCCTACCATTAGTATATCCCTCATCTGAACTGAGCACTGACTAGACCGTAACAGGTGCCTGGTCTTGTGAAGCTGTTTGTAGTGTGTTCGCTTTGCAGAAAGAAGTTGGTCTGCCAGCACTTCCAATTCATCATGTACATCAGGATTGCAGGACCATAGAGCCTTTTGAGCATCGTGATTTGTTATTTGTACATATACATCTACATGTATGTAGTGCTGCTGAAAGTATTGTAAAAATAAAAAAATAAAAACTTTTTCACCCGGTTTGGCCAACACAAATGAATCATAATGTTCCTTGTAAATATTATGCATTGCTTCAGTCTTCACTTTCATCAACTGCTGGTAGTGAAAGAAAGGAATCGCTTCTGTAACAGTAATAGAATAAGGACGGGGACAGGAAACTGCAGTTGCATTACTTGATGTATGTTCACTGTAATGCCCATGACTCTTCTTACGCATGTGTACTTGCAAGGTTTACAGCCATTCTTCAGGAATACCTCTGGGAATACGTAGGACATAGTGCACAAAAGGGTGTTTAGTTAGCCCTAAGTGGTTGCCATTCCATCCATCAATCACATCCTTATTATTACGGGTTGGGTTAAGAGAACGGTTGATAGGAGAGTGCTGTTGGGTCATGTCGAGCTAAAGCTGTGGCCGGCGTTATTGAGTTTATCCACGTTAGCCAGTGCCAATGTTCTCATTGCCTGATCCACAAAGGCAACCTTTGTCGTTGCTGTGCTGTAACGAAGGTCCTTCTCGATAGCCCCCCTGTCAGGTAGATCAGCAGAGCCACGACCGGACACAATGGCATCTCAGTCCTGCCCAGGGAGATGGTCACTCCTTACCTGAAATGGGTCTGTCTGTCTTATACGCCTTGTGCGTGATTATCCCAGGCTTCCCAGCTCTGTCAACAGATGCAACGTTCATGTTAGGTGGGGTAGTAAACGTTGGAGTGATGCAACTGTTATCTTCTCAGACCTCAGGATGCCAAAGTACTTGCAGCACACGCATACTGCTGCCCATAGCATGATGCCTTGATTTAAGATGGCAGGCGTGATTGGTAGGTGGGCACGCTTGGCACCTGAATAGGACTCTGACTTTTCGACTCTAGCCCCCATAATTGCACAGTTGGGTCATCTTAGACATTTACGGATCACCCAGGCCGCTCATAATTGGGAGATAATGCATGGCTGAAAGGTATGACTGCATAGTTTGGTGAAACATGTCTTGAACAAACAGCCATGCTGCACAATGTCCTTGTTCATTGGTGATGGGGTGTGCTTTGTAAAATAGTCACCTTTCTGTAATTCTTAGATGTGGCAGCATCCTGTGTAATATTGTGACTGTTTTTCCATCCCACATGTAGCAAGGAGGCTCTATTGATGTGTGTGGGTTATGATTCCCTTTGTGCTTCAAGGAGGGGAGGACACACTTTGGAGGCAGGAAGAGTTTCAACCATGCATCTTCAGAATTCTTGTAGAGGACATATCTTGTAAGGTTGATGATGGTCTGGCTCATAGGCTCAAAGTTTGCAAATGCTGGTCTGGCTGTAGCTGGAATGTATTGCGGAGTTGGATGGTACAAATGACCCACCTGGTCAAAGGTAGGAAGGTCATGACTCGCATGTTACAGAGAGGTGGAAGAGGGCTGGTGTAAGGAACCTGGTGTGATGTACGTCTGAGAACGTTGGCAAAGGTGAGAGGCATATCAGGAATCGGCAACCAGCTGGGAACCACTGGGGCAAACAAATAGATTTTGATTTCTCAGCCACTCTGATGGCACATGTATGGAGCAATCAGTGCAGAGCAACCATCAAAAATTGCTTATAATAATATAACTCTGTGAGGTACATTGTGTAACAGCTTAGCACACAGACGAGTTGCTTTGTCAACAGTCATTAGGGGACCGTCATTGCTTTTGCAGCTGAAGTGAAGAAACAGGAATTATAGATGTTTGGTATTGTAGTCATCTTTTCTTTGACACAATAGCTTAGCAATTTGTAGATCCGTTTTTTTTCGTTTGGATCTCTCATAAAATATATGATCCCTTCCTGCATGGTGGGTAATAGAGGGATAATATCCTGCTCGTTTTTTAAAGTGCTAGACAAAGTTATCATCCTTGTAGAGATGTATGCATACTCAAAGGTGGATGTCTTGGTCTGCAGACTCGATCGCTTCTCAGATGAATCTGAATGGATCATCTCTATTGTTCACTGCTGGTATCCAGTCACAAAATATGGCCTGAATTATTTCATATGTGAGGAAATAGTCATCTCCAGCTTTGGACATACATAAGGGTACTACCATATTGATCGTGTGGAACATACAAACATATCCTCTATTTCAGGTTCTGAATCCCACCCTGATACAAAATTAAAGCCACACACACACACACACACACACACACACACACACACACACACACACACACACACACACACACACACACACACACACACACACACACACACACACACACACACACAGAGTCACGAGGGTAGGAGCTTCCTTGCCAAGATGGCTGTAGCAATAGGCCTGACCAAGGTGATATCTAGCCTTCCTTAATCCTTAATGTCTAATGTCCTGGGTGTACCATGCGGGGCATGTTTATACACCAGTTTTATGCGTTCCGCCATTTCGGCTTTCTAGCAACTTTTGACTGCTTTACCACGTTGTACATGTTGTTATTTGTTAGGGCCGAAGTTATGAAGTCCTAACTCCTTCCGCTGCTCTTATAGTAGCCCATCACAGTGAGGTACTGGATACGTAACACACGAAGGCTACGTACTGCACTGGATACCTCTTAAGTATGTAGTCCTGAATGTTGCTGAATGGTCCATCTGCATGGTTTCCTCCTAGTTTATTGCACTCATTAATCCACTGCCTGAACTCAAAGAGGAGTGCTGGTGACTGAAATCGGATAGCCTTCTTTCTTTCACCACATTCACTGTGACCATATAACAAAATCTCATCTCCTGTTTCAGTCCATCTTCTCACAGTGCATGCACTTGCTAAAAACATTCTGTTATTGTCATCATGACTTGGCTAAACTCCATCACTGAACTCAATCTAATACATGCACAATGCCAAGACATTTCCATTCGAGTCAGGGAGGTCAAGCATATATTCAACTAATGCATCTGCTTTTAGTTAATTGGCAAAAATTTCTTCCTAATTTGACCTGCTCTCTTCCGTTTCCCCTTTGGCTGCTTGCATTTCTGTCCTAAGCGTTTCTGCAATTTGTATTTGCCTTTGAGGGGTTACCTTGTGGATTTTCAGCTCCATCCTTGCCAACTTGGCAGCCAAGTCCAATGCTAGCGTGCCTTGATGAGCGACTGTTCGTTGTAGGTACTTCAGGAGGGTTCTGTTTCCATTGCCCGAAACAATGCCTGCCATACTAACTAAATAAATAGAACAGTAGTACATGTACATGGTGCAAAGCGCCTGCATACACCTGGTCAAAGAGCTCAAAAGCCTGTGTGGGATGCAGAGGCGTGGTGCAGTCCAGATGGACAAGTGTGCAGAACCTCCACAAACATAAAGGCAGCATGAGGGTCAACTGAGCCAACAACCTCTTCCAGATGGGACAGGAGTGAAACGAAGGCTAAGCTGATGTCAGCATTACCAATGGTAACTCTTAATTACAGCACTTATAGGCTTGCCTGTCTGTTTTACCTCTGGCTCCAGGAAAAGCGCTTTAACCCCTGCAGCTGAATACCTCACACTTAAAGGTTTTTAATTTTGAGGACCAAGGTTGAACCGAACTCTTAGATCAACGCCAGGGCTCTGCACACAGATGACCTGGGACAGCAAGTGCACCATCATTCAGGTACCGTGCATGGAAAAGCAGAGTACAACAGACATCTGTGGCAATTGCTATTCAGCACAAGGGGAAAAGAAAAAACAGGCCGCCGAGGAGATCCTCTGAACCCCCTGAGGGGATCCTCTGAACCCCCTGGCTTAGATCTCAGATGCCCTAGGGCTACAGCACCAGCTTGTCTAGGAAATGATTTGCACACTCAGAAAGAGGTGACTGCCGAGACACAACACTGAATGCATTCCTCATATCAATGTCCAGTACTGCAAAGTCACCATCCATGCACTGCTCCCCAGTACAAACTATCAAACCTTGTGCAATTTTCTCTGCTTCACATGGGCATGTCACATGGGGAAAAAATTATCAACCTTTGCTTTAACCATGACACAGAGACACTTACCAGTAAAGAGTCGCTGAGCTTCTTCTACTGCAACTGGACAAATATCAAAGGGACCATTTTCCTTTGACTTGTTGAGAGCTGTTAGATTTCTTTCTGCAATGAATATTAACAGTACTGTGGGAACCTCACCAGAAGCAAGGATGGGGATGACTGCTATTAGCTGCAATGGAGCCTCTGTTGCGTCAATAAGATGTTGTATCCGGAGATACATGTATGAGGGACCAGCTGATGTGAGCTTAGAGAAGGTCTGTAATATCGCAATGATGTTAAGATCATTTTGGAACTGATGTAGGCATTTCAACTTCAGGTAGGGATTAATTAACTGCTTGATTTATTTAATGTTAAATAAATCAAGCGATTAATTAATTTCAATTATGATCTAAAAGCATTGCATTCTTTCGTGGACACCCTGTGTAGTTTTCATGATGATGAGCACTGCTGTATACACCTGTAGATGCATGTTTCATCAACCATCCATTGCCATGCCTGGAATGGAGTCCGCAGATAGCCATCCATAACATCAGTACAAATTGTGCAGTGGTACACAGCAATGGAACCACACTTGCAACGTCTCAGC
This sequence comes from Eunapius fragilis, assembly GCA_963681505.1. Lineage (NCBI taxonomy): Eukaryota > Metazoa > Porifera > Demospongiae > Spongillida > Spongillidae > Eunapius > Eunapius fragilis. The sequence goes on along the minus strand of OY811986.1, from coordinate 3,223,923 downwards.
CCTCTCTTCCCACGACTGCTGTACACATGCAGTGAACTGAATACATGGCTTGTAGGGCTTCATGTTGATATGCAGTTTCTGTTTTGTCCGGTGCCCTGTAACTATTGAATCCACAGCCTCACTTTCAGAAGGTTCTTCAGAGGTCTGCAAAGAGTAGGCAACTTCCTCTGTAAAATTCTATGTGGGTCCTTATGGATTAAAATGTTGCCACATATGATGCATCTGCCTCAGTAATTACTAGGATAGTCTTAATCGCTCTGTGCTCCCACTGTTGGGTGTTGTAATATCTGTAGACCTTGGCAGGAAGCTTATGCCTAAAGCAGCACTCAAGCACTCAAAGAATATATCATGAGATCCTAAACTATATAAGACAGCCAAACAGTCTGGCCACTAATGTAGAGTTCAGAGTTTACATACACTTAAGGTCTGGACATTAGTTCTCTGTGTACATGTAGGTGTAACTGCCAACAGACATACTGAAAGACCAATCTTGTTCTCTTGGCGTGGTGTTACTTGACTCCTGTGCCTTGTTTTTGGCTATCATCTATTTTGCACTACCTTTTCTTTTACCATGTGAACCTCATCTTATATGGTGTTGTGCATTGAAATAAAGTTCTTTCCAATGGTATCAGCCCAGCCGTAAGCTATTTAGATATTATCATCTAAACTAGCTGTGCATATAAGTGTCACCCAGCTGCCATCATTGATGTATTCCTGCTTTATTAATATGCTTTTTTGGGTACATTGTAGTTGCAGTTTTTACACAACCTGTGCAACACAAACCTTTGTTGTGACAGGCTATGGCAGTTGTGACACTTGTGAATGCAGAGTTTTTGTTCACACTGAAAAAAAAATCTGCAGGGGGGGTGAAAAAGAACAGCATCTGTAAAGTTTTGTCTGTGTCTTAGAACTGCTTTGGTCTTTAAAACAGGGATCTTTAGCCAGGTTACAAACCTGTTCTTTAAATGAAATGCAATTATGACCTTTCATATTTTCGCACCTTCATATACAGTATGCTTGACATATGTTGGATGTTTATGTCTCATTTGTACCCAAGTGCAAGCTAAGCACAACCAAAGTTGGATTACATGAACATGTATGTTTCCAAGGATACTTAGAATATGATGAATGAAAGGAAACATGCTATCTACAGTCAACAAAACATTCATCAGTACAGTGTAGCTCTATGGTTGCAACTTCTAAGCTGATTAGAATGCTCACTGTACATGTACATGTATTTTTGTGGGTCATATAAGCGATGTACATGTATGCCATAGCGCTTATTGTTTTATGTTGCCTCAACCCTACCTTCATTGAAATCCCATGCAAGGATAGCTGAAGCAATCGGAGCTGTACATATATGTATAAATTATACATGTACAGCATGCACCTTTTGGTAGTCCGCTATCATGGAGTACATGTACTTTCTGTTTTTAATGAATAACTGCTGAGTGGCTTTGTGCTAACTATATATTACATGTACATGTATATGTATGTATACATGCTCATGTACATTATCTACGTTTTATGTTGTTTGCCTCATGATGTCTCTGACCTCTCTATCATCAGCTGGTGCATCACTGGTGCAATGGAATCGAGTGAATGGTAACCTGCTGGCTTCAGCACATGACTCTGAGCTGAGGATATGGGACCTAAGGGTGAGAGCGGGTTATATTACATGTTATCTGCTAGTAAAAATAAGCTGAGTTTAATTGGGGAAAGGACATGCACTCTCTGGATTTAGGGCCAATGGTGTGGTATGTTAGTAAATGCTTGCTTGCTGTTTGAAAGATGTCATGTTATATGTACATCTGGCTTTCAGAAACCAACAACAGCGATGGGTTTTATCACTGCCCATACTTCCCGTATCCATGACATTGACTGGAGCTATGGTGATGAGCACACTCTAACATCGTGCAGCCATGATTCTAGCATCAAGTTCTGGGAAATACATGCACACAACCCATCTCCTAGGGAGCCAATCTTCGCCATTAAAGTTGGGGCTCAGCCAATATGGCGGGCAAGGATTTATGTAAGTTACATAAGTTAATACATGCAGGTACATGTACATGTATATGTACAAGTAATTGTAACAATGAGTAACTACATGTAGAATGAAATCAAGACCTGTTATTTAGATACATGTACATGTCTATGCAAAGTGCGTGCACATTTTCCCCGCCAATGATTTAGGCAAACAGCATCCTGGGACAGGTGTGTAAATCATTAGAACGAATCAAGCAGGAAAATTTGCAATCACTTCGCTCAGCTACAGTATTTTTCGGAATGGGTAGTCAGGGTAAAAATGAACCAGACAGGAGAATTAAAAAGATGCATGATCCCTCTACTTACATGCAAGTACAAAACTTGAAGTCAATGAAATTTTCCTGCCGTTATTAAATTAAATTTTTCTGCTGAAAGATACTGTGGGTTTAAACCCCAAGTGGTATTGCATGTTGCAATGCTGGCACAAAGCTAATGCATGACCCCATCATGTATTTTACCATACAGAAATGGTTTAGTATTAAGGGTTGAAAATAGGACGTTAATAGCATTTAGCATTTGGAAGTTACATGTACATGTACATGTAAAGCGATTGCAAACGTGAATCATTTTTATAATTTCATATATATACACAAATTAAGATATTTTTTGCATGAACTGTCCCATATATTGCACGGAACTTGATTTTGATGTTCTCCCCCCACCTGTACTGCTGTAGCCTGCTGGCAATGGTGTTGCAATGGTTTTTGTTCCTGCCATGCATGCGGGGGAGAACAGAGTGCTTCTTTGGGGGAGGAGCTCCATGTCAGTACCCGTAGTTGCACTCTCTGGTCATACAGAGCCTGTTCTGGATCTCTCTTGGAGAAGGGTCAGAGAAGGTAGTGTTGGGAAGGAAAACAAGAGGGTGGTTAGGTAGCTTGTTTAGTGTACATGTAGCTCAGGAAGTTAAGTTATGCCTGTGACGTGTGAATAAACAATAGCTAGAATGTGATGCCCTACATCTGAACTGCTATCAGCAGCACTGCTGGGTATCTACCTACAAGTACTGCACATATTTATGTTCATGCACCAATGCCATCAAACCATCCTTAACGTCTAACGTACCAGGCGTCCCCCGGGGGTACATTTGTCTACCGCGGTGTATACTTGTTCATGTTCTGCCAGTTTAGCGTCCCTTTTACATTTGACGGTGCATGCTCGTTGTACAGGTCCTTTGGAGCTTGCCCCGAAATTGCCAAGCTCTAATTCTTTTTCTTTGGTCTGAAGTCAGAGCGTCAAAGTGAAGCTAAATATTCGATCGTGGTACGCGTAGTTAGTATAGAAAATTACATGGCAACCACGCTTCACTTTGAAACTCTGGCTTGAGACCAAAGAAAAAGAATTATACCTTGGCAAGCTCTAAAGGACCTGTACAACAAGCATGCACTGTCAAATTTAAAAGGAATGTTAAACTGGCAGAATATGAATACATTTATTTTCTGTACACTGCAGTAGACAAATGTACCCCCAGGAGGACGCCCGGTATATTAGACATTAATTGTACATGTGTATGTATGCCCCATTATACATATACCTTTCTTATATGGCAATCAAGAATGGCAGCTGGTGAGCCTGTCACGGGACCACTCCCTTAGAATATGGCGACTCAACGACCAAATTGCACAACAGTTGGGACAAACTCCAGTGGACCCATCTGCAGCCAAGGAGGAGGCATTTACCAGTACTCTGGTTCCAAAAATCCTTATTCCAGAGGAGGAGACATCCTTCAATGATCGTACCCCTGCTAGACAGCTGACCACACCCACACCATCTCCCTCCCCTCCACCAGCAGTTCCTCCTGTTCCACTGGAACTCCCTGCTGGCCACAAACAGTACTCACCCAAAATGCTCACCCTCATGCAGGAATTTGCACTTGTGAAGTGGGACCCACCCAACCTGGAGTTAGAGAGGGTAGGGTCATGGTGTTTGGTTAATGTACAAACAGAACATCCAAATGCACACATGTGTTGTACACGTATATCTGTATGGTTTTGGCTAAGAATACACACTCTACATTGTAGAGCACTTTTTGTGGATTCTAACAAGCACTTGTGCACGTGTGTGATTCTAAATTTACATAATACAATAAGTGTACCCATTGATCATATCAAACAACTGGTTTTATGTACTATTTTTCGTCTGCATGTAGAGTGAAGCCTCCGAGAGGAGCTGTGTGGTCAAGGTTCAACAAGGTGTCCACTTGGTGCGGCTATCAATCTCCTTCCCCTCCCACTACCCCTATGGTGCCGCCCCCTCATTTAGCTTTGACAGGAACGGCACTACCATTGACATACCGAGCCAGCAGGAGCTGAATCAAGTGATTGGCCTTAATGGCACACACACATACACACATGCTGATGGCACACATAAGTAGTAGCATTTACATACACATAATAGAGGCATATATCTATGGGTCTTGCTTAAAAGAGAATTTGTCACACACCTAGAAAATGTGACCACCGGTTTTTATTTTGCTTAAGCCAATATTCAATATTGCACGGTAACACTCAGTAGAATAAGAAATGTCCAGAATGACATTAGTCAATTCCAAGGCAATGCATTTAATGCCTTGTTTGCCTCTCTTGTAGATTTTAATTGAAACAGCTAATTCTTACGTGAAGAGCAATAGTCCTTGCTTGGAGCATTGTTTGAAGAAGCTGGTTAAGAATTTGGATGGACTCATGGTAAGTATATGTAAAGTGAAGTGACATAATACACTAGCAAGTTCAGGGTGTAATGATGTATACTTACTGTGGATGCATAAGCACACACATACCCTAACACACCTGTGTATAAGCATGCATATCTCCATAACTGTGAAAGGTTTATTTCTAACTCATTCAGCTATACCATTTTATTTCCTTGAAATGGCTCACGTATTATTCACAGTTATGGAGATACAATCATTTAAACAAGACCCTTTTTTTTTGACATAAGAGGTAGGTGTGGAGGAGGGCTTATTGGTGATACTATAATGGTACATGAACTTGTATATGCAGCAGACTGTACAGTGCAGCAGGCCTATGTACATGTACATGTACATGATTGCGAATGTTTATGTATAAGCATGCACTAGCATAGTGCGCACCATGTACATGTACATGTGAGTGATGATGCACACACAAATATACATGTACATGTGCATGCTACGCAAACATGTTTTATACAACACACATGCAACAGCTGCAGTTTGTACATTCCTATGTAAATGTTCGTATCTTACCCTATTTAGAGCCGACCTCAGCCCCCGCCTGTTCAGCCAGCACCTGATTTTGAGAAGCCATTTGGTCACCTTGACGATGAACACATTCCATTTCCAAGAGTTAGCGGCGCCACCTTCTGTGGCAATGGTAGGATGTCCAGAGCATGTAGTGTATGTATTACATTTAGTGGACTGTATGCACTGATTACTGCAGTCTACATCCATGGCTGCATGTACGTTGTACACATCATTTTGATGAATCTTGTTGCATGTGCTTGCATTTTATTCAGGCATGCTAGTGTGCTTCAGTTCATCGACGGACATCCCTGTGGCAAGGTACTGTACACACTGGAAACATACATGTACAAAGCCACACAAGCTAGCTTGACATGCACTTAGCTTTAGATGTTATACTGTAGCTGTACAAGATTGTGTTAATTTCATGTGCTTGTGCACTGTAGTTGTTTCTAACACTGGGTCTGTGAAAATTGAATACTTCTTTGGTTGTGGAAGCAAACTTTGTGAAATAAGTTGTAAAACGCCAATTGTATTTTGATGGAGAGTTCAATCATTGCCAAGACATTTGGTGTTGTCTCCTATCTTGTATTTATAACAAACCCTAAGCTGTATGCATTCTAATTGGAGCAGTTCTAACTTCCTTATTGACGCGTACACTTTATTCCTAGGTCGTTTGAAGCAGGTTTTAATATTTCCTAACCATTATGATGCCACAACAGAAACGATGCTCCCAGTTGGCTTTGTTCATGTACATGTACAGAACTAACTTTCAGCTGTTTTTGCCTCGTGCACAGACAAGAAACAAATTACTGTAATTGATTTCAGCTTGGAGCCTAGCATGTCTGGGTCCTCAAGTAGCAATGCGAAGGCTAATGCACATAGTTTAGACACAACATCGTCCCTTGAATTGGATTCACTGCTTTATCATTGAAGTGTCAAAAAACATTCATATGTCTCGACTCTGGACCCAAATCATGATCGATATTTGTATCTGGAGTTGAGATGTAAGGGAGTTTAGTTCCTGCTTTGATGCCAGCTTGATAGTCTGAAATTTGTTTGAACCTTACCTATCTGATGAACCAGGTGAGCAAATTTATTCAAAACAGAAACGAGTGTCCCATTTCTGGTAACGATATTATCTTCTAGACTCGAAATGAACGCAGAAAGTACATATAGACTTTACTGTAGTTACAAGGCTGGGAATAGCTCCAAGTATCATACAGAGTTGGATATAAAATGGTACTTGTGATAATTGGAACCCTTCCAACTGATTTTCAAAAGTTCAACAAAATAGGCCAAAAAGACTTTCACAGACTCATTAAATTGTACATTTACATTATTTTGATGAAGTGGATAAGATTGAAATGACCTAAAATAGTACCTAATTTGACAATGGAGGTTGCTACTATTACTGCTTTGCAAGAAGCCAACATTGCAGTACCTGTATTTTAGTAAGTAATAAAAACATCTACAAGAAAGTTGGTGGCATATACGTGTACATGTACAGTACATGTAGGATGAGAAGGCAATGGTGTAAAAATCAAGTTAAATTATGTACACAGTGATAATTTGCTACCATCTTATCTGCTGCTCTCTCTGTTCAGTTGCAGATCAGTCAACATGCTAGCTGTATACTATGCTCGTTCAGGTGGGCGTGGCCCACTAAGATCTGGCTTGATGAGGATAGGTTCTGCCGGCAATCTTCAGAGAACCCCAACGTCACTTAGTGTATGATTGCCTTGTATCATGTTATACATGTATATTACCACTTACACATACATGTATACATGTACATGTACCACTGGATACAATTCTGTATTACACACTTACACTGCAACCTGCTCACAAGAAGTTTGCGTGTACAGTGGCTATATCTAAAAAAAAATTTTTGTAGGTTCCGAACCCAAATCCTATGGATGCACCATCTGTTGATATATACAATATTAGCTCTTTGCTTCCTGTGGACTATGAAGTGGCAAAGAACTACAGGTACTGAGACTCCATCTTATGGAGGATGCTGTTGTATTGCAAAGGTTACAGTTACCCCTAGTGTTGGTGTGTACTGTTACGTCAAAGTGCATGTACCTACCGTTTTCTCTTTAATGTTGGTTTGCAGACTGACAGGACCAGACATTAAGTCAATATGTGCGTGGAACGCCTCTGTAGCGGCACAGTATGGTCGGTCAGATGTCCTACAGGCTTGGTCGTTAGCTGCCTTGGTTACCGATAAAGCAATTGTGCTGTCTTCTGATCCGTACGAGGATGTGCCCTGGCCTGAGCATCCATTTGCACGACAGCTCATCCATTCACTGTAAGTTACATTTTGTGTGCCATTTTCCCTGAGAATGAGATAATAACTCCCAAGTGTTCAAGGTTTTATGTGCGCGGACCAGTATTATACTGTACTAGAACCATGGGTTAGCTGAACAATAAGGATAATGCAAAGGTACATTTAAGGATTTAAAACACTTGACACTCTTCGGCATACATGTACATGTGGGATTATTTACAATTTATATTATACAAAAGGTACACTTGTGTGACATGGTTGATGTATTTATCAACTGTTGGAGTCATCAATACTATTACTCAGCTTTGTATGGCTCTTGCTTTGTTGATAAAAATGACCATTGATGAATCAATCGTACATGTAACCTGGTTACCTATGTACATGTATACGTCACTGTCACTGTACATGTATATTTACTTTTCTTTGTCTTTGTTTACTTCTTCTGTACATCTAGCTTCAATCACTTTGCACAGTTACATGATGTTCAGACTTTGGCTATGCTGGCTTGTGTTTTTCAGATGCATAAATTCCAAGTCATAACAAAGGAACAATATGATAAGAAAGACAGGGAAAGCTTGCTGAAGTTTCCTTCTCCAGCCAAGGTATTATTTGTTACTTGTATACATGTACATGTACATGTATGTGCACGTATGCTAACGCACCAAGTATAATTAAAAGTGTGCCTGTTAAAACCATTTTTGTATTTAGATTACTTTTTACTTTTGCCTTTGTATTTATATGCATGTATTGCATTAGTGCATTGTAATTACATATCACATTATTTGCAATGTACTTGTGCATATATACCAAGGATTAAAATGTTATTGCTGAGTTGAAGTTCATGGAACAATTTCTCATTGTGTTAGTACATGTACTTACATGTACAATGATGATACATCACTTGCATTATAACATGAATAATTAATTACAGCATTAATAATTAAGAAACTAAACTTGCAACTGCATATCAACTTTAATGAAATAGTATCTCGGGGTGCAGTTCTGTTGTGATCCTCAATGATGTGCAGCAAGTCTTTCCCAATCTTCCAGTAGTTGTCCATTAATTAGTTATCCTATTCTAGCGTCTTGTCACAAATCTTTTGAACTGGACACTAACTGGAGTTAGTACACCCAAAGGGTTGTACATTTATAACCTGGAACTAAGACAAAAGATGTTTCTCCTCATGTGTTCCATAGTTTGCGCCAGATTACACATATGTGAAATGTCAAAAACAAGTTTGTCACTCACAACATTCCAGCACAACCCCCCAAACCTTCTATCCTTAAGGAACATCCAGATTTTAATTTCCCAATGTTCCCTTTGCGTATTTTCTATCATCTTCAATGTATATGGAAGCTGCTGGATTCGATCTTGTAACCTGATACCACAATGCTCATGTTGACAGACCAGTTTGTTCACTGCTTGAACAAAGCTGATTTTGTGGATTAGGCTAAACTGGAATGAGATCTACAAAATATACAGCAAACCTGCACTGAAGCTGATCCTAGACAAGTATCACGGATGTACTTGGATGTGTAAAAGGAGTGAAAATTCAGGTGGAACCTGATGCAAAACCACGGTTATTCAGACTACTGTTTGCATTGCAGTCTAAGATGAAGGAAGAGCTGAATCACCTGAGTTAGGAAGGTATCACATCACCGCACAATTTGAAAGGTTTAGACTCTGTTGAATTCCACGTAAGAGGTTTACATTCTCTTGGTGTTCAATCTTCATCATACAGTGGTCCTTTGGTGTTGGACATGAACACATGGAGTTGTATGTACCCTGAAATCATCAGATGCTCTTAGATTTAGTGTTTCCCCGAGAGTGTGGTGCTTCAGTAGTGCCACACTTATGAGTAAAGATGATTACTGGGTGTTAAGTACAACTGTGAAGATAGGTGATAAAGATTGGTTTATGGGCAAAAATGGTTACACTTGTGGTAAGAAAAGGGTATGCATGTAAAAGCAAGTACATGTACATGCTAAATACTAGTTCTACGATGGCGCATCTCACGATGCCTTCTGTATCTTCAGTTGGAACTAGCCAGGGACAGTCTTCTTTCCACGATGAACAGTACCCTATTTTATGACCTCCTTTGCTTTTTTGAAATGTACAGTTGAAATCTCTACTGTGCTTGACTTCTTTGCCATTGCTGTAATGCCTGAGTTATGTTGCCTGATATGCTGCTTATATAGTACTAAAAACATGCTGAGGGGTTTGTCGGGATATAATTAGAAACATGTAATGACGTAAGGTATATATAATTATAATTTAAAAGGAAACCACAGATGACAAAGCAACCAAGTGCTAATTACATTCAATACCCACACATTAATCACCTGGAATGCGCCACGCTATAGCATGGTGCAGGGGGGAAACACTGAGATTCAGTACTTACCTCCGGTTCCATTCCACATTGTGGAGGAATAAGAATTTGAATCGCTCTTGCAACACATGATTTATGTATAGCATTAGAGAATAGCTTGTGTAATGAGCTATTTTTAACCGATTAACAAATAAGGTATTACTCACTTTAGTTAATTGCCCGACCCGTAAGGCGTCTACCTCTCAGGATAACATGCGGACACATTCTGGAGCGATTGGCACACTTGGTGTTCTTTACAAACGTTCCTGTCGTGATTTATGCTAACCCAAAGGAAGGTGAAGAAGAAGATGAAGAAGAAGGAGGAGGAGAAGGAGGGGAGAGGAGAGGAGGAGGAGTAGAGGAAGAAAAAGGAGGTGGGGAGAGGAGTAGGGGAAGGTGGAAGAAGAAAAAAGGAGGGGGAGGGGAAAGAAGAACAAGAAGAAAACGATGACGACGACGATAGTAGTGTTTAGTGGAGTAGCATTGAAACCTTTATTCTTGAATGCCACTCTAAAACACCACCTTGAAGGGTACCGTAATTGTGATCCTCCGCCATCCATGTGGACAAGATGCATACAGACTTTACATCAAGTCAAAGTCACGTTTGGGTGTGAAAGTTTGTGGATATCCAATTCTACTGAACTGCACCTTTCGAAGTACCCCAAACTCAAGCTTTTCTTCTGGTCACCATACGCTGCACAACTCCTCTAACACCTCGATTTAGACAGCGTACAACCATAGAACTACCCTTGTCTATATCAGTTCCTTGCTCCCTTTTATAAAAAGTTATTAATCAGTAGTTTTAAAAGTTACTGCTCAGTTTATTTAAATGTTCAATTCTGGAGTTATACCATTTTGCGTGACTTTCCAATCACCCTGTATACAGTCTTTTACATGGAATATGTGAGAATTGCAGACTGCAGAACTAATCAATTTCCAACCATCTTAAATGTCTGACCAACATTGACTTTGGCATGGCATGTTGTCAGAACACAGATTAATCCTTAGTTAGATGTACAGCACTATTTGTATGATAGACAGCCTTGTGTATGTGTGTATTTGCTTTACTTAACACAGCCATCCATCTGCTCTCACAATGGTGAGTCTCAGGCAGAAAGGGATGAAGCAGAAGACATGATAGAAGAAGAGGACAAGCATAAGATGAACTTGCAGTAAGAACACATGCATGTACATGTGCAGCATACATGTATTGTTTCATGTATGCTATTCTGTAAATTGGTATTAAAACAACCACAGCAAATATTGTTTAGTGACTATATGTGTATGTAATGTAAACATGGGTTGTACAGTTTATTGCAGTACAGGACTGCAAAATTACCGTTCTACATAATGTTACAGTACGTGTAATTATGGTTTTATGCATTGATATACATGTAGATATTTTGATAGCAGATGTGTTAGTGTCTTGCTCTTGCATGCTTGGACTCTTATCAATTAGATACACATAGATTTTATATTAAATTATATACTTGTGTGCTGTAAATAACAATAACGATGTTACTGTAATAGCATGTGATACTTAGTAATTATTAATTAAGCATTAATGTATATAACAGTTGACATACAAACTTAACCTATAATTGCCTTTAAAAACTTAAATTATATGACCTTACAAAAACATACAACAGTCAAAATAATAGGACTTTTGGTTTCAAGGGTATATAACAATTTCCTAGGTGTTTCAGTTCCTAATTTCCCGCTGGTGATAAAAATATAAGAGAATGGCAAATTTAATGATGCATCTGAGAGTTTTGCCTATTTCACATGTTACTGTAACCAGTGACCTATAATGTGATTGTCACCTTGTGTGTGTGAGAACGTGAATACTCATCTAGAACATTCCTGAATTTCAAATGTATCATTATATCATAGATAGTTTAGAGATGGATTGGAAGCACGTCACGTGAGCCATTAAGACTATGCGCGCACTCCGTGATCGCGCGAATCACACCTTTCCAGAGGACAAATAGAGACAAAAGTCGTCAAAGCGTGCCATTCAGATTTTTTTGTGGACCTTTTTTATCGCCTATTTGAAAAGTAAGCGTTCTGTAATGTATTGACCTTTAAAAAGCCTCGGTTTGTTACGCGCAGTAATTTCACCACTCTCGCATGCTTATGTACCTGTTGTGAAATACGGGTGAGTCTCCAAAGGTTTATTGTGTTTTTTAAGTTTATAGAGATCGTTTTGCAAGGAGGGATTTTTTAGTTTTGTTTTATCTCCATTGGATCGTGTGTAACACCTTCGTATAGTAGTACGGGGCATAATTTGGAATACTTCGTCCATGTACCTTTTTACGAGCCATCCTAAGTGTTTTAGTAATTCTGTGGATGAATCCTAAGTGTTCAGTGAATGCTCCAGGAGGGACATTTTTCATTTTTCGAAAATAGTATTTGGTTTTCTAAAAACACTGCCTCAAACTATGCTGATTTTGTGATTTATATGCAATGTTTTCATTTTTTCCACGTCTAGCACAAAATCTTGACCATCAACTTAGAGAATAGGATTAAAGGTAAGAAGTAGAACGGTAGGCATGTAACTCGTCAGGTTTTGTCGATACCTCAGCCATAAATAAGTATCTGAACGATTTATGACTCAGCAGCTACAAGCGAACATACAGCAGATCACGAGTGTAGGTGATAATTCGCAATAATTAACTGTGCTTCCAATCCATCTCTAAACTATATGATTATATAGAGTGCGTGCTGCACATGTCTCGTGTGATTTTCTGTCATTGTACTGTCTGAGCGAGATTTGTGTAACATTGGTGGCAGTGGTGGGATATGGCACAACATGGCATACACGGGTTGACTCTTCCTGAAATTTGTACCGATAGCACCGAAAAATATGATCATTCCTGGAAACGATTTGAGGTGATAGTGGCAGCAGAAAAATGGGAAGATGAAAGGGACTTGGCAGTACGCCCGGCTTTACTCAAAGGAAAGCTCCTGGATATCTTCAAATCATTATCTGATGCGGTGAAGGCTGATCTTGCTTCACTCAAGAAAGCATTGGCAGACAAGGCAGGATTAACAAAAGATCCCTTTTCATCAGCGAATAGGTTTGTGGAGCAACGCCAGGAGGCACAAGTATCTGTTAGACTTTCAAATGGCGCTGTGGAAGCTCTTCGTGGAGGCTTACCCAAAAGATAATGTGAATACCTCGACCGTCTTTTTGGGATGTTTCGTGACGAGACTACGCAGTGAGCTAGCTATAAAGGTTCTCTTGTGCGGCACTCTAAGCACATTGGACGTTGCAAATCGCCATCTGCACTGAGTGCGCTCTGGGATTCGACAAGGCTCAGATCCAAATGCTGCAGGTTGGAGGAAAGGATGACCTACGCGAGCTTATGGACAAAATCGTAAGCCAGATGGAGACCCCGGAGCTGCGACTACATGAAACCAGGGATGGTCCAGTGACCTCGGGTACAGCGATATATGCAATGCTACTTTTGCAATAAGAAGGGACACGTCAGGCGCAACTGCCTCCTTCGAGGTGAGGATGATGGTTCCCAGGACGGTAGGAGGTGTGTTACTGTTAATAGTACACCATTCCGGGTGCCAGGTATGCTGGGCGGGCAAAGCGTGCGCTTTCGTAGGCAGGCATTGACAAAGCCGCGCCCATCACACTTGGAGCAAAAGGCATCCCATTGGACATTCTTGGAACAATCAATCTAACAGTAACTTTAGATGCAGTCAGAGTGCAAAATAACTTCATAGTCGCAAGGAAGCTTACAGTCGAGTGTCCTTGTATGGTGCAATCATTGACTGCTCTGAATGTACAGTAGCGGCTCGCACATTGCGAAAAGTAACAGCTCGCACATTGCAAAAATAAGCCCTATTCATTGTGATGTTAGGCCAGGGTTATTGTTCTTTGCATGACCCAATCGATCGCTGCAACCCACCACTAATGAGATTCACGCAGCCCAGAAATCTCATTAGACGTAGTTTATGTAAACCACCCACCTGTTGATCATCCCAGAAATTATTTTTTAATAATATGTACTTTAACCCTTTAGCTGAGGAGAAAACACCTGAACGGAATGGCTTTACCGTTTTTCTTCTTGTATTTTCTATGTCCACGATGATTAAGGCAGCTTGCATATTTCTTCAGCAGCTATGCATGTAACACCCTGACAACAAAAGTGGCATAAATATGCTGTAGCAACCCATACATGTAAACCACCTACGCATGTATGTTGAGTAGATACACACATGTATGTATGCATGTGCATCTTGTGCATATGATATGGCCTGTGTGCAAAAGTGAAGGGATAACAGCTCAATAACTGCATCTTACCATAAGATCATGTTCTACAGATACCTATATTCCAAGCTGAGTGAATGCATATACACATTGAATTGTGCTGCAGAGAATTTAGTGCATGTTGGGTTATCTAACTGAACTAACTTGTACCACAAAAGCAATATCACCGAGCCACACAAATCATTTTACTACGATGAGCGCTGGCTTTGAGTCAGAAGTTCATGTGCACCTGAAGGGACAAAGCAACAACAAAAAATGGGCGAAGTTTCATTTGCCAGTTACCATTGTTTTGTAACTACAAACTTATGTGCTATAAATTGCAGCAGTCCAACGTAGATGAAATAATCAGGTAACAAAGAGAGAGGGGAGAAGTAAATAAATCACTTCACAAGTTTGAAATCAAAAGGTACTTGTAAAAGTTGAAAAACACAAATCACATAACGCATAACATCACACAATATCCAGTATATGTACACAAACATTTCGGGCCATGTCAATGATCACATTATCTTCCACTTTGGTACCAATGGAATGCATTTCATGTAACAATGGTATCAGCGTTTTAAGGAGTTTTACTTTATCCAGTGGCTCCACCTGTGATACAGAATCACTGTCATCCCCATCATTGTTTTTATCCACATCTAAAATAGCCGTCTCTTCTACATCTAGCCATTTCTTTAACGCTTTTGATGCCATGTCCTTCAATTCATCAACTTTTTTCATATGCATGTCAAAACCCATGGTAGTTAGCATTTCATGCACATTGCTATCCTTTGAGAATAGATTGCACATACTCATAACAATGTCAGTTTTCAAAGTTTTATGATAACTGCACATTCCTGTTATTTCCAGTTCATTTAACACTGGAAGGCAGTGTGAATGATGCCAGCACCCTGAAATTACTGCAGGTGACATATCCCAAACTTGTTTTAAAATGGTCACAGCATCTGCAATATGTGCAGGGCATCCATAATCCAATCCCGTTCAACCACCAGGTAGTTGCTTCGCTAATAACTGCAATTGTGAAAATTTATCTGCATTAAGAACAAGATTTTCCAAAACTTTACTTCTATACTTCATCTTAAGTGCAGCAATAATTCCCTGGTCCAGGGGTTGGAAAATAGCTGTCACATTTGGTGGCAATTTAAACACTTGTACTTGATTAATGGATCATGACAATTGTTATCATGACCTGAAAATCCATCAATAATGAGAGCAGCAGGTTCTTTAGTTATATGACGAACGTGTGGTAAGTATATATCATACCACCACTTGTTATAAATAACTTTATCATTCCAGGTATTTACTTGGGAATAGTATGGCAAACAAGGTGTGTTTCTTTTAAAGCATCGCTGATTTTTGGATGACCCAATGACAACAGGTGGTAGCTTGCAGGTCCCTGTTGCATTTACGCATATACTTACTGTTATTCTGTCTTTTGCCTTCATCTGCTTTAAACCTCTACCACGCTGTCTTTTGTCCCCTTCACACTCTAATAAGATATTGCGGCTAGGTAGAGTTTTATAAAATAATCCTAGCTCATCCATATTAAATACGTTGTTTACGTCAAACCCCTTTAAAGACTCACGCTGTTTTTCCATCTCTTCTTCTGCATTTTCCATACTGACGTCGCCAGCCTCACCATGAAGCTTTGTATACTTAGACACTCTAAACCTCTACCTCCAATGACTATACCAACCATCTGATGCATTAAAAGTTGTACTAACTCTTAGTTTTGCTTCATGCTTTGCACGGGTTTCAATCAGTGATCGAGACACTGGCAATGGTTTTCCAGTACCATGATATTTTCTTAGACTTCATAACCATTCAAACACTGCTGCATCGATTTCACGAAACTTTGCTTTATTTACAGTAATTTTAGAATGACTTGGTACAATGCCGTTACCTTGGCAAGTTTCTAAAGTAGCTTTACACTAAATAATACGATATGCCTGAGCTACACTAATACCAAACACACCAGCAACCTCCTTAACTGGCCTACCATTTCTAATTTCTTTAATGACATTGATCTTCTCAGAAATTGTGAGGCACTTGCGTGTCTTCCTGGCACTTACAGACATTGCACTTAAGATCCAACTCCAAATGTAGTATGAAGGTCACACCAGCAAAGGGCTGACAAGGAAAAGGCCACAAGATCACACCCACCCCCACCCACCCCCCCACTGTACAGAAGGTAGAAACGAAGGCCACAGTAGATGCACACCACACAGTGCTGTATAAAAAACGCAGAATCGAAGGCCACAAAGAATGCACACCCCACAGCACTTACAGTGCACAAGGTAGAAATAAAAACGCAGAAGATTGTTAGCCGTGCGCAATTTGTAGAAGCTGTTAGAATGAAGCCAGCAATGAGTATGGTGGGCTGAAAACTGGCGAACACCTAAGCAGTAAAAGCGGAAAATGAAAACTTTGGCAACAGTGATCCGGTTTCCAAAAGCAAGTAAATGTCACAAAATAAAGCACGTGCATGATGCAATTTATTATCGTGGGCATGCATCATTTAGGATGTATGTTGAAAAAGAAAGTTACTAATAGTAGGGCCTGTCTGGGGTACCACATGTATGTAGGGTGTTTCACCCATACACTACATACAAAGGACACGAGTAAATGAATGCTGATTGGTCATTGCAGCACAGGTTTACAAACGGGGATTATGTACGCACTAAACCATGCAGTGATATATTAACAAGGGTAAGCGGTCAATGAAACTTCGCCTTTTTTGTTGTTGCTTTGTCCCTTCAGGTGCATATGACCTTTTGACTCATAGCCAGTGCTCATCGTAGTAAAATGATTCGTGTGGCTCGGTGGTATTGCTTCAGTTAGATAACCCAACTCAGCTTGGGATATAGGTATCTGTAGAACATGATCTTATGGTAAGATGCAGTTATTGTTTTATGGAGCTGTTATCCCTTCACTTTTGCACACAGGCCATATCACATACAAGATGCACATGCATACGTACATGTGTGTATCTACTCAACATACATGCTTTTGATATGTAGGTGGTTTACATGTATGGGTTGCTGCAGCATATTTATGCCAGTTTTGTTGTCAGGGTATTACATGCATAGCTGCTGGAGAAATACGCAAGCTGCCTTAATCATCGTGGACATAGAAAATACAAGAAGAAAAACGGTAAAGCCATTCCGTTCAGGTGTTTTCTCCTCAGCTAAAGGGTTAAAGTACATATTATTAAAAAATAATTTCTGGGATGATCAACAGGTGGGTGGTTTACATAAACTACCGTCTAATGAGATGCCTGGGCCACGTGAATCTCATTAGTGGTGGGTTGCAGTGATCGATTGGGTCATGCAAGGAACACTAACCCTGGCCTAACATCACAATGAATAGGGCTTATTTTCGCAATGTGCGAGCTGTTACTTTTTGCAATGTGCGAGCCGCTACTGTAAATTGACCCTTTTATCCAAACGATCTCAGATACTTAGGGAGGAAGTGCATGTGCACGCAAGACCATGTAGTGTTAGCCGTCGGCATGGCACAAACCACTAAAGTACCAGCAAGTACCAGCACGATCTCAATTTTGGTAAAGGAAAAGTTAGAAAGCATCGGCACAATGGAAGGTGGAGAAGGACCGATTGAGTCAACTGGTGTGCGATGAGGACACTTAATGGCACGAAACCTCAGTAGGATCGATAATAACAATGAAGGTCTGGTCTAAATTATTAATGTCGGGCGCGAGGACATTACAGTCTACAAGAGCACCAGGATTGGGATGTTCAGTGTAGGAAAACACATCATGAGCATCCAAGACGATTGTGCTGCTATCCCACAAAGTGACCACATGCCTGATATTTATTTGTCACTGTCCAATGTAACACCTGAGGAGAAACAAAAGCTGGAGAAATTTGCTGCGGGAATTTCGGGGACTGTTTGCATCAGAAAGTGAATCTCTGGGAAGAAGGTCAGTTGTAAAGCATTCCATAAAAACCAAAGGATACTCCATTTTGAATTTAATGTGATGACATTTGGTTTGACGAATGCACCAGCCACATTTAAAAGATAAATGGAATGCGTTCTCGGGGACTTAACCCCAGAAAAGGGCCTAATTTATCTAGATGACATCGTTGTGTTCAGTACCAGCTTTACTTAACACCTTGAACGACTGAAAGCAGTTTGCCGTTCAGCTGAAGTGGGACTGAAACTGAAGTCTAAAAATGTCATTTTGTGAGAAGCGAGATCAGATATTGTATCCAAGAAGGGTATTGGAGCTGACCCTGCGATATTTAGTGCTATGATGAACTACCCAGTACCCTTGGACGTAAAACAATTAAGACAATTTCTTGATCTTACCAGTTTCGTCAAGGGTTGCCCCAGCATCACAGAACCATTGTAGAGTTAACAAGAAAAAATGGGGAATGCTACAGATGGAGCAAAGTGTGCCAAGAAGCATTTGAATTGCTGAAACAATGGCTTGTTAGTCCTCCAATACTCGAATTTCTCAATTCATCCATCATTTTACAGTTGCCTCGGTGCAGTACTGAGCCAACTCATCGATGGAAATGAGAGAGTCATTGCCTACTGGAGCCGACAACTCAACAAGGCAGATCGAAATTACTCAACGATCAAGCGTGAAGCCTTAGCAGCAGTCACAGCTATCAATGAGTTTTACCCCTATCTCTATGGAAGATCATTTACTCTACTAACTGACCATAACCATTAACATCACTGCAGGATACTGGGGGCAGGCTTGCACGTTGGCTTCTCTATCTTCAGCAATTTTACATGACCATTAGGTTCAGGTCAGGGAAGAACAACACTAACGCAGATGTTATGTCACGGCAAAAATCAGAGGAGGTTGGCAACAGTTACAATTGGATGAAGGTGTTTGTAAATGTCACTACTGTTTTGGTGGGAAAGAATACATAAAACATGAATAAGCTGCAGATGAACGTACGGCAGGAATTATCCAATCCCTTAAGGAGGGTAATTGACCCCCAGCAGAATTGGAGTGGTGGGGCAAGTTCATGTTAGTAGACAGGGTGTTTTGTCGCCAAGCTGCATAACCCTCAAACTCCAGAGTGCAGATCATGGTACCTAAATGCTTAAGGGAGTTCATCTTTGAACAGTTCCATGCTAAATCAGGACATTTAGGGGTGTACATGTACAAGATCTTTGAGAAGATAAGGGAACATTTTTTGGCCTGGATGCAAACATGATATCCAGGAAACAGTTGAGAAGCGATGCATGTCAACGCTGGAATAATCCAGTGCCACACCCACAAGCTCCTTTAGGTACCATTAGCTGCAGTTACCCGTTTCAGAAATTGTCATGGGATATTATGGGCCCTTTGCCTACCACTCTGAAAGGGAATAAATACATTCTGGTTGTGTCGGATCTTTTCACCAAATGGCTACGTAGAGGCTTTCCCTCTAGTCAAGACTGACAGTACTACTTTAGCAACAGTTTTAACAAACAGGGTACATGTAGTGTGTAGATTTTGTGTGCCAGAGGTCATCCATAGTGGTCCTTCATTAGTGAAGTAATTCAGTCCCTCTGTGGTCAACTAGGTATTGAACATACCTAAACGACTGCCTATCACCCGCAAGGGAATGGTCAGGTGGAACGCTTTAACCATACACACTGGAAAGTATATTAGCCAAGCTGTCTCTGACCATCACAAGGACATTCTAGAACTTTCGAATGTATCATTATATAGAGTGTATGCTGTACGTGTCTCGTGTGATTTTCTCTATCTGAATGAGATTTGCGTTACATTACTCACAATGGTTAGAATTTTATGCATTTTCACCAGAATTGTTTAATCTTTATTCTCCATTTCTCCTTATTTAAATACGACAGTCCTTTAGTAAATAAATAAAACTCAGATAAGACTGAGGATCTTAATTGAAAGTATGGATTTAAGTTAGTTATTAACCACTTACTGTCACCAAAATCTGGCAATATTTTGTTTCATATAAAATGGTGAAAATATGCAAGCATTAAACTGGCGACCTGCAGTGTGTGATAGGTAACTTGCTACTATGGGGAATGTATTGCAGGTCTGAAATGAAAACATACGCAGTCAAATCAATACTGGAGGATGCACTACACAACCACTTTCAAAGGCTTACTGTCTAAATAAGGAAGTCTCGATAAGATTATCAATGTCATTCCTACATCCATTTGTTTAGCCTTGTTTTCTGAGTGGGTTGATGTTGATTTTTATTTTGGTAGCATTGTGCAGGTTACAATAAAAATTTCGAAGCTTGTGATGTGCATCATATCAGACATTAATTGTGATTTGTGTAGGACCAAGAATTCATGCATCTTCATGATAAATGCGTGTGTTCATTAAAAATAAACCTTTTCAAAGCACATATTTTCACAGCAAGATCATGCATTTCATTAAGTGCTGAAGGGTTAATGAAAAACTGTTGAAGCAGTTCTAAGTTTGCTGTTTACTGATACTGTAGTTTGATTGATGATCACCTAACCCGAAAATGCACCGAATACCAACGCTGTTATGCAAATGTACTCTACTGTTGGGACCTGTTTAACCAGAGGGCAGAAGTGCTTAAGTGTCAGTCAGAGATGGCCACCAGCAAGGATGTTGCAGGTAGAAACATTGTACTTGCACAATGAATGACTTCAATCATATCCTTTTATTTTTATATTACTATCACATGCATTTTTATTTCCACATACACCTGTAGATCCCTTTGTATCATTTTGTCTCAAGTGTGAGAAGAATAAGAATCATGTTGTACGAGGACCAACTTGCAGAGAAGCTCATTCCTACGTTTCTTTCTGTTCAATATGCAACCTGTCCATTAAAGGTTATCATATACTTCCACTTGCCTTTCATTCTATCTTTCCATTTGTGCACATTCCTTACAGTAGCGGCTCGCTCCAGCGGTAATTATCACATTCGCTCCAGCGGAAAAATAATTATATTCACCTGGTACAGAAGAAACTGTTGGTGTACTTAGCAAACCCGCCTGTAGTTGACATGCTCCTCTCTAAATGGAATTCACTGTTTATACGCGGCTTTGTCGTGTACGTAGCGCTTAATAATCCGCCCCTTCTCTAATAGTACATGTATTAGAGAAGGGGCGGATTACGAAGCGCTATATACACAGCAAATCCGCGTATAAACAGTGAATTCCATTTAGAGAGGAGCATAGTCAACCACAGGCGGGTTTGCTAAGTACACCAACTGTTTCTTCTGTACCAGGTGAATATGATTAATTTTCCACTGGAGCGAATGTGATAATTACCGCTGGAGCGAGCCGCTACTGTATTACTTTGTCCTGTTTTCGTCTTTTGTGCTGAAGTTAAAGGACCTTCTTCTATTAGGTAGCTCCAATTTCTGCCTTGCTTGTGGACATGGAGGCCATATCAAGCATATGTTGGAGTGGTTTTCCAAAGATGGTTTCTGCCCAGCAGGATGTGGTTGCCGGTGTCTCGACCTATGTGCATGGACCTGATAGTTGCTGCAAGAGAATACCAGTTGTGATTTGCATCTATCTGCACAGCAAAATCGTATTTTGTGTTGTTGTGAGTGTCCATAAAACGTGTGTGTGTGTAACACTTTGAAGCAAAAATTTTATAATTGCGCTAGGTCACTTTTCGCTGCCTCGACCCCATATAATTAAATTATTCACCCAGCAGCTTTTCCGAACATATATGATACATACACAAGGGTGGCTTCATGTATCTCCCTCCCCCAGGACAATGACAGTGAAAATGGAGGGTAATCTCAATCTTTGACGTTTTTTCCTCTGACCATCTCTCTGGAGATAGTCACATCCTCTTTCTTGAAACCTTATATGCCATCTATATGCATGTATCTATGCATGTAAAAATAATACTATTATGTTGTTTGTGTGCAAAATATAGGACTATTACATTTTCTCGTATTATTTGACCCTTTTATGCCATATTGCCTTCCAATCCTTTATGCCACCAACTTTCTCATAGAGAATGTTTTTATACAAATAATATTTATTGCCTTTCAATTCTTTATGCCACCAACTTTCTCATAGAGAATGTTTTTATTACTTTTGTACAAATAATATAGCGGGGTGATTTTTAGATCTTTTGTGGTTGAACATGAAAGTGCAACCTTTGGTAGGATTTTGTGAAGCTATAGTGCCAAGGGATTGCTAGGCTAGCCGTGATGCCATATTTTTGAGCTGAACTCACTATAATCCCTGGCTCCACCATTGAATGGTCATTGGTTCCTATTTTTACAAGTAATAAAATCTCTATGCGAGAAGGTTAGGAATGAAAGGTGATGGTGTAAAAAGCAAGGGAACAAGGCTTCTGATTGAAAAGGAAAAATGAAATAGACCTATATGTCACATTTAAATGTGCGTGCTAGTTCATTTTTCCTTTTCAATCAGAAGCCTTTTTTACACCACCATTAGCTTTGATTCCCATATAACTACCAACCTTATCGTATAGAGAATGTTTTTATTACTTGTTTCCTAAATTTTTCTGGTGGATTTGGTATTGTATTTAGTTCTTGAAAAAAAAATTTTTTAAATAAATAAATAAATAAATTTAGTTCTTGAAACGTATAGAATCAGGTAGCATAAACGTCTACTTGCACGATCATGACAGGTTTCTTTTAGAATCTGCAATTTTATTGAGGTGTACCAAATATTACAGTAGTCCCCAGACTACCACCATTGAGGACCAAGGGGGATAAAGGTTAAAAGCATGCAAAAAGCGAATTAAGCCATATAATATACAGGCTAAACTGATCTCACGCTATTACACCGCAATGCAACCAAATTGACGTAAGCGTTATACACACATCTCAAACACCGCATATTACTATAATAAAAACGGAGAGAGACGCAGTATCTACCACTAACTATTACAGAAACTATTCCTTCCATTTTAGTGATATACCATGTATGCTCATAATTTATCGATGACCTTTAGGTGGTCATTTTGTTGGTCCTTTCGGTACCGCGCTTGACATGTACACTCGTTTGGCAGATCTGGCAGCATCTGGATGTTTCCACTTTTAGATGCTCGAGTGGAATCAGAATTGTCCTTGAGATTACATAGTAAAACCATCGAATTTGATAACGCTGGTTATTTTATACTGGTGCGTCATGAACATTGTGAGCTGATGTAATGTGCTATTTGTAGATAAACACCAATTAAATAAGGTACTACTCGCTTCAGCTAATTGCCTGATCGGTTAGGCATCTAACAGACACCTGAAGATGACCTGCGGACACATCCTGACGCGATTGGTACACTTGGCGTTCTTTACAGACGTTCCTGTCGACGTCGTGAGTTAAATTATGCTATCCCGAAGGAAGAAGACGATGACGGAGGATAAATTTTACGTGGGGGATAAGTACTTTTGTTCTCTAAAAGTACACAGTCTGATGACATGGAAACAACGCAGAACTGTTCTCTTATGTGATATCGCTTGATTGCCACTAAGAGCGAAGACGTTTTTAATGACGTTCATGATACTGCTATATGGAACCTACGCGTAGGTTCGATTCCGATTATAACCCACAGTGATTTTAATTGTACTCTTCCCAAAGTCGTGCACAAGATTCACTCTTGACACCTTTACCCCAATGCTATATCATCATGCTGGCTGATGTGCATGGCTGCTCCATCACAGATGTGCGTTAATTTCAAACTGAGTGTAGCTTTATGTCAAACTTGTATGGGAAAAATTGGCTGTTACATGCAATTGATTCGCGCATCTTTAACACCTATTCGATCTTGCCTTATGAAAACGTGGCGCGTGTATTAATTGGAAGGCGTAAAGTTATTGTTTCATGTGTGTGTTTTGAAGCTAGATGATTGCTGGTACTAATTCATAATATGCTTTCTGAATAGCGTCATATGTAAGTGTCTTGGAAGGCAGACCGTCAAACATATCGTGCCGATAATGAGGATAACCGCAGATTGAAGACCTTACGGTTTCCTTATTGGAAACGCTGTATCCGTTCCCACACGGTTGTTTGCGGCTGGAAACTGCTAATAATTAGACTATTACGGTATTGGTTTCGAAATGGTGAAATGACTGCTAATTAAAGACACCCAATGTTTTCAAGCTGTCCATAACTCAAAAGAACCAGCTAATGTATAAATGATAACAACTGAGAGCACTAGACACAATTTCTTGACATTCATTCTATGCGCATACCTCAAATTGCACCATAACAGTATGCGCAGGCCGTTTTTATAAGAGCACGCGGCACATTATTACGAGGGGTGGTTACGAAACTCGGCTGCGTGGACTCTGTGCACTGATCTATGAGGTAAGCATATATATAAATAACCAGAAAGCATGTGACAATCGGAATATACAAGCCTAAAGCGCTGACGTATTTTCTACGCCACAAGCCTAGCGTATTTTATGAATAATCGATAAAGTTCATGCGTACGTATGATTATAGGAATGGAGTACCACATCCAGCAAATGCCTATGCATTGCAGAGTGTGTGGGCTGAGGCTAAAGAAGACCACAGAGAAGCCAAATACTACACACCCAGGAAAGTTCAAATTTGTATCATAACTCATAATTGTATCTTTGAAACATCGATCTTAGCAAGCAGATATGTATCAAATATGTTTTGCTAATATGTTACAAATATACATATCTGATACAATTATGTATACGCTTGCGGAGATGAATGTTTCAAATATGTATTACATATTTGATACAAATTTAACTTTCCTGGTGGTGTAGCAGAGATAATATAGAGAGGGATTGGAAACGAGTCACGTGCGCCATACATAATAGAATAGGCATATCACGCGAACCATCCGACCTCGTGCGTTTGGAGAAAAGTGAGCTAAAAGAGGCAAAAAGTACGAAAACCACTTTTTTCGTTCGTGAAGGTATGTATATTTTTATAAAATGTGTGTATGGACTACGTACTGTATTATTTTAAGGATCGAGGTGTTCAGATCTGACAAGTAATAAAGGTTTTTGTAAATGCAACTAATCATTTCGTATGGCTGTTTTTTGGCCGCCAGTATCAGCTTAACTACTGCGTTTTCTGTAACCAAACGTGGTATATCTAATGGAATAAGCGTAAAAAGTGGCGTAAAGCTTTTTTTATACGTTTGGGATTTCTATAATCGCTGCTATGCATTATTGGTCACGCTAACTTTGGCCTACACTTTTTTTGGCTACGAGAGTGTAAGTTGAGTTGTCTCGTTGCTCGAAGCTTGGAAAGTGGCGTGGCCATAAGCGTTTTGACGATAAGCGTACACTTCGTAACATTTCTTTTTCAAAGGTCATGGGTAAATTTCGGTTGGCACGTCATCGAAAGCATGAGAGGCGCCTACAACGTCAGCTTAGAGACGCCCGTGCTCTACTAGTGCGTATTCCTCGCCAGAACATTGTTGTTACTGCGTCTCCAGGGCTTAGTGTTGCTGTGCTACCTGAATCTCTGGATGTAGACCTGTTGGTATGTTAGGTACAGTTTTTTTTTTTTTTTCACGTGTATCCACAGCCCTTGGTTTGCACAGTTTCGTTACCCTTATCAGGGATTTCTGATAGTATGGTTGATTCTATTGATCGTCTGGAGTATCAGGGTGGATGAGGTTTCTGCTACTAATGTGTTGGACAGGGTCATAAGTTTATGGATCACTATACGCAGGTTTTCACATGCAAATATATTGCATTTCAGAGCACCTTGTCTTTACTGTCTTTGCACAGGCAGCTGAGGTTTGTTGCCTGGCTTTGGTAGGTTGTATGAATGTGATTGGCAAAGTGATAAATATGTAATACTACTAGTACCATACCATCACTAAATACACTTAACTTGTCCTAATCCTGTAGCAAGCTGTATGGCACCTGTTTCAGGACTACAGGATACAGAAGTTCCGCTGCTTGTTTTTCTTCTCCAGGTGTAAGCGATGGTACACATTCATGTGCATCATGTTCTACAGCTTTAACATCCCGACCACAACTTGTACAATGAACCAAAACGTCTGATTGTAGCTGAAGTATAGCATTTGATGCTGGTCTGATATGAGATGCAACAAGGGAGCCATCATCTGAGCAGACAGTTTACAGAACCAGAAGCTGCTATCATATCAACTATGCACTTGGTGCATACGAGTGGACTGCATGCAAGTTCTAGTGGCTGTGAGAAAAATATTGGAACACAATACACATTTCAGCTCCTTCAAGATTGACATGCTGTTCTTTGTTGCCATTAGTAGACAAGGCTCATGTTGGAGGAGGGGTGATCTTCCACAGATGGGTAATGAGCAAGTTAGGAGTAATGCCTGCTTGCCGTCCACTAGGTACTGTCGACCTCCTAACATGTCCATGTGCACACATTTTAAAGTGCTCACATAGCTACCTGCATGAACTCTGTTATTTCATATACATGTATATGATTAAGCAATAGATCTACCTTGCATTCCATTTCCTTATGCTTAAGCCACTGAAATGGGATGACAGCACACTTGTAATGCAACCCCTTTGTGATTGCGCTGATGATTCTCTGCATTGAATGCTTGCAACAAATGCAGAAACTTTCTGGCTGTATGCGGGCATCATCACCAGAGGTGTCAATGCTAAAGGCAATTTTCAGCTCTGCTGAGAAAACCTTGCAATGGTAGCTAGTATCAGAGATAATATATAGAGGGATTGGAAACGAGCCCAATTAACACTAGGTAACAGTTGCCATCCGCACCTGAATCCTTACATGTCCAACTTGGATGTGATGGTATGGTACTTGGATGCAAGCAAGAAAAATTTAAACATAGCCATATATTCTTGTTTTTTTTTCTTTAAATACTCATAAAGATCATTATACTTTCTAATTATAAGCATAGTTTCCAGCCGCAAACAACCGTGCAATATGGAAGTCGACGCATGAAATTGTTAACCCCGGAAGTACGGGCATTCTGCACTACCGGCTAACGGTCAAAACAACCGCTATTGCGGTTGTTTCAAGATTGCTTATATTGATGCCTATAACACCGTTATCAAGTCATATTGAATAATAGGGAATCACTGTGTCATATAAAACTGGCGAGTGGATTATTAAACAAAATGATCGCGTTCTTAAAAGCTAGGCAGTTAGCTAGATAAGTTGTCTTCATCCGCAGAAACGACATCAGCAATTTTTCTTTTTGGGGCTCTACGAGGCGTACCGCCCTTTTTTCCATTCGCATGAGCTGCTGCTTTTTGAGATGGAGATGACTTAGCATGGCAACTAGTGCAGGTGCATGCATGCCACGCCCTTGTGACACCTCAAAGAATCAGACAAAACTGGAGTAGTGGAATAGTAGTGATGGTATCGAACGAAGAAATCAAGAAGGTGCTCACATTCCAATAAGCTATCCCTCCAAGGTGTACTGGTACTGCTTGATCTGTCACAGTCACACTAAATACCACTGTGGCAAATGTGCTTTAAAAGATCCTGAGTGCACTTCTCCTGCGTGTATAAGTATTTCCTACTTGAAAGTGAATGGTGCTCAGGGTGAATGGCTATTGTCAAATGAAGTCTTTCAGCAAATTGAAACAGAGAATGCTGAAATGAGCCTGATTTATTCAGTGCTTCCTTCAGCAGTTCAATACAGGTAAATGTAGGAAGCTTATTTTCTATTTTGAACAAGCGAAAGATAAGATGGCAATTCAAGGTGAGACTCATTATCAATCGAATCCAAAGGAAGGCATACGGATGCAATGAATGAAAGTTTGGTTTCCAATTTTTAAGTTCGGCTGTATTCATCCACTCCCTCTTTAATAAAGTTCCAAAACACAACAATCTTTGGCAGAATTCTATACCCTGGGGGAAAGGGGTGCCCTCTTACCTCAATGGCATGCATAAACTTGCGCCACAAATATAGATTAGTAGTGAGTGTCTCATTGTCAACACAACCTCCATAGTTTTCATCATCTTCAGGAATACTAGGAGGAATTACACTGGTACCCTAATATGAAAACAATCACAATGACATGACATGAGAGAGCTGTTTTTCCACATTGGAAATGAATGACTTACCTGCTTAATCCATTGTAAACACCTGACTGTTATTTTTTCAAGCATTTGAAGATACGACTTCAGAACAATATCATTAAAGTGAACTAGCACAACATATGTAATAGTTTCAGTTGTCCCTACAACGTAAAGGGCATCAGTGAGTCCCACCACAGCTACGTTGTGCAATATTTGAATCCGATGGTCTGCCTCAACCATATTAATGAAATCATCACTTAGAAAGCCACATTCAACAAAACTTCCATAACTGTCTTTGATCATATCTGCAGCAGCTTGTGTCTTTTTATTCACTCTGGTCTTTATCTCAACAACACAAAGCTTGCTTGTTAACCAAGATGGAAATTTAACTTCCATCACTCCATCAAGGGAGGACCGCAACTAGTGTTAGCTTTATTTTGTACCAGACCAAGCTCCTCCAACAAGATGATATTCACTCCTTGGACTTTTTGCTTTAAGAAAATAGGTAGGCTTTTCAAAGATTTGCTTTCTGTTAGTGACCCTGCCAGCATGCTACTTTTCCATTCTGTATTATCATTATCACTTGATGTCATGAATCATGACTTGAGACATGCTTGGTTTACTCGCGTCTCAATTGGGAGGTCAATTGGAAGATCAGATGTTAAGTTGTCATTCCTATGTGAAATAAGCAGTTGTTGCTTTGCAGAATTCTTCTTATCCTTTGTTCCTTTAGGAAAAGAGATCTTATATGCCTTCATCAACTCATCCATCTCAGCAACAGATAAAGCTTTAATATCATCATCAGAATACTCCTTGTTCAATCCATCACCAATCGAAGTACTCAAGGGATTGATACCCAGATGATGCAGTAAACTTCCACAGTTAGCATGAAAGTGTTTGGCATATGCCTTGAGTGCATTTTTTGCAGTGGTGCCAGTAAAAAGAAACTTGCGTAGCAAGAACCAGTCAGCAGTTCGCTGTGTAACTGTTAGTTGGTTTATACCATTTAAGAAGTCAGTAAATTTCATGCGCCTGATTTTGTCTTCAACTGAGTATGCAGGCACAGGATTGTCATGACGTTCATCAAATATCCCATCATAGGAAAAGGGTTTGATCTTTGTTGATGCTGTTTGTAAGAAAATAACCTTGCCTGTTCCATATCTCACAGCTACCGATAACACCCTTTCCTTGTCATTTTGTGATTTTCCTACAATTTCATGAGTAGCACAGTATACATTAGCATGTCCTTCACTGACTATATATTCATTGGACGTCCATTAAGACTTGATGGCTGCTTATTCGTAAATGGCCCAGCATTACACTTACATGTAACTGTACCTGTGTGTCGCTGTCCAACCATTGCACATCTATTAACATTATCAATTGAGCTATAGCCTCTATCCAAAGCTGTCATGGTTAACAGTGTTATCTTTAGAGCCATGGGCAATAATATCCAGCAAATTCTGCATGCATGCATGCATTCAGCCCTGTGGATTTACTTTCCACCTGTGCAGCTAGAATGCAATTAGTTCCTACAGAGGTGCACACATGCTGGTCTGGTCCATACCCCTTATTTGGGTTGTGTTTGCGCACTAATCCTAAAGCTGCATTGCGTTTTGCACGCAGGTGAAGGTGATTGTCATCTAGTGAACAAAGGGTAGAAGGGTTGAACAACATATTAACAGAGTTCTTCCAAGCTGATGTACTGGCATCTGCAAGCACATGGTCCATGGTCATTGTAGACTTGAAGTGAGCACCATAATGTTGTCCCTCTGTGTCATAGGAAATACCCTTCATGAACTTTTTCCACATTTCTTCACTTAGGTCAGAGGCAGGTCATAGGCTTTCCTAACCTTTTTGTCAAAAAAGGCAGTGGGGGAACAGCGATAGAAGTGTAGCCAGAAGAGTGTCTTCAAGCAAATCTCAATGTCATAGTACGAGAGTTTCTCTTTACCATCTGTGAATGCACGATTCACAGCCTTTAACAAAAACGCCAAGAAGACAGGATCCAGGAATGCGTTTAACAACATGTTGGGATCATCTAACTCTTCTCCTTCTTTTATACCAAGCTCTTTTCGAACCTGGTGCAATGTCTTACTAATATCTTCAATTTGATTCTCAAAAAGCAGAGTTTTGACTGAGTTAAACTCAACACTAACGTCACTCTCCTTGGGCATAATGTATGTATACCTCACCTTCATGTCCTCCTCTGATGCTTCATTGTCACTGTCCATTTCAGAGTTGTTTGGATCATACTCTAAAAACAGTTCATTAAGGTCTGCATACTTGTCACCAGCCTCCTCTTCAAAAGCCGTAGCCTCTTCACTGGTCATCTTTCCGACTCCAACCTCTTACAGCTAAATTACAAGTACTTGCTCTAATCGGACCGAGAAAACTGCCAAGCAAATCAACTCTGGAAGCTAACTGTACCGCTTACAAAACACAGAAAAATTGTATGAAATTAACCACTGTTACGGTTATAAAAGGTTTACTTACAATTGGGGGCGTATGCAATTAACCGCTGTTACGGTTCACTTTTGGCACCGGGGTTAACCTGAAATATAGTGTGGGCTTGTTTATTTCACGCGGAGTTGATGGCGTGTAAACTAGTAAAGACTATCCAACTCAGTCTCGCTCTGAGACGTATACGTAACCCATAAGCAGTCCGCCGGTAGGGGTTTAAAAAACGCCTGCGATGTGAATTTTTTTCTTGTGCATATATATAGGTGCACATGATGATTGCCGTACGTCGTGTACGTCAATTCAAGCCACTAAACCTTCCATCCACCCTTATCTTTAGCTGGCATCATAACATATTTATATGTAAAAACCAGGCGAACTATATATAGCTAGCGCTGGCCATCGCCCTGTTACGCTGTGCACGTGTACTTGATGTTCGTGAGCCATTCTGTATGTATTTACAAACTCAACTACACTGGCAATAGGCAATATATCTATCTAGCCATGACATGTAGATTCTGTTCTTCAACTCGTTTGCCATCGATAGTAATTTCGATGTTCTTATGTAGGTATCTTACAGGAGGTTTCACTGTTCGCTTCGACACACTTTTTGGCGGCATAAATATAAAGCACGTGGTACGAATTTCTTACGTGTAAAAAAAAATTGTTTTTGCTAAATTTGAGCATAATGAGCGTTCACACTGCAGGTAGAAAGCAAAAACATTACAATGAGTAGGCCTACCTAAGGAACCCTGAACTTTACGGATAGCAACACTATACAAGCAAAGTGGCTCGTGAATTAGGTATCCATACACGTTATATATATATACGCGTGTTATTTCGTCAAGATCAATTAAATATGCTGTTCTTTCATATGTCAATGAGAACATGAAAGAACATTGCAGTTTTTCATTGCAGTTTTTCAGTAAGGAGATTACTGAATTCATGTGAAAATATTGAATACTGTTTTATTGAATGAAGAACTTGATGCCATTCATAATGGTGGATTTCATATTACTGGCACAGGTAACGTTGTTGCAACTTTACAATTTGAAAAACACTTCATACCGTGCAAAAGATAAGAAAACTCTACTAGGCAGTTCAGTGTGTGAATTTGAATAGACAGAGGATTGAGAAGAATTTGGTCAATTAGGAAATTCTGTATGTTAAAGGAAGGGCCTGTTGCTATTGCTATCATTGATATCTTTGAGAGACTGCCAGATGGCATTTTGAAAGATATTCAGGCTAGCGAGCCTGTTTAGTGAATACAGCAGTGGACGTATTTTCGTAAAAGTGAAAAAAGTGTCTGTTATAAACATCATTTCAGCAGTAGTCACCAAGTCTTTAAGGTAGTTGTACCCATAACGAGGTTTTTTTGGAAAAAAAGTTGGTAAGATTCATTGTTTAAGATATGCCACCTTGATATCATTTGGATAAGTAACGTATTTAACCGAGCGCAATGCCTTAAACTTTGGCATCCGCCATCTTGTAATTCGCGGACGCATGCGCAGTTTGAGTCCGCCATGTATTTTGGGTCTGAATTATTAAAATATGTCATCAACAATTGGTAGTTCTGTTCAAGTACCGTATATAATTCGGAGAGAATCCACCTTATTGTTTAAGATATGCCACCTTGATAGCATTTCAATAACGCGCAGAAACACTAGCACCGCTTGTTTTACGAGCACCTTGAAATACGAACGGCAAAAACTTTTTTTCCTGTACATTCAGGACAACAGACCTTATGATCAAGTGTTGAGCATATTATTACGATAGGAGCTAAGCACCAAGATGAGCGTACGTGCAGGAAAATATCTTGTCCTTGTTTTCAAAATAAGTTACTTTTTTCTAAATAGCCAAAAACCGAAAATCTATCTATTAATAACATTTCAATTTCAAGGTACAAATATGGCGTCCAGGGATGCGTAACTTTGTAAAAAAAATTGCTGTAATTTTGTGGAAAAGGATAGTAACTTTATTGATGCACCGAAAGGACAATTAAGTAATGAAGAATGTGTATTCACGATAAAGTAGCTGTTCTGGAATGCCCAGCATGAGTAATCCATGAGTAGCCCAATTAGTTCACCCTGAAATGATGGTTAGTATAAGCTTTGGCACAAACCTACTGCTCCGTTTGGAAACGAATGCACCAAACGAAAGAAGATAATATTTCATATTTATCCTCCTAATTTGGTGATTTTTAAGCACTACAGTTTTCAACAAAGCAATTATAAAGTTTTATTCTTAGAATATTTGTACTATTTTTACTGCTCATCTAATAACTGTCAAAATGATACGGTCCTCTAAGATGCTCTCAGGCTACAAGCTAGTATGATTTTTTTTTCAAATTCCAGGAGGGTATCCTATCACCTTAATCCAAAAATGTATACATATCCCTAACAAACATTCCCTATTGATGTAATAGCTTATCTGCCAAATGTCTATGTGAAATGCACTAGATAATAATGTATTGAGTTGTACTTGTGTTATTTTTCCTTAAAACAATATGTAATATCAGTTGGTCAGTATTTTATATACAAATGTCAACCTAGAGTTAAAAATAGTGTATCAGCCTTACAAATTTTAGCTATATATTCCTACAATGAATTTTAAGTTCAATTGGTGACTTTGACTTTTTAGCCTCCTGGCAAGATCTTGGCATCCTGGCAGGATCTTGGCCGTCTTGCCAAGAATCTTGGTCAATAATTTGTTGCTGGGTAAGCCAGTGTCTGTCAGCTATCCAGAGGTAAGCCATTGTGTGTCAGCTACCCTGAGGTAAGCCATTGTGTGTCAGCTACCCTGAGGTAAGCCATTGTTTGTCAGCTACCCTGAGGTAAGCCATTGTGTGTCAGCTACCCAGAGGTAAGCCATTTTCTGTCAGCTACCCAGAGGTAAGCCATTTTCTGTCAGCTACCCAGAGGTAAGCCATTTTCTGTCAGCTACCCAGAGGTAAGCCATTGTGTGTCAGCTACCCAGAGGTAAGCCATTTTCTGTCAGCTACCCAAAGGCAAGCCATTTTGTGCCAGCTACCCCAGAGGCTTCTTTTTTAAAGGTGCTGCTCAGGAGTTGAATCTGGAATTTGGACAGCTGCTATTAGAACTGTTGTGATGTATTTTTGTACCTCTTATTTACCTTAAATAAAAATGAATTATTATTGAGCAAAAGGTGAGGCAAAATACGGTACATTCGCATGTAACAACGCCATTATCACAACTGATGCATTATGAACTAACATGTTGCATCAACGCTGATAAACTCATTGCTAATACATGATGATGATATCAGCGCTGTCTAACATTGCTGATATCATTAATGCTACAGCACTGATATCTGCAGTGTTCCCCATTGGCGTTGATACATTCTGATTTTTTTTTTTGCTGTTGTTTGTTTTAATGTAAGGATGCTCCATTCGATTATTCCAAAAATACACACGCCGCGTAGGTTGGTAAAACAAACTGTGGCTTGTTCTAATTGTTGTAAATATGCTTCTTGATCTGTCTTGTTAATGTCATATCTCGCTGACCTAAATCCTATTGTCGCTGTCTTTGCTACACACGATCAAAGTACCCCCTCTCAGTTACCGCTTCCATCATATGGATGTATAAAAACGATGCGCAGCGATTCGAGTAATATTGTAGGTTGTGCGCGTTGGAGATTTTCTTTAGTGCAATGATAGGGAGTACGAAATATCAAATCATCTCAAAGCTATGACTTGAAAAAAGCATATAATGTGGGTCACAAAAAGTACGATTTATAATGAGCTCTAATAAAAGTAAATTATTTTACACCATTAATTCAAAAGGATACCGTATTAGCCAGTTACCTGAATTGTGACCAGCTGCAAACAGCAGTGCCGTGAAACGAAAAATCAATAGATTTGCATGCAGATACATTTTAAGACATGGACGAATGCGGACCAATATAACTCCTCTGAATATCAAGAGCAGTGTGCAGGCAGATATAATAGGGGCCCCAGTATTGCACTCGTATTGCGAAGTGCAGTTCAGCGAGCTATAAATAGGAATATAATCAAACTTTGAATAACACACGGGTCCGGGTGTGGCTATATTGAATGTTTCTGCGTACAGTCTAGCGTGGAAATAACATATCATGCAGCCATCTTGGGATTGAGTGTCCAGGATGCAAAACCATATTTGGTAATGTCCTGGTTTGCTCAGTATGATAGAATGGATAGGAATCTTTTTATGGCTGCAGTACATGCACGTTTAAACACACATATTAATAGCAATGAGTGGCAAGTTGACATTGAAGAATTGTCTACAGTTTTGCAGTACACAACACACAATATATATATGGATCATCCATTTACAGAACAATCTGGATATGAGCAATCTGACATTCAGTTCTTTTCACATATAGCCTCCACAACCTGCAGATATATAAACAGATGCAGGTGAGAAGTGGTGACATGGAGACAGTTAAATGCTGATGCTCCCATGCAAGTGTGCAACATCATATCCAGGCAGTTAAAATATAAACATATGTAACAGTATCTGTGAAAATGAGCCTTAAATAAGTTATTAAAATCATTCACGTTTGAATCACTACAGTATAACGGTAAAGTCTATTGACTTCCTATTTTCAACACTTCATACTACACCATTTCTCTATAGTAAAATACATTTTGGGTCTTGCATTAGCTTCATGCAAGTCTGATACCCAGGTTCAAACTCTCCATATCTTTCAGAAGGAAATTCAATTCACTTTGATTTTGGTATAGACGTAGAGGGATCCTGTACCTATTGATTTGTACTGTTCATTTTTACTTGATCAATTACGGAGATACAGCTGTGCAAAGTAATTGCACATTTCTCGTTCATTTCGTGCCATTAACCTATCACAACCTGGTTCCCGCTACTCCGAGCACATGAATTGCAATAACCTCCCGTGCCCATGCCACTAAAACTGAAGTACCACTAGTTGGGCATAGCCCGACCTTTGCGTTTTGGCGGAAGGTCAGGTATCAAGCCTATATCTGGATTTGTACCCATCTGATAGCGTATGTGATAATAGCTTATAATAGCCCACACTCGCTACAGTTGGGTACAAATCCAGGTATTGGCTTGATACCCGACCTTCCGCCAAAACGCAAAGATCAGGCTACGCCCAGCTAGTGGCACTTCAGTTGTACATATTAATATAGTGGCGTGGGCACGGGAGGTTAATATATGTTTCTGATGTTTGAACACGGTGAATTAGGCAGAAACTTAGGTGGGTGTATAGCACGTGACATGCCACGTGGTTGGGACAGTTACAGGTGGGTTTGTAATGAAGCAAAGTCGCACACATATAGGCTTCAGTGGCTATGTTTAGAGTTGGACTTGAAAGGGTGTATCTCAGTGCCTCCAGAAAAGATTAGGGCACTGAGGGCCAGCCTTCAAATTGTGGTTACCCAATCAACCTTAAGAGCAAAGCACATAGCGAGCCTGGTGGGTAAAATCATATCTATTGGTCTAGCTATAGGAGCATTAGCCAGATTTATGACTCGCGTCTTGTAAGCAGCTCTACAGTACAGGACCACGTGGTGTGATATGTTAGTCATAACCCCAGAGGCTAAAGAAGAGTTGCAATTCTGGGCCAAATGCCTGGAGGTGCATAGTTGGCAGCCTATATGGTACAGCCCATCCGCAGTGAGATGTGTGTACTCAGATGCAAGTGACACAGGTTATGGTGGTCATACAGTGGAGCACGGCATGTATATATTGCACATGGTAACTGGTTGCAGTGGGTAGGGTTTTGGGGTAACTGGTTACCTGACGAGGCAATCCAGATGTCTACATGGCAGGAACTGGTTGCAATGAGTAGGGTTTTGGAAGCAATGGCAATCAAGTTGGGTGGCAGTTCACAGATAACCAAAATGTTGTTAGAACATTGCAAGTAGGTAGTTGTAAGCCTCACTTGCAGGTGGAGGCACTGAAAGTGTTTAAGAATTGTGTTGCATAACATAAAACTAGAACCTGAGTGGGTACCCAGAGAGGAAAATCAGCACAGATTACTACAGCCGTATAATAATGGTATATTGATCGTGCAGCATTTGAAATGCTAGAGGCTGCATGGGAGATTTGCCACAGCCTATAATGCACAGGTCCAGCGGTTCAAGCTCAGAAGCTGCAGATGCTTTTACTGTGAATTGGTTTGGGGAGAACAATTGGTGGTGTCCCCTACTTGTTCTGGTAACCGGGTGCTCAGACATGCTGTATGTTGTAAGGCACAAGGGACATTGGTGGAGCCATTCTGGGAGACTGCCCCCTTCTGGCCTCTGTTGAACTGTCATGGGGGCAAATGGGCATCATTTGTGATGGAATATAAGGCTTATCAGAACTGGCAGGTCAGGCTCTGCTCTGTTTAAGGGGGTGTTTTCCTACATGAATGTGATTGCAATGCAATCGATGATGGCTGAGCTTAGGCTGTGGATAGATTCAGTTGGTTTGCTGGGTTCATGCGAGAGCATAACAGTCAGGATAAGACTGACCAGTATTTTGTGTGCCTGTTGTACATGTTGTTTAATGTAGATGGTATTTTAGGCTCAGTTATTTTTCCTGCTTTGAGGTTTTCACCCAAATGGGTTTTTCCTCAATGTAGGTTTTTTCCTAGAGGGTGTGTGGGCCCACCACTCTAAATCAACATTGTGTATGGCCCCGCTCTGAGTGTTGTAATGTTCTATCTGGTTGTGTGTGTCTGTATGTTGTTGCGTGGCAGTGTGCACAAAGAAGCTAAACCCATACTCTATTTTGGTTATTTGGGAGTAGGGAAGGTGCTATACAGGGGGCATGTGGGAGGGAGTTGTATGGTTGGAGTAGCGGGAACCAGGTTGTAATGGTGCAAAATGAACGAAAAATGTGCAATTACTTGGCACAGCTGTATCTCCATAACGGATCAAGTAAAAATTAATTAACAGTACAAATCAATAGGTACAGGATCCCTCTACGTATATACCAAAATCAAAGTGAATTGAATTTTCCTGCCAAAAGTTATAGAGAGTTTTGAACCCCAAGGGGTATCAGATGTTGCACCACTGGCAACAAAGCTAATGCAAGACCCCAAAATGTAATTTACCATAGAGAAATGGCGTAGTATAAAGTGTTGAAAATAGGAAGTCAATAGTGTTTACCGTTCAGAAGTTATAGTGATTCAAACGTGAATAATTTTTATAACTTTTATATTAATACAGCGAAGGCTCATTTTCGCAGATCCTGTCCCATATCATGTTTGTAAAATTAATATTTGAGTAATCAGTTTGCATTCTAATTATTATTTCATGCACAGCCATATTAAAAACCAAAAGCCAAAAATTTAATGTGCGAAGAGATATTCTTGTACAGTGAAATTACATGTATCATTGACCACTACTAGACTATACATGTAGCTACTATATAACTAAAATGCAACTGGTTCACATACAATATTGTACATACAATTAATTACAAATGTTTATTTTCATCAATCTAGGCAATTATTTATGCAGTAAACAGTGTACAAACGCATAAGGATTAAGTGAAAACCTCAGGTGATGCTTACACTTTGGTCCATAAGAACTGGTTCTGCGCACCTCTCCACAGTACTGGAAAGCACTTGATCAAGAAGTACCTTCACAAGCCTGTCAAAATGAAAGGGAAAAAAGAATCATGTACCGTAATAAAGAATTCATGGTGACTAACAATATCATGAGCAGTAATAATTAGATTGAATTTTAGCAAATATCTGCTGGGACATTCCACTGCTAATGCATCAAATGAAACTTTCTACATTTGTTACATGTGACTAATAATAAGATCATTTTATCACACTAGGCGCCTCACATCTAGGGTGTTATTACATGTAGCTCGTAATCGTTATCACATATTTTCTGTACTAATAAGCACAATTGTCCTGTCATCTGCATGGTGCTACCAGGAGCTAAATATATTGTGATAGAACAAACACAAACGAGGCATAAGCTGACGGAACATGTGATTTCTAATGGAACTTCAACACAACTTTTTTATGGCTCTCAGATAACATTGTAGCATGCTATGCCATACAAGATATTAACACTTGTAATCATGAGTTCTCAGTGCAAGTACATGTAAATACTGTGCTGATGATGACTATTGAAATAGTCACAACAGTAAATATAGAATGGTGTTGTCACACTACCACATTCTTAAGTCAGACTGGTACTTTAGTACATGTACGCTACCATTATAAAAAACTAGTATCAGAGTACCAGTTATATGATTTAAAATGGCTCTTGTGGTTTAACCAAGCCTACTGCTGTAACAGTTGTAGCTTCCATGATCATAGAGCTGCAAATAAAATGGCACTCCAGCATTATTTTCACAGAAGTGTAATGATGACGTAAACAGTCGTGCATCTCCAGACATGGAGAGATGCACATCTTGGAGTCCTTTGACCCCTCCATTCATGTGAAACTATATAGTCGTATTTTTGTATATTGAGCTGTCTGTATTGTGTTTGTGCTTGTGGTTGTACTGAACTCTGCTACTATATTAAACTTGGCCGCATTACAGAAGCATTCAGTTACAGAAATGCACATGTTTAATCATGATGGGGGCAGAGGCAGGGGAGGGGGTGGGTTATAACTGGTACTGTAGGGTAAAAAGGTGAGCCATTGACAATAAAGAATAGATAATAACTATGATGTGAAAGTTATATAACACCACTTACAACCACTTCATTTAAAATTAAATCCACTGAATCTTTAAAAAGATGGCAGCCAATTGATCAAACCTGTATAGTGGTTATGGGTTACGGATATTATTTAATTCTAAACAACTGTCATATTAACGTTACCTTCACTCTTTTTAAATTATAAATGCTGAGCATCAAAAACGATTAAATCAAGCTCCAATTTGATGCCAAACAAGTCTCTGCCAGCCAAATGAGAAATGATACCGTAAGCATCATAATGTAAGGAACATCCCAATTAAGGAATCTGGGGTTAATGAATGGCACTGTGCATAAATTTCACAATTAAGGAATATTTAGGGCATGTACCTTGATGGATTGTTTACACCCCGATGGATTTGATCTAGCACTTGGTTTTGGCCTAGATTCGATCAAACTAATTATCCGAGTAGTTTGTTGGATGTAACCTGACCTTAGTGATTATGCTAACTTCAGGCTCTGTAGATTCTCTAATAGATTTCTAATAGCATACACCTTTCACGGCATTTGTTACAATTAAAGAATCTTAACCACTTCAAAATATCCTAACATCACAATTAAGGAATGGGTAAGGAGGAAATTTGACATTCCTTAAATTATATAATTCCAAACTTTTGGGGGCAGTAAATTTAATTAACTTGATAAATGGTGCAAGTAAGATTCGTTCAAAGAAAAACAACTAATAAGTGAAATTACACCAAGATCTGAATGCATGAGGCACACTCCCATGTTGAATGACCCTCATTATATCTAAGAGCAAAAAATATCCATATCCATGCATAAAACAGTGACAGGGTTTTCAATAATGATTGGTCACATGCCATTATCTGATCAAGTAAAGCCATTTGTCCAAACATAATTAACTGCATTCAAACAAGATGATGTTGTGCACAGCAAAAAAAACCCTTGCACTTGTTGTTAGAGTGTAGTGATTGGACTGTAGTTAATTACTTGATTATTTGTGTAAGTGCATGTAATTAATATTAATGCATGTGATTCTGTGTAGGTATTTAAAACATGTCTTGTAACATTTCTGCAGTGATATTTGGAGAATCAATGTATATCACAATTGGCAACGGGCAGTTGTTTATGGCTCTCTTGCGAAGTATACAGAAGGAACAGAGGAATGGACGCAATACGTTGCAAGGATGGAGCAGTTCTTCGATGCAAATGGAATTTGCAACGCAAGTAAAAAACGTTCTATTTTTTTCTCAACAATAGGTCCAAACGCGTACCAGCTGTTAGCCAGTTTGGTAGCCCTGGAGAAGCCAGGAGCTAAGACGTACGCAGAACTGAAGGAAGTCATGGAGCAGAACCTTAACCCACCGCCGGTGGAAGCAGTGTTCCAGTACAGGTTTCACTCTAGGGTGAGACAACCAAGAGAGACAGTAGCGGGCTTCGTCGCTAAACTACAGGATATTGCACGTAAGTGTAAATTCGGGACAGCCTTGTCGGATATACTTAGGGACCAACTGGTGTATGGCATCAATGATGAAATGATTCAGAGGAGCCTGCTTATGGAGGTGGATTTAACGTTGGAAAAAGCACTAAAAATAGCGCAAGGATTAGAAGTGGCCGAAGGGTGCACAAAAGAGTTATGAAAGGCTAGACCAAAAGTGACATAACTGAGAAGGTACAGATGATAGCAGGTCGTCAGAGCAAAAATTCTGTGGGGTCGAGGCTGGGGTGAAAGGAATGACCATGTTTCAGATGTGTCAATTCTTGAAAGCTCAGTTTTATACATGTAGGAGTGGAAAAGCAGGCCATATACGGAATGTGTAGACAGCCATCGGGGAAACGCGGGCAGTTCCAGCTAGAGATGGAGCAAGCAGGCAGAGAGAGATAAAGATAGTGAAAGACAAGTCGGGAACACAAGAATGTGATGATAAAGTGTCTTGAGATGGTGAGGAGAGAGAAGATATGTGCATTGCAGCATTTCAGGGCACAGGGGGTACATAAGGTGTAAGAATGGTTACCTCACACTCTATAGGCTTTCCTTGATGGTGAATGTTTGACAATGGGGTCAGCGGTATCAATTGTTTCAGAAGCCACATGGAAATTACATTGGCCTAGGAAACAATCGAAAGCATCCAAAGCCCAGCTATGTGGCTATGTACATACTCCGGCTATGTGGCTATGTACATATTCCGGCTATGTGGCTATGTACATACTCCGGTGAACATTTAAAAGTACATGGGAGGCCAGTGTATTATCTGGGTCAGACAAGAAAGGTGTCAGTGTTTATGATTGAGGGTAGGGTCCTGCTCTGTTTCGAAGGGATTGGTCGGAGGGTTTTGTGTACAGTAGATTGGAAATCAATCTGTGGGGTTGGGGCCACAGAGTCACTAAGTAAGATAGTGGAGGTAACCAGACGAAGGAGCATAAAGAGGTGTTTGGTGATGACCTTGGGACTGTAAATGGATTTCAGATCAAACTAGTGATGAATGAAAATGCTGTTCCAAGGTTTTGCAAAGCTCGACCTGTACCATATGCGATGAAACAAACAATAGAAATAGAGTTGAATAGACTAGTGAAGGAAGA
Organism: Eunapius fragilis; assembly: GCA_963681505.1. Taxonomy (NCBI): domain Eukaryota; kingdom Metazoa; phylum Porifera; class Demospongiae; order Spongillida; family Spongillidae; genus Eunapius; species Eunapius fragilis. The sequence continues at coordinate 3,182,072 of OY811986.1, read as the reverse complement.
GATACTGGAACCAGTAGAAATGTCTGAGTTGGGCAGCTCCAATTGTGCCAGTCCTAAAGGCAGAAAAAGGAAAAATTAAGAATTTGTGGTGATCTCGAATGATAATAAATCCCACATTGCGCAGCAACCTATATCCCATTCCAAGGATAGAAGATTTATTGTTTAACTTAGCAGGGGGTAAAATGTTCAGAAAATTAGATCATATCAGCAGGTCATGTTGCATGAAGACTCAAGGAAACTTGTGGTAGTGAACACACATAAGGGGCTATTCAAGTATACATGGCTTCCATTTTGTGTAGTTCCAGTTCCTGGTATTTTTCAAAAGTGATGGAGAATGAATTACAACAAATCACAAAAGTGATCGTGTACATTGATGATATATTGATACCCAGGGGGTCAAAGGAAGAGCATTTAACACTGTTGAACACAGTGTTAAAGAGATTGAAGGAAACAAGAATGCGCTTTTTTTTTAAGTGTTTGTCTATGAATGACTCAGTAGTGGATGTAAAGGGCATTCATCCCATAGCAGAAAAAGTGCAGGCAATTCAAGAAGCCCCAGAACCAAAGAATGTGACAGAGTTGAAATCATATGTTGGGTTTTTAAGATACTATGTTCATTTTCAAAAAATAGCCACAGTGTTGGCACCTTTGTATAGGTTGTTGCGGTCAGGGGTTAGGTGGTCATGGGCACAGGAACAACTTAAATCAAGAGTTACTAACATCATCAAAGTCATGCTTAATAGAAAGACAAGCTGTATTTAGTATACAGCAGCATGAAAAAGCTGGTGGTATGGATTAGCAAAGCATAGCTAGGACACAGAGTTGGCTAGCATCCTTGGAAGATACAAGCCTGATGATGTCTTTGATGTTGGCGAACAGGCAAGCTGCAAGTGTCTTTGGTACTTTATGGAAATAGTCCTGTATCTCAGCCTGACTACCACTGCTGATACTAGTGGATAAAAATAATCATCTGAATCCTTTTAAGTGCAAAGGACAATGGTTTAAACACAATTCAAGCAATGTAGGATAAAAACACATTTTTCCCCTACAAGTAGGCATGCAACCCACCTACCATTAAAAATAAAAAAGCATTATTTACAATACATTTGTAATAATATTACTTAATTCTTCCTCACTCTACATGTACATATGTGTTGTACATGCATCATTACAGGTCAGAACTTGACATGTACTGATCACATTTAACATCAATCACGGCACAAAATTGAACATACTGCTCATCTGAGACAAATCTCCATAAGTAAATCTGAAGGTAGTGTGCATCAACTTGCATCTGCTGTAAACCAAACTTTCCAAATGTTCTTAGTCTCACACATTCCAACAGAGCCTAATCGAACATACATATCTCAATATTGTTTCATTTCACATTAGACAATATCAATAACCTTTAGAAAAATCTTAATGATTCCGGTTACAATAGACAACTTGTTGTAGTCCACATCTCCAAATGCAACAATCCTCTCATAGAAAAGTTTCTGAATGTTACTAAGAAGGTTGCAGTCCAATGCTCTAAACAAATAAGGCCAATAACAAATCGGTAAATGATAATACCCTGTGATGCGATTAGGGGTATCTTTTATATGAACTACAAAAATATCTATTATAGGTTGCAATTATATAAATTAACAAGGCAACACCACGCAATCCAAAAAAAAAACCATTACCATGGTGATGTAGAATTTTTTAAAAATAAGAATTATACATGTATTTAATCGACAATTAATCATTACATTACATACAAGAGAATACATGAATACATGAAATACACATCAAACACCTCTACAGTAACCGACGTTCTGTACTCTACGGAGAATAGCTCTGGCATTCGCTCTTATTAAGCAAATGCTTAAGTTAGAGAACAGGTCGAAAGATGCCTGTGACTTTGGCAGGGACTTGTGGATTGCAAGCCTAGCTGCAACTTGTGCAAAAAAAAAACGAAGCCTCTTTGCCCCAAGCCCCATAGGAATCAACTGCTAGAGGGGTTGAGACCCACCTAGAGCTGAACACTTTTCATCACTGACCTGGTGTTTCCTGCTCTCCATTGCCTCAAGGACTGCACCAACCGTTACTCCCGCTTCAGCTAAAGTTGAAGGATTAAGCGGTAAGACAACGGAGATGTCCAGGGCAACGGGCCTCCCAAGGTTCCAATTCTGCACCAGAATATCGGCAGGTCGTGACTGCAAATGGTCGGGAAAGAGCCCAGCGCCAGCTTCAACTTGGACAGAAGCATGCGCACGGTGAAGGAAGTGCACTAAAGTGTCCCTGAGTGCATTATGGCGTAATACAACATCACCCCCACATTTGCAAATTTAAGCGTGGGTCCAGATTGTGGGCAGGGCAGAAGGCACACTGAGAGCCCTGGGAGGTATCTAGGCCCAGCCACCACTTGACAGCTACCCTGAAGTCAATTGGGTCAAGATGTAGACCTTGGGATATGGAAGGAATAACTGATAGCCAGGATGTGGCATGAGAGGCTGAAACTGATAGCAGCCTAGCCTTGTTAGCAGGAGAGGATTGATCAAAAAGGTTTTGAAAACAATGGTCATTCACTTTTGAAGACAGAAGCTTCTGACTGACGGGTGAGGAGATAATGGAATTGACAGAAAGTTTCTTGATTGGAGAAACATGAGAATTGAACTGGTCAACGGCATTTGTGAGGTGTATGGACATCTTCATAATCAACAACACCAGATCGGAACAGACAGAAGCAATATACGCTGAGCTTGAGTGAAGGGACAGTGAGCGCAAACCTAGACCACCACTGTTGAGGCCAAGCTGGGCCTGATACCATGCCTCATCAGATTTTGTGAAACCTATACAGTCCATGAAACAGTGGTGGATGTCATCATCAAAAAGCTTGAAAGCTTCCAATACCAAATCAGTTGGAGTTGAACAAGCCAAGTAACTTAACCTGCAAAAGCTACCACACAAACGAAGTAAAGTTAAAGCCACTTGTGGGTCAGTGGCAGCAACATCTTTCAACTGGAGCAACAGCTTGTGAGCTTGGAGACGTTTTGAGGCAATAAAGTTTGCACAGTATATGTAATCACCTATTGGGCACCCTAAGATGTCAAAATGAGGCAAATGGGATACTTTAAGCTCTGATAGGAAAGTGGGAGCATCGCCTGGGCAGTAGAGCTCACATTTAGAGATATTGACGTAAGACCAAGAGGGGGTCCAAACTCCTGTATAAGGGACAAGGATCAACGAATTGAAGATTTCTTGCCCGCTAAGATGCCATCGTCAAGATACCAAGCTTGATACTATTGTAAAAATGAAACTATTATTCGGAAACCATTTAACACTACGAAAATTGGATTACAATGCATGTCATTTGTAAATAGAAGCTACACATCACTGGACAATATACTCCAATATTCAACACATCATTTGTTATTAGTGTGCTACCACTAATGAAGACAAATTTTGCACTTCATTGGGGTAGCAAAGTTGTTTAGTTTCTTAATTTAGCATTTGGTTACCAAATACAGCTAGTGAATAACTTATGATATTAAAACTGCTTTATTACGAAAAGATACTACATGTATATGTTTATGCCACCCTATTTACGAACATGACCTTACCCTTGCCACTGTTGAGGATAAGATACCATCCTCAGTCTAATAATCTATCAGTAACACTTTTGTTTTTATGCATTGTTTTGTATAGTATGTGGATTATTGTATTTGGATTTATTCATTTCATTACCACCCTGTACGCAAAAAAAATCTAGAATCAAAAGACATATGTTTGGTCAAATACAAGTAGGAAAAGAATGGTTCAAGCTAGTATATGTACATTGATTGGTATATGTATACATATACATGTAGGTACATGGATCATTGTATACTATCATTTCAACAAGCAGATGGACACTGTTCAAAACATTAATGCTAATTTGACATTATACAAGAGGTCATTTATATTTTTTCACCCTTAATGGTTTATAAGATATATATTGAATAATTGATTCATTTACATATAATCTTAACTTTGCAGTTTTTTTTCTTGGTGCCCACTACTAAAGACCTGATTAAGAACAATATTACTGTGTCAAGTGAGAGATGAAAGGGTTAAACATTGTATTAGTTTATAAGACCTATTTCGTAATTACTGTGTGAAGAAGGTTGATAATTGATATTTTATTTTATTATACTACACTGTATGTGCCACATTATGTCCAACCTCTGATAACAACCCACTTAGCAACACCTACCTAATAGCCCCTCAAAAACAGCAGCCATACACTCAATCAACTGGGGTTATCATAATTAAAACTTTTTTTCTTAACATAAAGACAAATTAACATAAATGTTTTGAACATAATCTAAATCGTGGTGTCCATCTGTTTGTTGAAATGGTATACAATGACCCACATATGAATTTGCAAGTGCCTTAATATGATGTAATAGCATGATTCTGTACTGGTTTACACAAGTACATGCACCATGCTGCTTCTGTTATTTAAACCTACATGTTACTGGTTCCACTGCACATGCAATAAAGCAAGGTGAAACAATGTATGTGATTGATGCGAGGCTAACATCATATTACAACCCTTACACAATTACACATGTCCAGAACTAACATACACATACATGTGCAGTATTACTGAACATGCGTACTTTTTTTCCAACCCAACTTTGTCTAAAAAAAAACACTAATTCAAACCTCGGCTCAATCCGAGTGGGGGAGGGAGGGGAGGGGGGGATCCCATCATTCAATACTGTAGAACTTAAAGAGAGGATTATAAATCTGCTTCCAAAACCAAAACAATAATCGGACTTATAAGAAAAAATAGGCATAGATCCCTTCTAAAATTACATTTAAAGAAAAATTATTGTTTTTTTTGTTTCACTTCAGATTCACAATTTGAGTAACATTTAAATTCAATATGGGGCAATGCCCAGCAAAATCACCTTGTAATACTTTATCAAATTTTCCAGGACAAGCAAACGAAAAGTAACGCTTGCATTGAAATGTGTGGCTAATTATAAATTCAGTGTCTTATAACTTTATGATGGATAGTCCAATTTAGGATGCGTAAGGATCATTTGATAGAAGCTCTTTGGAGTTCACCGAAAATCAAAAAAATTGAAAACTTGAAAAACTACCCAGAAGAGTGATTTTGCTAGACACTGTCCCATATATATAACTAGCTTGCGCCTGTGAAAAATCACGGGCTGATTATTTACCACCTGTTCTAGCATACAGTTACTATGCAACCCCTATAACCTGCCCGCGCAATACAAATTACTTCATGGAATTATTAGTAACTACATGTTTTTGGCCTGTACTATGAGACTTGAAGAGTGAACCCCCACAATAGCGTTGCTTTAATTGTGATGGCCTGTACAGGCATGTAGGTTTTGTGGCAAGCGCGGTCGCTAAGTACGCGTTGCTATGTACTTTTGTGTGCGAGGTAGTCGTTCCTATTGGTTGCTAGGTTGCGTACATACCTAGCAACCAATAGGCGCTAGGCCGAGTACATGTATATAAATGAGTTACACAGACATACTACGGATGTACGTACGTCCGTACGTACGTACGTTGAAAATTATAGTATTAGATTATATGGATAGTATATAATATATATAAATCTCTCATTAATATATCTAACTCAATTTTTTACATAAACGTACATTTTCATGCATATCTATATATACAGCATAAGCGTACCTGGAGGAGTATGGGTACCCCTTGCTGTGAGATAAACTGTAGGTATAGGTATGTTTGCTGCCCTCTGAAATTAATGAAAATAAAAACTGTAAAACACATGCACACTATTCTTATGAATGTAATGTGTGCTGTAATGTAACATTTTTCCTGTTTACAGGTGAGGTCTAGGTAGAGTTACATGGACATGCAGGGTTAGTCCAATACTAGCTACTATCAGTGTATCGCTTATCAAACAAAGAATCTGCCTCATCTTGGCTTCAATCACTGTCTGTTTTCATTGAGTGATGCATTAGGCAAATTTACAGGGTGCATGTCGTGGCACAACACCAAGGCTAGTGGCATTGTGACACTTGTACAAAAAGTCTCTGTGCTGGGTAGGCAAATGTTTTAGCTGCAACAAGACCTAATGCTAACCCAGTGCAGTTATCCTGGTAGCAAGCTTATGTTGCTTTCGAGCAACTTATTGGAAACGGAGAGCTGAAGTAAGCTCTCGTTGCTCTGAAAGTAGTGGGAAGTTAAAGACTGCATCCTGAGCAGGTGGGAAGTGTTGTGCCAACCAGAAACAGTAAAGCACAGATTGACCAAAGCAAAAAAAGGAGTGATGGAGGCAGCTGGTGCTGATGAGTGGATGGTGATTATGGAAGAGTAAGACAGAATAAAAGAACGGCTGAAAAGAGAAGCTGAGGAAACGGTAGTTACAAGAGAAAGAGGCAAACAAGCAGTGAGTGTTCACTGATGGAAAGTCATGTGCCTACCCAACACTGAAAGAAGGGGTTACAGTGTATAGACATGTGCCTACCCAACACTGAAGGAAGGGGTGTCACATGCCTACCCAACACTGAAGGAAGGGGCAGCAGTGTAGACATAAACCCCCTCCCTCCGAAAAAAAGGCACATGCTTAAACATGCATACCGTATCTCCATAACCGTGAACGTTTCTGCGTACTTCTTTTTTTTCAAAATCATGCAAGAGTACCATTTTATTTCCTGAAATGCTGAAAACATTTACAGTAGGGAGGTACGATCATTCAAACACAAACCATTCTTTCGATGGGTGGAGGGAGGGGGGCTTATATGCAACATTATGATAAATGGCAAGTCCTGAATCATAAAGAGTCATGTGCTGTTAAGTGCTCAATTACAGAGGAGGGCCAATCTGAAAACTGGAATAATACATGTAGGTGAGATCCATCGATGCATACAATGGAAAAACCTAATTGGATGCACAATACAATGTAACTAACCTGATCCCTGGTCTTTCTTTGCTCCTTCTTCATAAAGCATGCCTACTTGCTTGTCAATAGTAGTCACTTCTTCTACAACACGCTTCATAACTGAACGAACACTACGTGGTTCATTGGTATTCAGCCAATCTCTGGTCTCGAGACTTTTACGGATCATCTAGAAATGAGTGAAATACAGGTATATCTAGAGGGCTTAACACAGTGTTCATGCAGTCACAGCCCAAATCTGATTGTTTGCATAAAACAACACACAGATTAATCAATTCAGGGGACATCATGCACATTAAAATTATGTACATAATAATAATAATTCATGTTGATGGAATACTAACAACTCACCCTTGATATTACTGTTCCATGGACTCTCACATAGTGGTTTAGAAGTGTCTAATGATAGGAAAGAGTACATACAGGCAACGTACAAGTAGAACCACGCTACTACTATAAGAGTATGTATACTAATGTTAGGCCATTCCAAATATGAATAGTTTCCCATCCGGACCATTTTTGACTCACCACGGAGGCGGGCGGCTGGCTAGTATCCACTATTTCATATTATTGCAATGTGCATCACATATGCCACATCATCAACCACGTGCCTACACCACTTTCAAGTGTATATGTAGAGCTTTAGCGTGCGTAATGTCTCCTATGTAATTTCTACAAGAGATCACATCAATAGGCATAATTGGTCCTGCAATCTGCCCCTACAATGTATGTACCATCAAAAAATTGTTCCGATAATGAGAATAATGGGCATAAGGTGACATTACACAAGTGGTTTATAATACGCAGGCAGAGGATGGGAAACAATAATCACATATGGAATGGCCTTATCTACACATTACTTGAACATCTAACAATTATCAAGTACAGTACCAAGTTATCAATGCTGAGCATCTATGCATATGGTAAAAATACGCAACTAGCTGGTTCCAGGACCTTGGCCACATCCTTGGCATGTAGTAAGATATCACTTGTTTCTGAACGCATCAGAGATTCATCCTCAAACGGTGGAAATCTCTCATCTCCATAGCTCACCTACAAGAAAAACAACCAACAAATACTACGTCACTACTGTTTCACATCATGATGATGGCCATACAAATTAAGCACATAAGGTGCAATTTGTACATGTACATGTACACGTATCTATTTAAAAAACGTATTCTTAAGATTGTTAAGATTGTGTTGCTTATCCATACAATCCTAATGGCCATATAGTGCCGTTCTATTTGCATCAATACAACAATGAACATGTAACAACCATGCAATTTACAAGTGGATTAGTCTCAGAGCACTTAAATACAGACAGGTGCGCACACATGTACTATGTGCAAAGTATCATGAGACAGAGGTTGCAGTGATGTTGGTACCAGATGGAGAAGGCAGATGGAGGTGAAAGAGATACATGTACATGTACATAACCATTACATGCATGTTTACCACTGAGGGTCTTGGATATGACTGAACAGGGAATGCACTCCAGTATTGGGGCTTGAATGCAGTGAGTTTCTCTTTAAATGAATGTAGTTGTGCATCATGTGTGCTATAAATCATAGCTAGAAGATTAAGGCCTGCAGCCTTATGCAACAAAAGTGGTGAAAATTATACTAACTGCCCTCCTACATGTATTAGCCATGAGTGTTTTTTATGAGCACAATACATGTACATGTATATGTATTACCAATGTGTGGTGATCATAAGCAATTCATACAGTACAAATTTGCACTACACACAAAGTACATATCTAACATACCAAGTAAGTAATGTATGACCTCTCCATGTCATACACAAGCTTGGAAAGAATAAGAATGAGGGTTGGCGGATACGAGTTTGCACCATGATCTCCTAGACTTTCTGTATAGTGCTGCCAGAAACATGTAGTTCAATCTGGGAACACTACTGCACATGTACATGTGTACTATTCTGTACGCATATACGTATTTACTATGCACATGGCATATGCAAACAAAACGAAATACATGCACAATTACAAAGAGTCCATATTATCACAATCTCTTCTTGTAATCATATTTCAAGCAATGATGAAAAAGACTACATGTGTATATATGTACAGTATTATCATGACTGTTCATGTGACATACATGTACATTAATCCTTCATGGCAAGCTTTTTCCAACAAAAAATCTGCATGTCTACAATACATGTAAATGTAAAATAATCCAATGAAGGTTGAATGCTAACATAAGACAGGAATACCAAATTCCAAAACCACATTTGTTCTACACATACATATGCCTGAAAAACAACTGTCAAAATACTGTGTGATGCACTACATTTCCTTCAGTAATATTATACAGGTGTGTAATGTACATGATTAAGCACGAATACGAAAGCTTGTACATGTAAATGCTGTGCAAATTAGACTACATTGTATGCAAGCTACAATGTCAGAAAGATAAATTTGTTTTTTATTCACTGATTTATATTCACTCACCATAGCTTCATCCAAAATGTGATCAATGACATTCATCACAATGCCTGCCCTCACATATGCAACACAGAACTCTCCTCTGAATTCCTTTCTCATGGAAAAACCAACAGTAGGCCGAATAAATTCCTAAATGGTTAAGATGCACTGGTCAGCACATTTGAAAACCACAGAGAACGTTCACTTAAATTTCAACAAGAACACTGCATGTGTGACACATACAGAAGTACCCACTAAATAATACCGTACAAGAATTTGTGTCCTTTTAAATGACATAATGCCCTTTTATGAATGACAGAAAACATTGCTTACCTTTAGATTAGTGAGGGAAGCCTCCATTGTGGTCCTTATTGTGGAATAGAGGCCACTACAAAGGTCACTAAGCGAGTGGGACTGCAACACAGCAGTAGACTTAGTACTAACCAGAGCCATCCGCACATTCATGAGTGCATCTAAAAAGGGCAACATACACATAGTATGCTGAGAATTTCTGCAACACAACATGAATAAATGCTATCATGCCCACAACTCTATTATTTGCTGGAATAATTATATATTTTCCGTGTTGCGTGTTGCGTTGTGTTAAAATTGATGGTGTGTTAGGCTATACCAGACCATAAACATATATCACAGATGCAGATACGAAGCATCACACCGTGCGCTTTGCAAAACAGTCTGGTGGTTACACTGATCAGTTGTCATTGGCTATACATGTAGTTAGTAACTTCAGTTGTGTTCGTTCTGCTTGAAAGATCTGCTGCGATTTTTTTTTTAATGTCCTCAGAAGGTTCAAAAAAGGGATTTGCGTCCTGTGCCTCAAGCAGTTATACATCAAATTCCATTGCATACACCCACCTGGCCAACACACACAACCCACCTGGCCAACACACACATAACCCACCTAGCCACCACACACATACTGTACAAGTCAAAACCATTCAACGTCAATTCCGAAATATCTCATCACACCCATAATCTGTATGCCATACCTGTAAAGCTCTTCTTAAGGCACTCTCTGTGATACTCAGTGTGCATCCATGCAATATCCTTTACCATGATTTGAATCTGGCTATAATTAAAATAACACAGATGAGATCACACAGACAGCTAATGAACACACTATGTAAGATACAGTACCTGGTAAGGCCTGCCAAAGGAAGAAGCCTGTCCATGGCCTCCAGCCCACCACTTAGCTTGTCCAGAGCCTTGACAAGTGGAGCACTGACCAGCTGGGTAGCCTGGCAGAAGCAAAAGGACAGTAACACACACATACACACAAAAACACACACACACATACACACACAAAAATAAAAAAACGAACAGGGCAAATAAATAACAGGACTTCTGTATGTATGTATCAATTTGGAAGCAATTTCAACATACCTGCAAAAATATATGCATACAAGTTTTGAAACCTTAGGGTAATGCCAGTTGTATGTTCCATAGGGAGGAAAACGTAAGGAGCAAAACTAAATCCTACCATAGAAAATAGTTGTGTCAGAAGTATTATTAAAGTGTTGGAAAAAAAAAAGAGAATCCCATAAGTGTGTTGGAATATGAATAAGTTTATCAGAAATTCGAAATTTAGACAAAAAACAGAACTGTTAAAACCCGGGTAAGTTCATTCCCTCTGACCTTGTAGATGTGATTCCATTATGTGTATGTTTGGATTGTGTATTTCAATTCATTCATAATGTACTCAACAACTGACTTGTACTTGTAGAGATGATCACTGGTTATGGTGCGTTAGTTGTAAGTATTTTTGTTGTACCTTGGTGTGGTTTGAACCACTGGCCTTGACGCTGTGAGCACACCAGTGTTACCATTACACCAATCTGACCTCCAATTCAGGGATAGAGCCATGCTTTATGGGATATCATATGCCATAAAAAGATGCACAAAACTCTCATGGATTTCTCATCATAACCATAAATACCATACTGCTAAGACGAAACGGCAAACATTACTATCTGGCAGAGCCAAAATAATTTATTTTAACTAACTAGCAATTTGTACCTGGTGGAAGTGGATGTATGATTAAAGTTGTCTTGCAATGATTAATAATTTCACTGACTTGGACCGAACAAATGTAGTTTATGGCCTCAGTGATGGTGGCAGCAACAAGCAGAGAATATGAACCAGAAGATTAAAACAAATACAGAGCCATACACAGCACAGGGAGAAATTAGTTATCATTAAAAGTGGTACTACTCCACGAGATTCTTTGTGCTGTACAAAAGATTACAAAGCAGCCATTTAGCGCTTCAGCATAGCAATTATAACAGCTGCAGCTCAATATTATTAAATCATTTCTGGACCTGCTCAGCCGTGTCGATGTAGCTGCCCCCCCCCCCTCCTCTTTCAATCAGCCACCAAAGTAAGTTGTTGGCAGAATAAATTAAATATTAAATAAATGGCAATACAGTTGGTGGAACCTTTCTCCAACTAGTGCACCAATTTTTGATGCGGTTTGAACACTGTGAACAAATCAATGATGTGTTGGAAATAAGTGAGTATTTATATTATTATATGGGATCATTGCAGCAAAAAGGGACCTCAGTGAAAATTATAACATTTCCACAATAGACACTTGTACACACAGTTTTTTTACATACATTACTAGTGACTTACAGCAAACTGCAGTTTGACCTGCACCATTTTAAGGCACTTGCTCATGATGGACTGCACAAAGGCAGTCAACGTCTGCTGTATTACCTCTGCAGCCTTCTGTTGATCCAGCGATCTGGGATGGGAAGAGGAGGATCAACTGTGAAACCAAACAGGGAAACGATATCACCCACGTATGAGATAAGGTGCTGGTCAGTCATTTGCTTGCACATGTTTCTACAGCATTATAGGATAAGGTGCTAAGTACAAAGTAATTGCTTACACATACATTTCAGCAGTGAAGCGTACATCGCATTCACAGCAACATTTAAGAAATTTGGGAAGGCAACTATTTCTATTCCCACTACACATATATGTGTAGGAAACTTGGAGGTGACTATGCTACATGCATGCTCTATTACTTTGGCTACTCAGGTTTTGCTTACCTCTTTATGAACATGTCGGTACAAGACTGGATCACCAGGCAGACATTGGTCAGGAACTGAGCATTCAGCTCACTGACAAACTCCACAATGCCCTTGAATGAGGGAAGGGTAAGCAAGTCACTTCAGAAGGAGCATAATGAATTAATCATGCATGGGTCAACCACATGATAACACAGTGTAATGCAATTTTGTTACAATGACTGTATTATACTAACATAATGAACACATGTAGGATGGTATTATTACAAAGCAGACATTATCACACCAATATACACACATACATCTATCCACAACAGATACTCACCATGGATCTACTAGGTTTTTCTTCAAGCTGTGTTTCAGTATCAACGTGTGCCTCACTAGACGTGCCACCACTGGTCTCGCTACCCAGTGATCCATCAGTGCTGCCCTGTGCTTCATAGTCACGTTGCGTTCCATCACGTGTGCCCGCTTCGTTTGGTTTTGGACTTGCTGTTATGTGCTTAAGCTGCATCATTTTCATGCGTGTTAGTATGTGTATTGTGTGTACACATGTATTTGACGTGAATGCAGTGTTGCAGTGAACACATGTAAATATGATCATACAGGTGTACAAATGGCACTGAACCTCTTTTGCTTCCAGAGATTGAAGACTCTGTTCCAGCTGCCTTCCTGCACTGCAAATACCAACCATGCACAACCATAGAAAATTGCATGTAAACCAAGCCCCACACCCACCCCACCCCCCCCTCCCTTTTTTATGGCTCATGTTTAAACAATTGTATCTCCATAACTGTGATTGCTCCATGAAATATGAATTTAAATAAATTGGTCCTCCTATATAGGGTTTAGAAAAAAATCCTCACAGTTATGGAGGAGATACATGAGTCTAAACATGAGCCTTTTTTTTTTCAATGGAGACAGGGGGAGGGGCTTGTATGCAGTACTTTATGGTACGTTCACAGCTACACATGCAGGTACCTATTTATACACGCAAGTACATGTACAACAGAATTACCATAAAATAAACAACTATCTCCCCATGAGGTTCATGCATGGATCTTCTACAGATACACACATACACATGGCTGTAAATATGTACATATATGGTGTACAAATATGGGTATACATTCTACACTGATAGACGTACGTTGCAAGGAACTGCTGACAGAGCACGTTAGGTGGGTCACCCAGGGTCAGTAACAGATCTACTGACTTGGTAATGGTTTCAGTGGAAGACTTTGAACATAAAATACTATTGTGAATACAGGTGTACACTGTGCACACAAGAATGCTCACATTGGAGTCCTCAAGTCTTGTCTTCAGGATGGTTCTCAGTTCCCCAACAATGACACCACAGTCCTGCTGAATGCCACTGAAGGACGGCATGTGTTGGTACTGACAGAGAACCTTCTGTGCTTTAGTGTAGGTTCTGCAGGCAAAAAAGCCTCATTGAAGGTTGAAGGGAATATATGATACATGTACAACACACAATACAATGCATACATCAGGGCCAGAACCACTTCAAAAAAACACTTGTGGGTATTTACAGTAGTACAAGTTGATGCCTATTCTGTAGGGTATGCATACATGTGCATATGCACTACATATTGTACATGTATATTAGCTTACGACATACCCAACAGCCTGAGCATAAAAGCCCATTTCCAGACATTTCTTTAAGCGAGAGGGAAGCTCAAAAAGGAACTGCAGCTGGAAAACAATGCAACAAATATGATCAGTCTGTATCAATGTTATTTCTTAGAGTAGAAATTTGTTTGCCATGGCTAGTGGACTAGAGGAAGAAGAGCTTTGACCCTAGTGAACCATCAGGGATTTAACTGACCCACCCTTTACCCACCCGCCACCCACCCGTGACTTTTGGGCTTACCCACCCGTAACTTTTGGGCTTTACCCACCCGTAAAAATTATACTGGATGGTACCACTTTTTATAGTTAATCACACTTCTCACCAGCGGTGCGGGCATGATCTTTCAATGCGCTGCGTGATTAGCACAACACGTTGAATTGTGAATTGATTGCACACAATTGAATTCTGGCATTTGACATATAACTTCCATGGTTGACATAACTCACCCGCGCCCAGTTGCCTACCCGTCCATCATAAATAAAAGCTCTGACCATAACATGTATATGTCCAAACTACTAACCTGCAATTTGGTGTAAGCTAAAATATACTGCTTAACATTTAAGATGGCGGACACTATATGATTTTCCTGCTTTGCAAAATGCACATGTACCGTAGTAGAGTATCGCATATAAGTCCCCCTCCATCGGAAAAAAAGGCTCATGTTAAAGTGATCGTATCTCTGTAACAGTGAACAATTTTTTTTTTTACATTCGGGATATAAAATAATACTCCTGCTTTGAAAAAAAAAAAAAACAATACACAGAAATGTTCACTGTTATGGAGATAAAATTAAACTAGAGCCTTTTTATGGGAGTGGAGGGAGGGGGCTTATACCTTATAGTACATGTAGTTATTTTCAAAGAACCAGCAAGCAAGCAGGCAGAGACTAGTTAAAGAACATTCTCATACACTCAGAGACTACTACGTAACTTTTTAATGGGTCATTCCATTATAAGTGGGATAAGTGTACGCTTCACATCTTCAGATCCTGATGCAATTACTCATATTTGCTTATCTAAGGATGAATGTTACTTGAACCAGTTTTTAAGTTAATAACCTTAATGGTTTACAAAATATACTGCACTGAAAATTAATTTTTCCAGAAAATTTGCAACTTGGTAGGCTCATAACTTTTCCATTGTTTGTCTGGTAGGGACTTCTTCGGCGTCAAATTGAACCTCAATCTACATAGAATCTATATATATATATTCATAACTTTAGATGGTGATGATAGGGTTAAATAAACATTATCATCATTTCGCGGATTTCTAAATTTAGATGTTTCTGGATCGAAACACTAAAAAAATTTTTCAGGATTGAAGGGACCATCAATATTGTCGTTTTTATGAAATAAAAAGTTCAGCGGTATAGACAAGCCCTAGGGACCACATCGAGTTTTACAACTGTCCGCCATCTTAAATGTTAAGCAGTATATTTAGCACTAATCTAAAGTAAGTGCGAGGGGGGGCAAGGAATACTTCTTAAACACCCATCGTCAGATTTCTTAAAAGGGCATCCACCCCCCTACGCCCCTTTCTCACCCATGCGTAACCTCTATTAGCACTGATGAAACCTTGTAGTAATGTATAATGCCTTATCACAACATTAGTCTGCAAGAACTCTGCTCCAAAAGAGAGGGTCTGGAGGGTTGGTAACAGATTTAAGCTGGGTGCATGGATCACAAGAAGCCTATCCATATGGTGCAAAGCGTTCACAGTCCAGAACCCTCAGTCCCGATAGATCAAAGGTGAAAGTAAGCCGCTGCAGCAATCTGTGTGCTGAAAATGCCCAAGAGCGAAGGCACATCTGGCAAATACCCCTAGGCAACCTCTGGTTCTGCTCCGTTACACTGGATCATAGTGCCAACTTACATTATCAATTTGGTTAACAATTTGGTGCTTGCAACACCTATCACAACCATTCTTGACCAAATTAGGAAACAACCACGAGGGGGTTAAATGTTAAATTGTTCACTGCAGGTTTTGCAAGTGTCTAGCAATTGTATGTGGGATCTCAGTGATGTCCTTTCGCTGGGAGAATTAGATTCATGCTATTTCCATGAAAATTCGAAGCGAAAGAAAAAGATACAAAAACACAAGAATTTTTCTTTAAATGTAATTTTAGCAGGGGGTACAACCCCCTACGCCCCTTTTTATGATCCCTTGTATCTTTTTTCTTTTAAGTCCAATTTTTATTTTGAAAGCAGATTCATAATCATCTCTTTAAGCTCTACAATATTGGACAATGGGGTCTGTACAGTTATAAGCCGAGTAAAAATATGCGCTGCCACATCCATGCGATCCTCAGGGGTTCTTTATACACAGAAATTTTATACATGAAAACGCGGGATATTAGTCTTCCTTTGATGTTTGTATTTTTTTTTAACTTTAATATCGATCCGGAAGTCATCCGAATTTTGAAATCAGCATAATATTTATTTAACCCTTTCACCATCCACAAAAATGATTATTAAATATAGGGTTCCAAGTAAGTTCAGCTTCAATTTGATGTCAAAAATGTCTGTATCAGACAAAAAATGGAAAAGTTATGAGCCTGCCAAGTTGAAATTTATCTGGAAAATATTATTATTCAGGAGAGTTTATCTCGTAAACCATTCAAGTTATTAACTTCATAAACGGTTAAAGTAACAATCATCCAAAGACAAACAAATATGAGTAAACGCATCATGATCTGAAGATGTGAAGCACGCTTCCATACAAAGTCATTGTGGAATGACCCTAAGATATCATTTCAGGATCATTCACAATCTATATGATCAAACTTTCATTCCTCAGATCTACGCGCATACATGAATGCCTACAACAGGAACCCAGGTATTCATTTACATGTACAAATTAATACTAAGCTACATGTATATACACATGCATGAATACCTTCTTCAAAAGGTGATGAACTCCACAGAATTTTGTGATCTGTTGCTTGCGATCAGCTAAGGCACCATTGATACTGTTACTGGCACTTGATATCTCTGCCATCCTTGCATTGAGATGATTCATATCATCCTCCAACCTCTGAAAATCATTCTTCATCTAGGGTACATGCACGTGTGTGCAAGTGTGTGTGTGTGTGTGTGTGCATGTGAGTGGGTGTGTGGGTGTGTTGGGAAGAAAATACAATAGAGCATATTACTAACCAGCAAAAGCACAAATGTGATATCCAATTGGATATCAGCCAAATACACAATACAACCTGATGCCATCAGAAAGAGTGAAATACATTTATGATATCAAGGGATTATGGTCATCCTAGATTTTAACCCACAGCCAGGCCATCAGATTTCCAATAATACTGTAGTACTTTTCAGCTACACATCTTATATTATTTACTTGCCCACACTAACTACAATGACAGTTTCCACAACATACGTGACTTCGAAAGGACTCTCTGCCTACCTCTCTAATAGTTTCTGATGCCTTGATAAATTTGGAATGGTTCTCATACACCAAGTACTGCATCTTGCTATCAAGGACAGCAATGTCTGGAAAATAAACACAAACAATTGACATATATTTGCTACAGTACTAGACGCAAAAAATCACTAGATTATCTGTGCTCGTTGACTTGAACATAATAAGGCATGTCTTGACTGAGTTAGGCTTACTTGCATCCTGTACATTGCTTGCTAGACCCAAGCCCTGGGTGCTTGCTCTCTTTCCTCAACCCCAAGGCTTCATAGCCCCCCTTGTCCCAAATATCCACAGACCCCTGGCCCAAAGATCCACAGACCCCTGTCCCAAAGATCCACATACCCCCGGGCCTGGCCCAATGCTCACTGTCACAACTACAAACTCATTGTGACGGAATATCTGGCTACAATCATAAAAGGCATAGAAATTCAAATTGCAAATCACAATCAAGTACCTTTCTTGGTAGTCTCTTCACGTTTGTACAAGTCATTAAGGGAAGACTCTTCGAGCAAACTGCTCATATACTTATCAACAGTAAACTCTGCCCTATCAATGTTCAATGGATCGTCTTGAACCTGGTTCGTCGCACTCTCGTCCACCCCGTAATACATTCTGAGGAGGCCTCTCCTTCGCCTCCGCAACAGCTGCTCGTCACTGCCATTGCCTACATTTATGGACGTCATGTGCATAGATTTCTAATTCTCCCAAATACTCACCGCTCGGCTGTGGATCAACCGTTTCTTCCGACATACCTCGCGTGATCTCAACTCCACCCACAACGTTTTTTGTTGTTTTTTTTTTTTTGTAAAGGTAAACTAAGTTAACTAATCATTAGGGTGTATGCCGTACACTCCCGTGCACTGAGTGAGCCACGCCCATCTGCCTAACGCGATGAAGGCCATAATAGTGGTAGATAGTTCGGGAGCTGACATCGCATTTTACTCGCTAAACAAGGTACGTGTGTTCATTGCCTTAAACCCTATGCCTCAACAAATAATAGTCGATCCAAGCACTAAACAGTACGTATTGATGAAGAAGATCGAGTATCCTAGAATGTTTCAACTGCACATGGTTTCATAGTTTATCTAAACTGATTTGCACCTGGTTTTTCCATCTTTCTTACAACTGCTTCCTTACTGTTGTTTTTTTGTCACGTTTCTCTGCCGTTAATGACGGTAGACATAGGCTAGCTGCTTATGATGTGTAAATAGGTGAAAACAACTGGTTGTGGTAATCCTCCGTAATCCTCTGTGTCATGCCTTGGTTCTTTTCCCCCAAGGTTATCTTTCTGCCGTTCCTATAACTGGATATCCTGTTTTCCTTAAATGCAGGCATTTGAGCACTACATTATACAACGTTTTAAGACACTTGGCTTCACTGATCCAGATGATCCCAAACCAGTAAACCTACCATTGTCTTCTGTATAGATTTCCCAAAATTCACAATGTGTGCAATTCCACCCTATACTGCCACCCCCCACCACACACACACACACACACACACACACACCCCTTCCCTGATCTCAAAGGTTGATATGCGATCAGCACTTATGGCCTTCTTTATACCCTTCAATACTGCCATTGTAAGTTATCTTTTATCAGTGACATTGGTCATACACACACATCACCCCAGGGTGCACAATCAATATGTTACTACATTTTGCATTATGTAGTGATGGTCTCTCCTGTGTAGGATGTTATGAACAGTTGGAAGCTGCCTCTGTACTCGATTGGCTGTGAAAACAACCTCATCCTTGTCTTCAAGAAGGTCTCTAGGGATGTGTGTGTGTTTGTGTGTGTGTGCATGTATCTGTGTGTGAGCTGTCTTGTACACACGTACAGTATTGTGCACCCAAGTACAGTATATATCTTGCAATTACCAAATGTCTTGCTGACCATGTGTACACACATATCATATACACACACACACACACACACACACACACACACACACACACACACACACACACACACGCTCAATCAAATACACATGCACACACACACGCTCACTCAAATACACATGCAGTTTGAAAACAACGTATATATTGGTGTTGGACAAAATGGGGAAGGCAGTGAGCAGATAGTCACAAGAAGAATTCTGGTCTTCCACAGCATTGTGAGCTTGCTCTACGGGCCTGCAGTTGACAGGTAGGCCTTGCGGTCAATCTCAACATTATGGCATAGTGTATGTACAGTACTGGACTTTTTGTTTAAGGTGTTTCACCCCCCTCACTTCAATTGACTTCCAAACTCAGGATAAGCTGTTTTCATAGTACTCCTCTTGTCCATGCACGGTGCCCACAAATGCCTGCTAAATACATTAACTGCATGTGTGTAAATCAGTATGTATCATATGCTTGATGCTTTTACAAAACGAGTTATAAACTTATTTTGTACTTAGTGTAGTAGCTGCAATAATATGAACTGTTGTCTGCAGTTGTCCTTAATTATAAATGCTGTACATAAAACTGGCTACCATGCCCACTGTGTGAAGAGATGAAGGTAATTGTATGAAAGTTGCAATTGAGGTAATGATCTTTGAAGATGGACGGCTGGGAACGGGGTCTGGTTTACTCCCCTTTTGGTGTGCAGATTTTTAGCCAACTTTCATTTCAGAATGAACCCAGAAGATCCAGACCAGAAGGCAATTGAATGGGCACTGCTAAATAATGCCCTGAGAGAATATGACCGGCTATACAGGGAAACACCATCTTTTCTACTGGAGGTGTGCAAGTATTTGCATGTGACTGCATTAACTGCATACATGCCTTTACAGTACTTGTATGTGCATATGCTGACATGCTGTCATGTGGCTGCTTATGTTTTTGATTAGCTGGTGTTTAAAAATTGTCTTCTACATTGACATTATAATCACTAGATCTAAGGGTGGTTATCCTGTACATGAATAGCTCTACTTCCAACTACCTCACTACTGTCTCCCCTACCCCCTCATCATCCACTGTTTCCCCTACTCCCTCACTCATCTACCCCTACTGCACACTCATCCACCCCTACTCCCTCGCTCATCCACCCCTACTCCCTCACTCATCCATCCTACTCACTCACTCATCCACCCTTACTCCCTCACTCATCCACCCCTATTCCCTCATTCATCCACGGTCTCCCTACTCCCTCACTCATCCACTGTTTCCACTACTCCCTCACTCATCCACTGTTTCCACTACTCCCTCACTCATCCACTGTTTCCCCTACTCCCTTACTCATCCACTGTTGCCCCTACTCTCTCACTCAACCACTGTCTCCCCCTACCCCCGCACTCATCCACTGTCAATGTGATCGATTCAGTAAAAAGGAATAACTTACCACAATATTATAAAATTTTCCAGGAAGGAGCATCAAAGTTGACACGTGCTATCAAGATGTACATGTGTGCATGATTAATAATTTAAGCCACTGTAACTCCATGATACATGGACGAATTTCCAGTGCAGATCATAGAGGACCTAGGTATCCCTTAGAATATCACATAATATGAAAAGATATGTTAGTCCCTTTTCACTGTAAAGATCCCATACATGTAAGTGTGTGAGTGCTTCTTCCTTGAGCATAGGACATTAAAGAATGCTTTTCTTCTATGCAGGCATTGGAGTATTTCCAGTTTGACTACCCAGCAGAAACTAATGCTATCTATAATATTTGCCAGAAGCTTGTCAGAGACGTACTCGTTCCTCAAAATAAGTACGTTGGGAGGAGATTATGGCCTTGCCTATGCAAACAACGGTATCAATTTGTACTGGTATATCTGTACTATGCTTGTATTAATTACTTTCTTGGAATCACTAGTAATTAAACACGACATGCACAGGCAATACAATGCTGCTATCTATACCTACTTGACCTATTGAACCTCAGCACACTATAGCAAGGACTGTAGGCTGTGTCTTTTCCTCTTATATTGTAATAAAAGTGACCATATGCATTTGTTGCCACTTCCCAGGACAAGCAAAAGAAGGGCATGGGGAAATTGTATAAATATTCAGTACCTGACATGTAGTCCAATTCTGAAGTTGTTTTGTTATTCACACATCCACATCTACATTTACATCATTTTAGTGGAGTACAGTACAAAGCGCATGTATCATTGACTGGTGCTGGGCACACACCTCTTCATTGCTGGGCATGGATTTACTGTAATCCTCATGTGAAAATAATTGATGGGAAATGCTGAAGTATACATGTGCTGTAGCTGTATGTGTAATGACCTTCTCCTTACTAGTGGCGGAATAAAACGACTCGTCTACTGCACAATCTTGGTAGACAGCAAACCAGTAATTGCCCCAAAGTAAGTATTCATTGTAAACGCACACCTGCTGTCATGGAAACATGCCCAACTCCCAAGGTCGTCTCGTGTGAAACCACCGGATGTTTTGCTGACCATCCTTATTGTTTCAGCATTGTTCAGTGATCAAATACCAGTCCCTCCAGACTACCAGCCACCCAGTTGTGCCTACCCTGAGAGGAGAACCTCCTATGAGTTTGATGCTAAAGGTTCAGCAGGTCTTAAGCACAATGGGATATAATTTTCATGCACTACATCTGCTAAAGCAGCAGTGCAGTTTATTCATGTTTGTGGATGTCAGCATTCTAATATTACATTGAATACATGTCTGTGTGTGTGTAGGCCCCAGTAATTTTGGTTGAGGTAACATTGGAAGCATTGTACACCTAGCATAGGAGTGCTTTTGTACATTGGCTCTTCCAGTTTTGGCCTAGCATGCTTTCTGTTGCATGTTCATGAATATTTGGGTTCCTCATCCAGGTGAGGAATTGCAGTGAGGAATTTTGTCCACGTGTATGTGTGTGTGCGTGTGTGTGTGTGTGATAGGGATATGGGAAGTGTTTGGTGTTGCATTGCCTTACAGCCCTCTCACACCTGCCGTGCGTAACAAACCCTTGGTACATCAAGTGCAAAGGGATGAAGACCCCAACAATAACGATTCTGCACAGGTACAGTGGAAAATATACCAGTTCACCTATGTGCCTACTGGGTAATGTGCACACATGGTTGGGCTTATAGCTTTGTGGTCCACATAATTGTGCATTTGTATGCAAAAAGTCTTCCATGTGCCTACTCCTGTTGCCATAGTGTGAAACGCCTTATCAGACGCCACATGGCACACCTGGACCTGTGGATCGCATCACTCCGCCTCCCTCGTATTCAGATCTGGTTGGTCAGGTTAGAGGAGTTTTTTTTTTTTGGGGGGGGGGGGGGGGGGGGGGGGGGGGGCAGAGAGCATACATAATTATTATGCTGATTCTAAATGTTACAACAGTGGGCTTAACAACAGAACTGATACATGTACAATACATTTTAAATCGCTCATGTGCCAGTGACTATGGCCTGGTATTATATTCTGTGACCATTATACCACTTATCTACCCCTGCATCTCATAAAAGTGTACAGTTTAGCTTACAACACACATACCAACACAATGGATAGGTTAGGGTAGGTTTGTGTAGGCACATGGTACATTTGGAAAAGGAGCCTCAATGTAGTATATTCCTAAAGCTTGTATCCTGCACACGTGCACCATACCACGTGGTCTTACCAGTCTGTTCCAACACAGGCAGTGGGCTATGATGAACCTGAACCATTCCGTGTAAGTCCTGTATAAAGGGTGCACATTGAGAGATAAGTGCTGTTGAACCCACCTGCAACCAGGGTTTGAAGAGAGTGATGGATATTGTTGGAGGGCCAAGTACTGGTGCATCAGTTGGAGGAGCATACCAGGCAAAGAACCCACCCAGCGAACCAACAACTTCAAATCAAAGGGTGAGGACTGGGGCTACATGCATGTATGTGTTATTGTGTATGGGTGTGTGGATGTGGGTATGTGTGTGCCAGGCAGCGAGAGTGCTGCTGTGAGTGATGATGTGATGATTTCTTGAATGCACTTTAGACATCTCGTTCATGATATTAAACCATTAATAATAGGATTGGCAGCTACATGTGTACATAATATCCTTGGCTCTGGCCTGCTGGCTGCTAGTTCGTAATAGGCAGCTTTGGATTAAACCTGCCATTGACCACTTGTGTCATGTGTAATGTCCTGCATATCTAGTATGCTCTTCTTTTCTACCTTGGGAAACCTGCTATTCCTCATCACCTTCTGCACTGTAATGAGAAAATTGGATAACCATTCATGTCATAGATCTTTAATTGTAGTCCTCACAATAGCCCAGTAGAAAAGACATACCTGAACATATCTATGGGCATGCGTGAATGTATTTGAGCATGCCTGAGTGCACCTATATTTATTAAGTTCAGTCTACATTTATCTTCTTACATGTTCTCTTCCCTTCTTACACCACACAGTTCATTGAGCACATGATATTCATCCAGGGAAAGCCCCACATGCTGCATTGTCTTGAACTCTACAAAGGCATCGTTCTTGTGCTAATATCAGAGGTAAATATAATCCCTCTCTTCACGGACACGTATTCATCTTTTTGGCACCTGCACGTAATTGACACTTTGATCCTCATGCTAAAATTGCATGTACATGTTTGTTTGTGTGTCTAAAGAAAGTGTCCCATTTCTACAGCTGTACAATAAAGAGTTCTCCACTGTTGTAATTGAAGCAGTACATGATTTGAACGTGATTTTTGGTGGGTCCTTACAAAAGGGGCAACCAGTCAGGTCCTTCGATGCATTGGATGCAACCATGAAGTATGTTTTCTCTGGTGGAGATGGCAAGGGTTAACGTTGTTGATTTTTGACACAGAAAAATAGTCAACATTGCAAAGCAAGAAGCACAGGTCTGCATCCTTTGTATTGTATTGGTTCTATTTAGTCCCCAGCTACTTGGGCAATAGGTTGACTGTTGACAATTGTTCTTTTTGTGCACAGACCAGGTGTAGTGACCAATTGAAGAGGCTGACTGTACAGGTGCAGAAGAGCTGGGAAGGTATAAAACATGCTGAGCTTAAAACCTACCTTGAGAAGCTGCAGGAGGGACAAATAGATTCAAATAGTGCCCAGTCCATCAGGTACTTTCATAAGAATGCATGAAAACCTATGAGGGTGAGAGAGGGCATACTTACAAAGAGGCCTCGCACTATAGACTAGTTGTGGATACTGTATTAGTAAACAAAACAAATTGAGAGAAACAGGCTTGTAATCATAATACATCAAATCAACAGAGCTAACCAATAAATGACCTACAGTATATGCAAAAAAAAGCAGCGGTTTTCAAGCACTGTTAATGCGCATGACACTGTACCTTCTTTTGCTCCCAATGTATCCAGGATTGACACTCAAGGGAGAGACCTGACTGACAGGCTTCTTCGGCTCTTTGGAGGTGTCTACTTTTCTCTAAGGGTAAGGCGATAAGCTGTGAAGTCGTGGCATTGGTCAGTGGGTGTGATGCATGTTTCTGTAGGTAGCTGAGTATGACAGCAATGTTGCAAAGGACAAACTGGTCAAGCTCTGCAATGAAGTCAGCAGGGACTATGCTGGCTTCCTCATCGTGAAGGCAAACCTCAGCTTTCCAGTGGTCAAATATCCTTTCTTACTCAATGCCCATTGTTGCAGGCACATATTATGCATGGGAAATGTGGATGTTTTAACTACGCACCACCAGTTTACCTTAACTATGTCCAATTTTGCCGAACAGTATAGTGGACTAATTCATTTCATCTTCATTGACCGTTCCTATGGTGACATGAAGATGCCCACAATATTTGATGAAGGACAAAGCTGTGTAAGTGATATGCAATGACAAATGGTGTGTAGTATTATATTTAATCGGTTGTCCCTCTAAGTGCAGATGACAAGTGAATGTGGGAGGAGGGATATGTTAGTGTATGAGATAGAATGCTGTTAAGAAACTTAAATACTAGGCACCCACTGTAAGTGATGTCCCACTACTTAAAGTTGCAAAGGGGGTGGGGCTGGCCAAACAAAGAGATTAATCTTTATTAATTAATTGCAACTTCTCACCTGCGCGAAACATTTAATCACATTCATATCCAGAACAGCAGAGCAGTGGCATGTACAATGCTATATCCTGCTGCTGCTCTGTAGTCATCTTTCACATACTTGAAGCCAAGGTAGCTTTATATGATCGTCAAGCAGGAAAATATGCTTGGTCATTGTGTTAAAATTGTAAGCAGGTAACTGTACAGATAAATTCCAGCCAGAGGGCTTGTAGATGCATCTACCCACTAAATTAGACCAATGCCTTTCACTGCTGCTAAGCTATGTACATTCTGTCTGATGACCTTTAAAAACATTTATGTAATAAGCCGATTAAGGGAGAATTAAATGTTAAATATAATTGTCATCGTTTTTAGTCACTACCGAGAAGATTTTCTTTAATTTAATGTGTAGAGCATATATGGGTGTTCATATACATCAATTTGCTCATGCTTCATGCAGACCATCCAATATGTTGATAATCTGGCAAAGCGTGGACTGGATTGCACCCCAGGAACATACCTGAAGAGAAAGGTATGCACAGCAGCTAGAGATGATCTCAGCTCTGATAGATGTATCAACTGTTCACCATTTGTAGATGTGGAAGATGGTGGAGCATGTACAAGTGCTACTGGAACAAGGCTACATTGTTCAATGCTGGAAGGATGCAGAATTTCTCTATACCTACCATGCCTGGGTCAATATTCCATATGCTGATATTGCAGTAAGATTGTGTGCATTACACTTATATCCTCTCAAATATTTGTGTGGACTTCATATTCACAATGGAACACCTGAAGGACATGTCATATGCACAAATTAGTTTAAATAACTTCTACAATTCATCATGTGTTACAATACTGATTGTTTTGTGATATGCAATAATGATTCAGTAATAGAGTACTCTTTGAATCAAGTGTTTTACATTGACCTTTGTGCACTCAGGGACCAATTCGTTATCACCAACCAAAGGTGCAGTGTGAAGTGTTCAATATTCCTGGTATAATTGGAACACCTTTTTACAGGTACATGTACACCCTACATTGTAGGAGGTAAAAATGTACAATATGTTTTCCTTATCTGACCTTTAAAATGATATTGTCACTGCCTTGATATAAATTGTAAGCTACTTAACTGTTTTGTTGCAGACTAACTGTTTCAAGAACTAAGACAGCTTCACTCTTTCAGCCTTGTGTAGTATGATATTTTATTTTTTATGCTGTGATTATAGGGACATGTCAAACAACATAGTTTAGGAGATGTTAATGATCTTGTTGGTAATACCGGTAGCCTACAAGAAGTTGGTATTATGCGTTAGTTTGATTCAGATATATTGACTTTTGCTATTTGAGTTGACTTTTCCTATTTCTTCCATAAATATAAGTACAATAATCACTAGATTTCTCGAAGGCCATACCTTTGTTCTATGTCATGATAGGTCACCTCATTACATTAACCTTTCAGATCATACAGTTTTTTTTTGGGGGGGGGAGTCAACTGAATTAATTGTACATCTGACTTGCCACATTGCATTGTAGTATTTATAACTCCATTGTAGGTTGCTGCAAATTGTATATTTTCAAGTGTAAAAGAACACAAGGAACAATTTTTCATTGCATAACTTATCCCTTTCAGCTCATTGTCACATGCTCCACGCAGCCGTGATCCACGTAAAGGAATAAATATTGCAGAAGGCAGTGATTGCTTTTTATATGAACTGTATTGCATTCATGAAACATCCGTGCCAGTGGGCCAGGCAATGAAGCACAGCAGGATGCTTGTAAAGACTCTCTGGGAGACAACACAAGAAGCCCAAATTCCATTTCACTGAAGTACTTTTGTGTTGTGTGTTGCATTATATTTTATGTATATGTAGTTGTGTGTACATTTCTGTTTGATTAAACATGCTTGTAAGATGATTCTGTTATCATTTCAGGGGGGGGGGGGGGGGGGGGGGGGGGGTGTGGCATATAGCTGCCAGAACACCACATACTAGCCACTCTAGTGCACACATGCATTTCTGAAGCAGTCAAAGTGACTTCTTCGGTAGATGAAAAGCCGTAACTATATGAAGTCAAATGCTACAGATTTTCGGAGCACATGCACCCCTCCCCCCTTGAAGAATTTATGCATTGCACAATAAATTATGGTTGAGCGTCTCAAGAAATTTTGAGCTTCTGGGGCTGAGTCCTACTACCCCCTACCTGGTGTGGGTGGCTGTACAATGCCCACCGAGCCTCCAAGCCGGGGATTGTCATTCACCGAGCCGCTGGTTATGTATCTCCATAGATACTCTAATACCTATGGTATAACTCGCGTACCAAGAAACGGATAGTTTAGCTCTTTGTTGCTATCGAACCAGAAGTACTAGTCAAAGACGGTCATTTATATGTTTTGTTCCAGTCTCCAAACTGTTTGCTTTAAGAGAACAAAAAAAGCTAGTGTTGTTTCTCGTTCCCACCAATTCTTCTCCTCCATCGTTGTCATCTTCTAATTCTTCTTCTCGGGTGAGTATAACTCGGGATAGTAACAAACAGGAACAGGACAAATCAATAGCTATAGGATCCCTCTACGTAAAACCAAATTTGAAGTGACATGAATTTCTCTGTAGATAGATATGCAGGTTTGAACCCTTGGGGGCATCGGACATTGCAATACTGGCAAGAAGCTAATGCAAGCCCCAAAATGCATTTTAACCGTTCGGAAGTTACTGCAATTCAAATGATTCAAATGCATTTTTATCACAAAATTACAATATGCATAGTCCCTTTTCACTTATACGATACCATAAACATAATTATATTACAAATTTTTAATCATAATATCTATAGCCACCTCAACATGTCCCTAGTGAGGTCTGTGGCAAGGGCCATCATGGGAAGGGAAGCTGTCCAAGGGTAGGTTAGTGGAACTGTAGGTTGATTAGTTGTGTTTGTAAGTAGATCTGTAAATTCATTAAAATAAATTATGTGTCTGTATTGTACATGTATGTATTCATGTAGTTGTTATAATAATATTACTAATACAATACAGTATATGGAACAGTGTCCAGCAAAATCACCCTTATGGTGCTTCATTAAATTTTCCAGGACAAGCAAAAGAAACGTAACGCTTGCATTGAAATGAATGGCTAAT
Organism: Eunapius fragilis; assembly: GCA_963681505.1. Classification (NCBI taxonomy): domain Eukaryota; kingdom Metazoa; phylum Porifera; class Demospongiae; order Spongillida; family Spongillidae; genus Eunapius; species Eunapius fragilis. The sequence goes on along the minus strand of OY811986.1, from coordinate 3,153,489 downwards.
TATAAATTCAGTGCCTAATAACTTTATGATTGCATAAGGACCATTTGATAGAAGCTCTTTGGAGTTCACGGAAATGATAATTAGCTATACCGCATGCATTGCATTTTTCATTGTGTTGAATATTGAAGCTGATAAATAAACATTTCATATTTTCATATCCTTGGGAATTAAACAGACAGTTGAATTTTCTAAATGTCGACACAAAGGAGTGTAAAACGTCATGTGCTTCAAGTTCAGTTTCATCATTTCTGTGAGTGTTATTATGTATGGTCTTTCAAATAGCTCTACAGTGCAGGTCGTCACAAATGGCTGTGGAACAGAAATACCTTCAGTGAAGGTGATACTGAGGCTGATGTAAAAAAAGCAGTGGTGAAAATTCTTAACAAGTAGGATATATGTGCAAAGCTTGAATGTTTGAGATTTGATAACTCAACTCATTTCATTATACCAGTATTGAGATGTAATACCGTACAGTATGACATATATTCTATTTTGTACGATGCATGTGGGATTCGATTTGTCATGAACAGTCGAATTAATGCTCTACACGCAATTAGCATTTCAAGCTCTTCACAGCATGCAATTATTACCTCACATGGTGGGAATCAGTCACATTCAAAATTGAGATAATTCAAACTACAGTGGAACCCATTGAATGTGAACACCATCTCATATACTGATTATCAAGGTGTCAGGATTTCAGGGTTCATAATGTACACTACAATTTGTGTACTTAGATGGTTCAAAGTGTGTACATTTCAAGGAGTCCACAATTAGAAGTTTTCTCTAATACTGACATCAAAAACATTACATTGAACATCACAACTTACTACACAAAAGTGCACAATGGTATGTCATTATTTCACAATCTCTTTCTATGCCTACGTGCCTATGATCTTGCCAGGTGAAGGCATATGGATTAAAACACCCAATAAGCAAATCTTGTGAACTTCAACAGCCTATCTCAATACCTCAATGGTTTATATATTTTACTAGGCATCTTTCCAAATTTGTTCAGAATTGCTAAAACTTTAAGTGCAGGTGCACAGTTATTGTATTGTCTATTGTACACACGGATGTCATCAGGTGCACAGTTATTGTATCGTGTATTGTACACTATAATGTAACACTTCTGTTGCAGATTTCCATATTCATCATGATAAGAAAAGTGTGGCTTCAGCTTATACCAATGTAAGGATTGAGTAGCATCCAGACTACACTTGTGCCAGCATTGTGGTGCAGCAGTTGACTGTTTTAGACTCCATGGTCGGTTCAGTACTGGTCGTCACTATCATCATGCTGCTCTAAACGACATAATCCACCGAGCCCTGTCCACTTCCCACATCCCATCCAAATTGGAACCCATGGGTCTAGACCGCTCTGATGGAAAACGTCCTGATGGCATCACAATGGTTTCGTGGAAACGCGGTAACCTTTTGGTTTGGGATGCCACATGTTCTGACACCTATGTCCCCTCTCACTTGGCACATTGCACTATGGCAGCAGGTGCTGTCACTAGTCAGGCAGAGGACCTGAAAAATACAAAGTACTCCTATTTGGAAAAACATCCAGGCATGTGTTTCACCTCTATTGCGATTGAAACATCAGAAGTACTTGGTCCTCTTTCCATAATCTAACTAGGTCGCAGGCTCTCAACCACAACTGGTGACACCAAAAGCTATAGCTACCTGATCCAGCACCTTTCGCTTACACCTTTTTTCGTAGGAGTTTTTTAAAGGCGGGGTGGGGAGAATCGTGAAATAGAATTCACCACTCTACTAGTATACGACATTATAGCACGGTTTATGTGTTGGTTCTTTTGTCGCCGCCACAACAACGCAGCCTCCTATATCTATGCCTCAACTATGAAAATTCTGTGATTATAATTGGAGGATAATAAATATACTTATCGCTTAGAATATCACTCATATCGCGATAAAGACTTACGGCCAAAGAAACCATATCGCGGCAGCACTAGATATAGCAGCCGCTATAACATACTGCTGCTATCCATGCTACTCGATACATAATAGTTACAATTGTGCATATACAAAAACAGATTTGTGGCTACTGGGTGATATGATCAGGAGTTCGATTCCACATCACTGAATACTCTTTTTTTTTTTGCCTTTATATCCCTTTAAAGTTAAAGGTACCGCTGTTGAAGGATACATAATTTCAAGCTGGTGCAGTCTGCCTTAGTGGGTTACGACCTCGAGCTATCAGGCTCGAGGTACCGTGTTCAAAGGCCCGGGGTCCATCGGATTTCCTCACCATCGTTGTATATCAACTAATCCGGATTGTGCGGCTGCATATCACCGGTTCTAGTCTGATAGTCTTTGACTTCCGAAGTGGAAAAAGCTTACTTCAAGGTGGTGACGTCACTTGCAGCCTAATTTCAGTTGACTTGGTAGTGTCACTCGACAGAAATTCTCCACAGAGAAACAGTTAGTTGAGGCGATTATTAACACTTTCTTCGCTTGTGTCAAGTGTGGGGTGCTGCCTCAGGTTTAATGGAAAATCAATTATTTTTATACTGACTTTAAAAATCCATGCATGCATGTTGTTGTTTCACCTGCATAGTATTTCTCTCCTTTCTTTTTTTGTTGACAGGAATAAACACATAATTGCCACACAACACAATATGAAAAAATTTAATTTTGTATGTCGCCTAATAGTAATACTACTACTATTACTACAACAACTGCTCAGTACTACAGAGAGCAATTAAACCTAAACCATTCGACTAATGAAGATTACCGGTGCATGCGTGCCACACCAGACAACCTCAGCTAGGAAGTGGATTGCTGCATAAGATATTTAGGATTGCCGCGTGAGAAGGCAAGTGACTAATAAGAGCACGTGCCATTCCTCCTTGATCCTTTTTCCTGGATAATTTTGAAATCGAGAGATAACCAATCACTTTCGCTTAGGCGCCATAAGTCACATTATAGAACACAATTATTTAATTTTCATACCCAATGATACAAATGGGGGCTATGAAGGGAAGCCGGTCACGGCTGCGGAAGCTTTCGATGAAAATTATCTCAATATTAAAGAATATTTAGGATTGCCGCGATAATAGGTGAAAGCATTCTAAGGGGTCCAATCAAAATCGAGAGCTTGCGTGACGTCACGTTAATTACATTCCAAGCTTAAAGGTACATTCCTATAATAAGCTTGGAATGTAATTAACGTGACGTCACGCAGGCTCTCGATTTTGATTGGACCCGCCGACATTCCGAACAACTTCGATGTGTCCCAGACCCTCTGTACGTGATGTCATACTGTAACGATGATCATCGTTACGTACATTTGGGTCTGGGTACGAATCTAGGTGTGTTGCATGCGGATATAAACCAAGTCAGCAAACTGGTGTAATTAACAGCATAGGCAGGGTTTTGGTTATAAAATGGGATATAGCCAGCGGTGCAGCGATATTTTATATGTACATGTGTACGCAGTACAGCAGCGTGTAACCACACAGCAAAAAAAAAAAAAAAAAAAAAAACTCGTCGAATCGATTCTTAATTGATTTTCTATTAATTTGTCACTTAGATTCTTGTACAAAATGTTTACATTATGTTCCAGAATGTAAGTGACAAATCAATTGCAAATCAAGAATTGATTCGAGGTATTTATTTATTTTTGCTAGTTGCACCCGCCTGCTGAATTACTTTTCATATATTTCCGTCTATCTCCGTCCACTCTTCCGTCTTATCTCCGTTGATCCAATGTATCGCGGTATGTAGAATTTCTGATTTCGCTGGATACGCGCGGTAGGTTATCCCGTAAGATTGATCACGTGCATAAATTTACATCATAACAATTATTGTTACGAGTTTCCACCAGTTGACTAGTCAAACTGCTATCCATTCTACTCGATACATAATAGTTTCAATTGAGGTAATATTTGTATACAAAAGCTTGGTGGTCAAGCAGATTGGTCTGCTGTTTGTGGCTACGAGGTGACTGCCAGATTATCAACATATTGGATGGACTGCATGAAGCATGAGCAAATTGATCTATATGAACATCCATATATGGCTCTACACAGAAAATCTTTTCGGTAATGACTAAAAACGATGACAATTATATTAATTCTCTCTCACTCAGCTTATTACATAAATGTTTTTAAAGATCATCAGACGGAACGTACACATATCTTAGCAGCAGTGAAAGGCATTGGTCTAATTTAGTGGGTAGATGCATGATGCATCTACAAGCCCTCTGGCTGGAATTTATCTGTACAGTTACCTGCTTACAACTTTGGTTTATAGTTGCATGCAACACACCCTCAAATCAAGTCAAATCAAGTCAAATGCCGACTAATCTAGAGCTCACTTCGTTATTCCAAAAGTCACGGCAGCATATCCCATGCAGGCGCTCGAACTTTGCCCTTAGAATGCTTTCACCTATTCATAACGTCTGTATCACCGAAATCTTCCGCATCTTCTCTTCATAGCCCCCAATTATTTAATAAAGTATGAAAATTGAATAATTGTGTTCTATAATGTGACTTATGGCACAAGTGATTGGTTATTTCTCGATTTCAAAGTTATTCAGGAAGAAGGATCAAGGTATAGGGTGTAAATAGTTATGGAGGGATGGCACGTGCTCTTAACAGTCACTTGCCTTCTCGGCAAGTAGTTTTGTTGATTGATCACGCGGCAATCCAAAATATCTTATGCATGCATCCACTTCCTGAGCTGAGGTTGTCTGGCACCTGTAATTTTAATTAGTCGAATGGTTTAGGTTTAATTGCTCTCCGTAGTACTGAGTAGTTGTAGTATTGGTACAAAATCAATGTGTTGTGTGTTTATTCTTGTCAACAAAAAAAAGAAAATAAAAAAGGAGAACTACTATGCAGGAGAAACAACATTATGCATGAATTTTTAGAGTCAGTATAAAAATAATTGATTTTCCATAAAAAGACAGCACCCTACACTTGACACAAGCGAAGGGAAAGTGATGAATTGCCTCAACAATCTGTTTCTCTGAGGAGAATTTCTGTTGAGTGACACTACGCCTCAACTAACTGTTTCTCTGAGGAGAATTTCTGTTGAGTGACACTACCAAGTCAACTGAGACCAGCTAGAAGTGACATCACCACCTTGCAATCAGAAACATACACCCAAGATGATGAATTAAAGCAATCTTATTCATCCTATCCTGAGCTAATTGGTGTTGGTGCAACATACAAACTTATTGACCTTGTTTGCATAATGTTGGTTGAAGATGAAAATGTACAGAGTGAAATTGTAGCGGCGTTTATGGTGCTGCAAGAAACAGAGTAAGCACAATTCCTCATGGGAATGTGTTCGTGTTATCATGACTGACAATGATGTGACTGAAAATCAGTATTCTATGTACAGATTCCGTCAGCTAGACTTGTGATTTGTCTATTTCACTTACTTCAACGTGAAGTAATCCTAGAAAAAATGGTAATTACTTGTGGACAATGAAATCCCTGTCTTGATATTATGCAGCAGATGGCTTATGCAGATGGGGATGAATACATGGACCTATACAACAACTATCAGGTGAATGCTCCTATACTGCTGTGCAGCTGAATTATTTTTATGAGCAGTAGCATTCAGTGTCGTAAGTGTCGGTCTTTATATAAGGACGGTAGATCGTCTGTTACAATAGCAGTTCTATAGCTTTAATAAATTGCATAATCTATCTACTCAACTTATAACACATGCACCTTCACTCTTTTCGGGTGGCACAGCTAGTGTTGAGGTGGCTCCGCACTGAACTTTAACACAGTACCAACGTAGTCTCGTACCCAGACCCTCAATCCCACAGCTGCGGATGGATTACATCACCGCTACGTGGAAGAGGGTCTGGGAGAGCACCTCCTGATAGAAGAAGCTCATGACAAGGGCCTCCAAACCCACCACCACACCCACCAGGTGCACTGTCCCCTTCAAAAGCAGCACGCGATTGGTAAATAACGGCGTCTAGCGATTAGTCCCCGACATTCTAATCGCTGCTTGACTCATTATTGCTATGGAATGCAATTACAATGTTGCGACCGTGACGTCAGACCGTGCTGCAATCTGATTGGTCCTCCGAAATCGAGGAAAGTCAGAACCAAAAAGTTCGATCTATGCGCCAGACCCTCTTCCACGTAGCGGTGATGTAATCCATCCGCAGCTGTGGGATTGAGGGTCTGGGTACGAGACTAGTACCAACGACAGACTAAACACACATGAGGGCAGCACCTCTCCCAATTGGCCAATTCTTCACTGTTCTCGTAAAACGCGTCCTGTAAAATTGTCCGTAGAATGCACTAGATGCATCATTGCCGCGTTGTTATCTGTATACTAACCAAGGGTATAAATGCAACGTCTTTTGCTAGTGGAGGGTCACTTCGCCCGCGATCCGAGTTAGATGCGCTGGCTATGAATTGATATATAAGACCACATTAAAACAACTATAGCCTATAGCTTACATGTACAATCCCTCATACCGTCTTATCGAGCTAATCGATGCAGTTGACGGCGTTCTCGAGCAAGGCGACCCTATCTTCCGATTCCCTTACTTTAGTCCATAATGCAGACCAATCCCCTGCCGACCTTCGAGACGATTGGACAGACATTGCATGCACGTTGCGCGGGTTGTAATAAAAATCATGAGTCAGCACGCATGTGACAGTCACGTTCAATTTTGACCCCCTGCATTTAGTTAGGCAATTTAGCATAGTTGACTGAGGTGTATTTCATTCACTGGCTTTTACACATCAGACAACCTTGTTTCCGTGTATAACACCATCAATGTCTATACGTCACCAACTTTTTGGTAGAGAATGGAATGTTTTTATTTACTGTACTGAATTATCACGAAGGGTAGTGTGCACTTTATTTTTTATTTTTAAAGCACGAAAATCTACCCGGCAGGCAATTGCTTGGTGGGTCCGTCGTCGAGGTAAGCGTGCACCATAGCTCAGCTGTGTGCACATTCGATTTTTAGCAACTGTCAGTAACGATACGAGAATGCTGATCATTTTCACCATTGCAAGATGTATATAAAAACCAACAACAGGGCTGAGGCCATTTTAAGAAATCTTAGTCAGTGAAGCCTGGCCTATTCAGGAGCGGATCTAGGGAGGGAGGGGGGTCCGGGGGGTTTGGACCCCCCCCTTTCCTATATGAACAATGACGTAATGCATACGGCAATCTATGCGACCAAGGTAGTGTACCGTTCAACGGTATACTACACGGCTCCAATGAAGCTGGTAACCCTGGTATAGGTACCGTGACGTCAATTTCTATCTGCGCGAGCGAGCGCACGCGAGGTGTGTAGCAAAAAATTTAAGCGCGCGCGCCTCCTTTCTTCATTCTAGACCTCCCCCCCCCCCCCCCCCCCCCCCCCTCCCCCCTTCCTTTTATTCCTGCATCCGCTCTCCAATTAGTGTCGTAACCAGGCCCAATTTTACAGCTGCGAGCAGCTGTGAATGTGCAGGCCTGGGTACGAGGCTACCTTCCAATTTCATGATGGGAAAGTCTGGGTACCCAGCCGTACGTAGCTGCTCTTCAATTGGAATGAGATTGCCTTACGGTGAGGATGACGTGAATGACCATTATTAACTGTGCATAAGATAGAGAATGTGCTTTACTTTCTGGGATGTTTCGGGAAAAATTCTATGTAATATTTGGCTCTGATTTTGTTTCATACATAGCGCATGAAGTCTCTGCCTGGTGTGCCAGTCTGTGGCAGTCACTTATCCGCGAACATCCTATTCACAGCAGCTGTGTCTCTCAACGCACACTGAATCAAATCATACGAAATGGACCTGTAAAGCGCAAGCCTCCGCGGCAAGGCCCACTGGAAGGGAGACCACAGATGAAGGGGCTTGTTTTGCAGACAATAATACGCAAGCCGAAGAAACCTAACTCTGCGCAGAGGAAGTGTTGCCGCGTGCGGCTTAGTAACGGAAAAGAATTAACAGCATACATACCGAAGGAAAAGCATACGCTTCAGGAGCACCATGTAGTTTTGATCCAAGGTGGACGAACTCAGGACCTCCCTGGATTGAAAGTGAAAGTTGTTAGGGGAAAGTATGACTGCGCTCATACGGCGAAGTAGTGCTTAGTTCCAGTGATTAAGTACCGTCACTTTATTCCATTTTCATTTACATGTCGGCTAACAAGTATTATTGTGGTGCCATTTGGAATTGAGTCCAACAGTTATAAAGTCATGTGGGCAATGTGCTTTATGTACTGAGACACAATTACTTCCCTAGATTTCATTTTTACCAGCATGAATTTTTTTTTTTTAATACTGATCAGTGTTAGCATTTCAAACTTCCTGTAGGGAAATATTATGCCCTAGGCCATTTGTATCTATCTCTCCTTTTACATGTGAACATGTGTGCTAATGATTAGTATTTATTCTCTATGGGTACTAGCTTAGTGATTGCAGTGCCATCAGTGTACCCTTTTGAAGATTGCTGCATCAACACACCCCTGGTACATTACGATTTGCGCTAGACGTAGGGGGTTGTCAGGAACCATTGCCTGAATAATGATAAATTCTATACTACAGTAGAAACTATTTCATATGATGTTGAAGCATTATTATTGTTAGGGGAAAAAAATAAAAATAAAGTCCGAGGCCGGAAAGCGAATCATGTCACGTGCGCCAACGCATGCGCTTTGTATTAATAAGTCATATCGTATTAGCCTACCTCTACTCCTCTTGAACCTTGGTTATGTCGGAAAGAAAACGAAAATTGGACTTGGAGGGATCTGGTGCACGAGAAAGAGAGAAGTTGAGGTACAACTACTGCACGTACTAACGTGTGGTGGGCAACAATTGGAAACCTCGTAGACTATTACTAGTACAGCATTCGATAGTCTTGACTTCCGAGCCTTTGGTGTTATAAGTAAATTGCGATAGCCGAATGGTTGTTCATAAGTATGTTTTGATAGATTTTCAGAAGCTTGTATATGCTAATGGGCCTGTGATTCACACTACTACTGCAATGCTGCTTAATCCAACACTAAAAGTCGCCGAGATGAAGCTAGCAATTCCACCAACTCCTCTGGTGGTGGCGGCAGCAGCAGCAGCAGTAGCGGTGCAAAACTCATAAAGCCGACGGATATACCCAGAACGCAGGTCAACAAATATACAGGGCGTCCCTTTTCAGAAAGGTTTTGGACTATCCTAGAGAAGCGGAAGTCGCTGCCAGTTTGGGACTACTACAACGACTTCATGGACTTGGTGAAGAAGAAGCAGTGTGTAGTCCTGGTCGGTGAAACGGGCAGTGGGAAGACCACACAGGTACGGAGATGGTGATACGTATTGTTTGTCACTAAGTAGTAAATTATTGGTTATTGACCCTGGTGCAAAAAGTTTGTGTACGCAAACGCAGGAATTCGAGATCTTGCGTACACGTGCTTTTAAAAAGTGAGTGTGACAGCTCTCAGATGTTGCAATAGTATACGATGATGATGGCTTTGCAGTGACTGTGCGAACTGTGTGGTCAAGTGGTACTTCAAAGAAACATTACATGTTTGGCACTAATTCATTTATAACTTACTAAGGAAACGAATACCTCATAAAAATTTTAAAGCACATCACTACATTACCAACTAATGCGCCAAAAAAGAAATCTATAGATATAGGTGTTAATATATATATATATATTGAAATGTGTAAAACAAGGGCCCAAGTTATTAAGTTTATTGAGGTACTAGTAAGTGTTTTTCTGTCCTTACGGTTAATGGTTTTATTGCTATCAATCATGCTAATATGAACACTAACAATTCATACCAATTAGGGAAATCACAGCATGCTCATGAGTTGCCAAATAATTGTAAATCAACCAAGTGTTTTTGAAAGTGAAACTTCGGTCATGGCAAAAGTTGTGTGGATGGGCCATGGAATGTCTCAGGGTTGTTTTAACCTCTTACTAAAGGACCAAAGTTTTATACGCTGTTAGAAGTGTGGGTGGCAACTACTAACACACACCCCCCCTCCCCATTACCTGAATTTACCCTCAAATTGAATTGAACTGTTGTGGGACATCAGTTGCAGGTTTGAACCGGTGCTTTGAAATACTAGTTAATGCTTTTATGTGTTATCCTCAGATTCCCCAATGGCTATCAGAGATGTGCCAGTCAATGTCACAGAAGTGTGTTGCTTGTACCCAGCCAAGGAGGGTGGCGGCCATGAGTGTTGCCCAGAGGGTGGCTGATGAGATGGATGTCACGCTGGGCCAGGAAGTAGGGTATACAATTCGTTTTGAGGACTGTACAAGTGGAAAGACAATACTCAAGTAAGCACTCTTGTGTGCTAAGTTTGAGTTTGATTTGGTTGGTTCAATGGGCTTATGAAATTGATTTGCATGTTCTGTCACAGCTAATCCTGAAGATTAATTTGCATATCCTGGGTCTGACAAGATTATAGCTGTATGGGAGTGCCCTTATATCCCTGCTTTAAAATAGGCCCAGATCACTTTGTAAGATAATATAGAAGCATTCTTCATGTATGCAGGTACTTGGCATTTGCCATTGCTATGAAGTAATTTAATTAGGAACTACGTTAATAGTTTCTTTGTAGGAGTCGACCTGGATTGTGACTGTAATTTAGAAAATGTTAACTGCACTAGTGAGATTTTCGATGAACGGACAGCATAGATTATCGTAGAAGTCAAACGAGGAGTTTAAAATGAACCATTTCCTGCTAGTTGGACTCATCAAAAATGTATGGTTTTTAGAGAACTAAAATATAGCTCACTCTCATACCCAGTCCTATTGTTCTCAATGTTATTCTCCTCCCTTTATTTTCTCCTAAGTCGCAATGCAATCAATTTCAAATAATGTACCAAATGAAGTGTAATAATTCTGCATTTTATCTTCACTGGTCAGCAGTGCAGATGGGGTTGAACTGATATGCAAACTACCTAATGCCAGCTGATAACTCAGTTGTTATTATGACTCCTGACGCAAATACCTAGTGTTATAGTGATTTATGGTTACGTCAAATGTTTTAAGTAAAGAAAAACATTCTCCAATGAGAAAGTTGACCAGTGGGATATAGGAATTGTGGGAGAAAATTGAGACAAAATCCCGCATAGCACTTATGAATGTAACAGAAACAATTATAAGTTTTTCTTTCCTTGTTCCATTCCTTTGCCTTTGCCTTCAATTCCTATATCCCACCAACTTTCTCATTAGAGTAGCTTCTCATATTTAAGTATCACAAACCATGACTAAGGACACTGACCACAAATTAGGCTTAATTTTCCAAAATGGGAGTTCGACAAAATAGGCCAAAAAAGTATTCAGTTTTCAAGTATCCAGTTTTCACGGAAATAGTCTTATGACATGTGGAATAACTAGAATCCAGTGCTGATAACAGTTAACTTTTTGAGGCATTAGTAAGTGTAAACCAACAAATAGCAAGTAGTCTACATTGTTGGCTGGTGTCCACGAAAGAACGCAACTCTTTTAAATAATTGGCTTTTAATTAGCTCATTGATTCCTGCAGTCGCGCGCTCAGTCCGTGTAATATGTTGATTCTACTTACTAGTACTGTAATATAAACGCAGATCAGTGCACAAACATGTACACGTATATATATGTATGTATTAGGTAGCGAATCATACATTTATTGGCAATGGTTTATATGCAATGAATATTTAATGAGAGGATCAAAAGGTTCGAAATTCGTTCGAACCGGAACACTAATCCAATTAGATTAAGCAGTTTAGTAATTGTATCAAAACCCTCTTAAATCAAAATATTCAAAGCCTTCTATTTAAAAAGTTTTTCAAGAAATTTATTTTAATAACTACACAAGATCTGAGTATGTGGTGGTGGAAAAGCACTGATTTCAAGTTACTAAGTTCAATAACAAATTTGCTTTAGCTTTACTAAGGTTGAAGCTAGCTTTTCCAAGTTTGATTTGTTGTTTTGAATATTAACTAATAAAACACCAATCAAATTTCATGATTTCATCAACATTATTCTGCAGTTTATAAATCATGTTATTAATTTATGCTCAAATATCATATATCTAATGAAGGTACAAAATGAAAGAAACACAAAGTTCAATACATTGTAATTACACTTCATCTAAATCTAAACCAGCACAACCCATGACAGGTGCTGCATTGCCTCTCTGCACTGCAATAGAAATTTTTTGTAACAGGTATGCCCTTGAATTTGGTTCCTTAGATACACCTTTGATTTGGCGAGCCAGATCTTGTAGTATTGTCGAGGAGGCAACTGGGCCAAAGACGTCTGATGTCTCGGTAGCAATGGGGCAGAATAGATATGTTTGAGCTATAGTCTCGTATTTGGTCATCTTTTTCCGCTCTGCCAAAGCTGCAACAGCCCCTGCCTCTGGTGTTGCCAGTAGCTCATATGAGGTTGCATTAATTAAAAGAAAGATCTGCATACATAAAGCGCACTCCCATGTGACTCATAGTGAAATAGGACCCTTTATCAAGTACACGGAACAAGTCCGGACTGTTCCATTTCTAGCTAGTTCTGTTTATTATCCTGTGTAGCACATGTGAGTCTCCACTGCTGATTGGTACGTGTCAATGTAGGTTGATAACGTTAAATACAGTTCTAGATAAACTCATCTGTACTGGCATATATATAAAGTAGTCTATCAATACCTATAGATATATGACGGATGGTATGTTGCTGAGAGAGGCCATGAATGACCCCCTTCTGGAAAGATATGGTGTGATTATTCTTGATGAAGCCCATGAACGCACACTTGCTACTGATATTCTTATGGGACTGATTAAGGAGGCAAGTTTTGGTTGATTTTCATGTGCATCCAGTCAGGCAATGAACTAGGTAGTAGTATGCACTACAGGGTTTGAAGTATCCATGCCATTCTATTGTTGTTGAACCATATATAATCTAATTCTGTATGTGTATTTCCTGCTGTTCAGATTATGAAGAACAGGGTGGACCTGAAGGTGGTGATCATGAGTGCCACTCTGGATGCTGGAAAGTTCCAAGAGTATTTTGACCATGCACCTCTTCTGGTTAGTTCATCATTTAGCAGTGTGTGTGTGTGTGTGTGTGTGTATGTGTGTGTGTGTGTGTGTGTGTGTGTGCGTGTGTGTGTGTGTGCGTGCGTGTGTGTGTGTGCGTGTGCATGTGTGCAGGTGTGCATGTGCATGTACGCGTGTGTGAAGTTTGAGCACACAGTGTAACTTGCCTCACTGATTAGAGTGTACCCGGACGAACACACCCAGTGGAAATCTTCTATACTCCTGAGCCAGAGAGAGACTATCTGGAAGCAGCCATTCGAACTGTTGTGCAGATACACCTGTGTGAGGACACAGCTGGAGATGTTCTTGTATTTTTGACCGGGCAAGAGGTGTGTTGGCTTGTTATTTAAGCATGTGTAATGTTCTCAATAGACTATTTGCACAATTTGCATGTAGTGGATGCTTCCCAAGTTTATCGACTGTTTTGCTACACAGCTTGCACTCATTACTTGAATTGAAATATATAATCATTCGTGTTCATGAACATGTCTCTATTTGTATTTTTATGGGATACTATGAAACTGATTCTGATATAATCATCTACATGTATGTGAAGGTTTGAAGCATCAGGTATACTTTCATTGCCAGCAGTGCCCTCTATGTATTAGTTTTGGTTAATACAGTTAAGATGCCAAGTCTTAGGCCATCCCATAACTTGCACCGGTTGTCTATTCTATTTCACTATAATACTGAGTTTACGACACACTGACTGGGAAATCTTTATTATTTTGAATGATGGAGTTGATTGGTTTTGTTTTCAAGGACCATCTATGAACTAGGCATTTTGTCATGATGCATATTTGCAGCTGCAAAAGGGAACATTCACCTAAACCCTCCCAGGTGCACTTAAACCCTGGGTAATTCCATGTATATATATTTGCCACCCTTTTAGCATCATTGTCTAGTTTGGACATGCTACTTTCCCTATGTGCTCTCCCCATAAGAACATGCTGTACATTTGTATACCCTATAGTGTACAGTTTTAAAATGCAAGGAATTAAAATTTCCACTTTCTTTGTGACCTCGCTCATTTCGGTTTAGTATAACTTTAGCCTTGCAACATTCTTTTCAGATCAATTTGAACTTAAACATTGTAAATACAGAGTAGAACACAAGAATGATTCATTTTAATAACTTCTTAGCACGTACCATGAATGGGGTCATGAATTTGTAATGAAGCATGACCTATCCAAATACAATCCTGACTGAACTTTTACCATAGTTAGCTAATCATACCACAAACATATTTAGCTAAACATCCTTTCTGGGATACATATTCTCCAGGCTGGGACAGCTCATAAAATGGTTGCTAGCCATTTTCCCTCTCCTTACAACAGTTTGTTTCTTTAGTATATATGACAGAGCCATGCTGTCAACAAGAAAGCTACCATAATCAAAGCAAATTAATGATAGTCATATTGTAGTGTTTTTGACCACCCTTAGCTGCCCTAAAGAAACAAACTGTTGTAAGGAGGGGGGAAATGGCTATCAACCATTTTATGAGCTGTCCCAGCCTGGAGAATATGTATCCCAGAAAGATGTTTAGCTAAATATGTTTGTGGTATGATTAGCTAACTATGGTAAAAGTTTGGTCAGAATTGTATTTCAATATTTTTGGATAGGTCATACTTCATTACAAATTCATGACCCCATTCATGGTACGTGCTAAGAAGAATCATTTTTGTGTTCTACTCTATATTTACAATGTTTAAGTTCAAATTGATCTGACAAGAATGTTGCAAGGCTAAAGTTATACTAAACCGAAATGAGCGAGGTCACAAAGAAAATGAAATTTTTAATTCCTTGCATTTTAAAAACTGTACACTATAGGGTATACAAATGTACACTATAGGGTATACAAATGTACAGCAATTTTGCATGTTCCTATGGGGAGAGCACATAGGGAAAGTAGCATGTCCAAACTAGACTATGATGCTAAAAGGGTGGCAAACATATAAATGGAATTACCCTCCTCTTAAATGGGACAACCCTTACATTCTAGGTTAACCTTGTTCGGTCATACCTACTCAAACTGTTGCGTAGATGATATAACTCTTTGACCGCCAAGTGCACATTTATGTGTAATTAATGCACCCCGTGTTCACCGCCAAGTGCACGTTTATGTGCACACATATAGAAAACCAGTTTGTGTAAAACTATTACTCACTTCGTGCACAAAACAGTCCTAGGGGCATAGAGCTATGAGTGGAGTGTTAGTATTCAATTGAAAGGGAAGCAAGAACTAACAGCTGTAGGTGTGCGCATAATGGCATCTGTACCGTATCCAACGCCTTAGCATAAGCACCCGCTTGTTCTATGAAAAATATAAGAGAGCGAAGCTTTTTTAAGAACCTAGATGTTGGAAATAACACCCAGGAGTACAACTATTGCATTTTCATCATCTGTTTCATAGTATACTCGATGTACCGTTTTGAATCTCTGTCCCACTTGGTGCTGCACCTAATCGGGTGTTGTTGGCAACCGTTCTTTTTCAAGCTAGTACACAAATATATCGAAGCAAACATAAAATTGCTCCTATATCACAGTTAATATTTTTAAGTTGGCTAACCACTAGATTCTTCAAGAACAACAAACAACTAAGCAATGGATGTCATATTTAAATACATTGCTGGCAAATAATCAATTAACTACGTCATCCGTATTGACGTTCAAAGAGATAATAAGCATTTTAGAATTCTTTCATGCCTATGTTTTTTCATTTGACCTTTCTTAGTATCATATTGGAAGTGTATTACTGACCATAGCAAAATTGATTGACTGCACCAGGCTACACCCAGGTGCAGAGATGTATATCGGTAGTGCTGATCTCTTTAGAACACTTGTCTACATATGCAGGCATACAGAATTCTATATTTTTAATTTTATTGTATATTTAGCTGGTAATTGGTGATGGTATCCTATCATATAGGAAATCGACGAAGCCTGCAAGCGCATTGCACGAGAAATGGAGAACCTTGGTCCAGAAGTTGGAGATATCAAGTGCATTCCACTTTACTCCACCTTGCCTCCAAACCTCCAGCAGAAGATATTTGAGGCTCCTCCGCCAAACAAACCTGGAGGTGGCATTGGACGTAAAGTAGTGGTGGCCACTAACATTGCAGAAACATCATTGACTATAGATGGCGTGGTGTTTGTAATTGATCCTGGCTTTGCAAAACAAAAGGTGGGCCTTCGGCATGCATGCATAACTGTTGTGCACTTCTTCAGATTAAGTACATGTAGTACATGTAGCCTTGGCGTGCTCATAAATCACATCTGGAGGAGATGATGCTAAACTGTCATCATTTTTTTCCTCAGGTGTATAATCCCAGAATTCGTGTAGAGTCGCTGCTTGTATCTGCAATTTCAAAGGCCAGTGCCCAGCAGAGAGCTGGTCGTGCAGGAAGGACCAGACCTGGCAAATGTTTCAGACTGTACACAGGTGTGTGGAGGTCTGCACATGTGTAGTTCCACATATGCATGTAGTACAGGACAGAAAAATGTTGCGCTGCATGCAGGTTGGGGCTTTTGACAGTTAGCATTATTATAAACAGGGCCATCTTTTTTGTCAAGTACCACTTCTACACAAAAAATGTATGGATTTAGATATATTTTCACCTGTTAAGATGATAATTTAATTTGGTCATAACTTTTGCTATCATATCTGACTGTTTTGGTTTTGGTAGCATTTGTAAAATTTGACGTGACAAAACCAACACATTTTATAAGTAGAGTTAGTGAGGGAAGTGTTGGTGATTGTTTTAGAAAGGCACAATGCATTCATTGTACTTCAAAAAGCAGGATATGATGATTGTGTACCAAGTTCTGTGTGTGTTGGTTAGGCCTTTCATTATTTGGGCTATAGCTTGTAGCTATGCTTGAAAATGGTGGTCAGGTAGCTGAAGGTGAAGGAAGTTACATTTAGTTCACCAGTATATCAAGTTATTTTGCCCATACTTTCACCAAGTGTATCTTCAGAGAACACAGGAGAGGTATGAAGCGCAATCTATTTAGCACAACTGTATACCAGCTACTCAATTTTGTTATCCTTAATTCTCTAAGGCTAGCTCCTACGATATGTTATGGATATTAATTGCTGCTGGGGGGGGGGGAGGGGGGGGGAATGTATGTAATGTAAGTGTATTTAATTTCTTCTATCTCAAGCCAATTTTGTACGTGAGGAAATGTACTGTTACATATTATCATTGCCTCCCAGAAAAGGCATACCAAAATGAGATGCAGGAAAATACCTACCCTGAAATTCTTCGCTCCAACTTGGGCACTGTTGTCCTCCAACTCAAGAAACTTGGCATTGATGACCTTGTACACTTTGACTTCATGGACCCTCCAGGTATGTCTTGCATTGATGGCCCGGCATTGACCACGATTAGAAACTACTGAAATGCTTTGCTTGTATTCACTATTATTCAGGAAATATAGTATGTAAATCAATTTATAGTGATAGAAGACATCAAGTAGAAATAAGAGAACAACTGTGGTCACATAAGAAATATGCAAGATGTCAATATTTCAAAATGTGTTATAGTATTATTTATTAAGTCACTTAGTTCATCATTTCTACTGTACCCGATGTTCTGTAGGGCAGTCATGTTCTGGGTGATGCAGTGGTAGACATATGTTCAGTGTGTGAGCCATTGCATTTGTCACTGTAGCACCAGAAACACTGATGAGAGCATTGGAACTCCTCAACTATCTTGGGGCCCTTGATGAGGATGGAGAGCTGACTGAGCTGGGCTCTATGATGGCCGAGTTTCCACTGGACCCCCAGCTTGCGAAGATGGTTATTGCCAGTAC
This sequence comes from Eunapius fragilis, assembly GCA_963681505.1. Lineage (NCBI taxonomy): Eukaryota > Metazoa > Porifera > Demospongiae > Spongillida > Spongillidae > Eunapius > Eunapius fragilis. Next base: position 3,135,644 of record OY811986.1, on the reverse strand, counting down.
TGACTACAACTGTTCAAATGAAATCCTCTCCATCACTGCATTACTATCAGGTTGAATATATGCATTGTATTTCATGCCAACTGGCCATATATTGTGTACTATGTTCCCTGGTCTGCACACAATTTCATACTACTTAGAGTGAAGTACCATGTACTGAGTTCCTAGTGATTTATTTTATAGTTCCTGTGCTGTTGCTGCTAATTGAAATAGCTAGTTCCTGGTCCCCTACCCACATCATGTTGAAATCTAGAACCACCCATTAAAATATTATTGTCAACCATTTGCACTTGAATTTATTAAGTAGCTAGGTGTCTGCGCGTTTGTTCCTATGTATTGTATTGTGATGCAAAGCCTTACTGTGTTCTGCATCCATTCAGTCCCTCAGATATTTGTTCGTCCCAATGAAGCAAAGAAGCAAGCAGATGAAGCCAAAATGAGATTTGCACACATTGATGGTGACCACCTTACCTACCTAAATGTCTACCATGCATATAAGCAAAGTGAGTTCTGATCAAATGGCCAGTTTGCCTATCTTTTTTTGTTATTGCGTACTTAAATCTGAATGTAAACTACTGGTTTACACCTTCTGACATATGTTCCTTTCCGTGAATGGATAATGTTGTATATTTATGGTTACTTCTCATGCCATATCACATTCGGATTTAGAACAATACTGTGCTTAATTTGTATATTTATGATTACTTCTCATGCCAAATCCAAATCACATTCGGATTTAAAACAAATGCAAAGATACTGTGCTTAATGTCTATTGTCTTGACTGTCATTGTTGGGGGCAAAAAATAGTTTATGTAGTTCAGTCATTGAAGGGACCTAGTTACATTTAAAACAGTACTTACATATAGTACATCCTTTGAGCATCAGGCTAAGATAACTAAGCCTTAAATACTTCTGGCAAGTAAAGAAAAATTTTCTCCAATGAGAAATTTAGAATTGGAGACAGGGGTGGCGTAAAAAGGAAAGGAAAATGAGACCAAAAAAACCCCTATCTATTACATTTACACATGCTAAATCCCTCAATTTTATTTTAAAACAATTAGATCAACTGCTGTGTGTAGGTGCTTTAACGTACATATAGGTGTTGCAATTCACTTTTTCCAACAAATTAACAAATGGTCCACAGTTCAAGTAATAACAGTCAATATAGCGAAGAGGGCTACTTGCAAGGTTATGGCTGAAAACAATGCCATTGTGCTGCTAGTTTCATGGGACGGGCCCCTAATTTAGCTGAGTTTTTCTAATTTATAAAAAAGATCTTGCTGGAAGCATTCTTCACATTCTAGACATAATAAACTCCTGTTACCAAACACACATGGTTTCCATCATTCGTATGCGTCGTGAATTATCAGTATTGTGGGCAATTTGATACACTTACCATCCTGATTGTGTATCTACAGTGGCAATTGTTGAATGATCTCCTAAATGAATTTTAAATGAAGCCCTATTTATTAATACTACCGTAAAGTATCACTTATAAGCCCTCCACCTCCAGCAAAAAGAAATTGGTTTTTTAAAAATGCCCTTATGTTCATAATCGCGAATGCTTGCACGTATCTATTTCATAATCATGTATGCATGCTATTTTACTTCCTGACATACTAAACAAATTTACGGAGACGTTCGTGTTTATGGAGTTGTATGTTTACCATGATGGCAGAGGGAGGGGGCTTATAATGTTTCTACTCATTAAATGCGAAGACCAGCCTAAGTGTAGGCTAAAACCACATTTTTCACCTTCATGTAGCCGTGCTGTCAATCTATCATTTAGAATGCGGGAGTACTGTTAAGTAAGTAATAGTCCTTAAAACGCTATTTGACATTCTAGTTCGCTAAAAAGGCCTACTTTCTATCTTCTATTGGACATTCAATTTACTGTGCAGAATATAATGGATAGGTCCACTTGTTGTATGACTTTTACTACCTGTCTGTAGGATTCAGTGTAACTAGATTTCTTAATTAAAAGACCAAATGTTGTTGCTGTGCACCCGGGTGTACAATTGTGCCCATCCCTCTTGCCCCCCAACACACACACTCCTGGGATTCAAGGCAATAGACATTAAAGCAGTACCTGATGTGATGTGAAACGTGGCCATTATTCTTTCACCTGGGATGTTTTACCCAAACCACGAATTAAAATATCTACTGTGTCATGAAAATGTGTCTTTGTATTTTTATTTTATTTTTCAATAGATCGCGAAGACCCACAATGGTGCTATGACAATTTTGTTAGTAACAGGTCTCTCAAATCTGCTGACAACGTTCGCGACCAACTAGCCAGAATCATGGACAGGTTTAACCTTAAGCGCACTAGCACAGAATTCACCAGCAAGGACTACTACATCAACATACGCAAGGCCCTTGTGTCCGGGTTTTTTATGCAGGCAAGCGAGTGTGCGCCCATCATCTTTAATCACATCAACACTAACATGCCATGTGTCCGTGTTGTATCAGGTGGCACATCTGGAGAGAAGTGGTCATTATCTCACAGTCAAGGACAATCAGGTGAGAGTGGGCAGGCAACCATGGGTACAGGAGGTATTATGTACCCCCACAACCTACAGGTGGTCCAGCTTCATCCCAGTACCTGTTTGGACCATAAGCCTGAATGGGTTTTATACAATGAGTTTGTGCTTACTACGAAGAACTACATTAGGACTTGTGTTGACATCAAACCAGAATGGTAATTTATTTTCTATGTATGTGTGTCCTTAAGGGGCAAACTGGTTGTGAACAAAAACAAAACAAAAAAAAAAAACCAGCAAGTTCAGTGCTTTCCCATCCATCATATTGAGCATCTAGGGTGGTAAAAACATTAAAAACCATCCTGTTTTAGTAGAAGACCAACCAGGTTGAACACCAGGATGGTTTTTATGCTTTTTCCACTCTGGGTGCTCAACCAGGATGGGAGGTACTTATGACATTAACACCTCTTTTCTGCAGATACATGTGTGGTTTGTATTTGATCTTATTGTGCTTCTTGGATGAAGTGAAAGTGTATTATGGATTCATACATCCTATCCTTGTTTATAGGCTCATTAAGATTGCACCACAGTACTATGACCTGGCTAATTTCCCTCAGTGTGAGGCAAAGAGGCAATTGGAGAAGATATACGCAAAGATACAACTTCAGAACCAAGGCATTTTTCAATAGCCACTGACCAACTATTCGTGCACATGTGTACGCTGCTTTATTATTATGTACACTTACTTGACGGTCAATTGGGGGAGGGGCTCACTAGGTTGGAGAGGTTGTATGTTGCTGTATTATTGCTTGACACTTTTATATCTGCTAAGGGCCCGGTGTAATTAACCGTCGTAGGGCTTTTGTCCACATGGATCCGGGAATGAAACAAACGTGCGCACGCGGAGATTGTATTGCTCATTGGAGATTAATAATATTAATTAATTAATATTAGTAGATCTACTTATTAATGTGATAGACCAGTTAGTTGCGGTGCGACCCGTATGTTAAGTCGTGGGTGTCATGCAATTTTGGTGGGCAAAATGTTCAGGCCAAAATGGAATGGTCACGACTCACGAGTGTACAATCGGCTGAACAAATCGGTTCGAAAAAGTTAAAAAATTTGAATGTTTACCTGTCCCAATTCTTTTCGAACCGATTTGTTCAGCCGATTGCATGTACACACAACTCGTGACCATTCCATTTTGGAGCATACTCTGTACATTTTGCCCACCAAAATGGCCGCCGAAATTGACGCCCACGACGAGGCCCACGACTAACACGTTCGTCGTTATTATGGCCTTATAAGGCCATCCCAACGATAAATGTTCGCGGCGCAACTGGTCTATAAGGTTTCAAACATGACCTATTCAAATTAAACCCGTGACCAGCCATGCCTTTAAAATTAACATAGCTATTACTATACAGAAATTAGTCTCGCAAGCCAGCGACGTACCTACTATGACGTGGACTGGGGACTAGCACGAGTATTTATAGTACATGTACATCGGCCACTAATTATTTATTCCGACCAAAATTCCAGCAGACCCAATACGTACTGCTGTACTGTAGGGGTGTACGGTTAAATAATGGAATAGCCCATTCTTAATATGGCAGAATTGGCAATTCTAGACGCTATGCATACAGCAGCTACATTTCTTGGCTATTCGCAGTTGCGTAAACCACAGGAATCGGCTGTGAAGCACTTTTTACTAGGGTGAGATGTTTGTTACCCTTCCGACTGGTAGTGGCAAGTCCTTGTGCTATTACTTGCTCCCTAAAGCTTTTGACGAACAGCAGATAAGTCCATAGTTGTAGTTGTATTAGCCCTTTGACAGTTCTTTCTAGACGTCTGTAGCAGCGAAGGCAAGCGTTCTCACCTCTATAACAACTATCACTAACGGCGGCTTTATTCGAAGGTTCAGCAACGGCATTCTTTACGAGTCCAAGATCATCTGGGCAAGTTTTTATCTTCCTACATTGGCCAGGCTTTTCAACCACACACGAGGCATATAGTATGCATGCTGTGTTGTGCCATGTTTCATGGGATTATGAATAATTGTTTTTCATGTGACGCGGTTACGCGATTAGACGTACTACTCGTGCTAGTCCCCAGTCCACGTCATAGTACGGTACGTCGAAGTACGTCTGGCTTGCGAGACTATACAGAAATGAAACTATGGCTATCATGTGCAGTACTCATGTTGTCGTCGGTGTTAAACCGTGCTCAAGGACAGTCAGATGGGTACGTCGGAGAAATAATGCTCTGATGCAAGTTTTAACTTTTTGTGTACTGCATGCAGAATTTGTTCTGTTTTGGTGGTTGAAACCAGTATTATCAGCTTCTCGAAAGTTGTATCTAGTATACACTACTATTCATGCGGGTGGTTCGGATGGTCTACATGTTCTGGGTAAGTCTTTCTTGCAAACGTACATTGGAAGCTCCGCTGTGAAATACCTGTACAAGATCTGTATGTATAAACTGGATGCATGCACGGCGTTGTAATAATATGCATGCAACATTGAGCTGGCGCGTGGCCCACCTGTGTTGCTATTTGCTGTGATGTTGTTGTCGTGCGTAGTGCTCGAACGTATTGACAATTGACAAATTGAAATTACGCAGTGTAAAAAATAGAATAATTTAGAAATCATTGTGTGATTGAACAGAAAATCGCGCACAAATCTCACACGCTTTATTGATTTTGTGTTCACGCAGTGATAAATGATTCGACGCTTTTGTTTCCCTGTGGTAAGTCTCGATCTTATGCGGGTTATCTGAAAAGATTTTTTTAAAAATTACTTGCATGTATATTTGTGTGGTTTGCTTTGAATACACCTTTTCGTGTGTCTTATCTCAGCTTGTAGAAGGCTTCATTGTGTGTGTGTGTGTGTGTGTGTGTGTGTGTTCATGTATGTGTACCCGCGTTATATATAGAAATTCCTCTTTAAACTTCGTGTGTTAACTTCCTGTCTTACTTCCTGTACTCATTCAGCATACAGTACTCCAGTGTGATGCTGTACACCACCATTTCACAAAACAGATCTCAGTTCAAATGCTGTGCTGGGTACCTGCAGATTGGCAACTCTCAGTATTGTAGGCGTACGTAGGTCCCTCTGTGTTCAACGCACCCGCCTACCAGCTAGCACACCTTTGCTTACACACACACACACACACACACACACACACACACACACACACACACACACACACACACACACACACACAGCAAATATCACGTCAGGTCCTTCCAACCCTTCACTGAGTACAGTGTCTGTCACTGCCAGGAGCTCTAGCACTTTGTATGCTGTCTGGTCTCTTGGCAACAGTAATAACTCTTTGCCATCTTTCAATGCATCATGTACTTCAAAAAATGGCAGTCACCGTGTCGATTATTTTGTTGGTCGGTTGACCAATGCTACTCTTGGAGGACTTATGCAATCCACCTACTATACCTGCTGTGTGTGGGCAGTACTAGCAGACACACCTGGACCTATGATGTGTGCCCTGCCAACACAAACACAAGGTGATGACATCGGAAATGCACCATTTATGGTGCTTGATGGCCATATTGTTTTATTCAATAGTGCTAATTAGATTTATTATTGCACTGGTTCTCCAGGGTGTTATGATGCCATGATATTTACATTTCTTATATTTTCCTGGATACAAGGCACTCTCAACTACTGGTTGCTTTGTCTCCTTGATCACCTGTTAACACAGCTCACACATACACCTCATGATCATATGCTCACCTGTTCACACATACCAACTCATATGCTAGTGGACTAGGTACTTATATGTTACTTGTTTCCTTTGAAGGGTTGTGTGATGACTTGAGCAATAATTTGTCTTGTCAGAATGGAAGTACCTGTTTGGTATGTTAGTAAAGAACCCTCTGTGTGCACTACACACATCACACAGCACATTTATTCCACAACAGAAGTACTACTTTAATACTACTGCCATGAGCTGCCTTTGCACCAGTGATGATACGCCCAGTAACATGACAAGTTTGTGAAAGGGGGAAGAATAAAGTTGCTGGAGTAATGTATTGTCTATTCATTAGGACTTCACGCAAGTGAAGGTGATGGTGGTTGGGTAGCACCATTGCTGGCAACCCTAGCCACCATTGCAGTGGTGATGGTGATAGTGGCAGTGGTGGTGGTACTAGCTGCATTGCTCATGTACAGGAAGTCTCACTCAAGGTGTCAAGTGAAAGGTGAGTGCAACTGTGTGTACTCTTTGGTGACAACCTGTGGGTCAAAACAAAGTTGTGGAGATGGGGGAGGGGTTGAGGGAGTTTGTATTTTAAACTTGTGGGATGGTATATATTTGTTTTGCTATATTCAGTAAATAATGCATTACTTACAGCATGAGGCAAAATGACAAACCACTGAGTCCAATTGACCAGCACACTTCATCCCAAGAAGTGCTTCATCCTAACATTGTGTGTGTCACACGCAAGGAAGCCGGCCCTGAGTTGTTGCTCAGTAGATAATTTGCTAGTCATGATCTGGAATGCAGAAGAAATCAGCCATGGGCTGGCAATGGTCAAAGTAGACATACTTAGTGATCATTGTTTGATGTGTGAAGGCACAGGTAGCATAGTACATTGTAAAAGTACCAAGTGCTCACCAGCAGCTGACCATAAGTGAAGGTTCACACTATCTTTAAGGCCATCATCTTCTGGGATTATTATTTAAACTGGTCTTTTTTTGTTATATACAAGGTGCGTCCAAAGCTGACCAAACCCACACTTATGAGCAGATGGATATGAGTAGCACCCCTACCTCTTGCACCACTGGTATCATCCCAAATACAACAGGAACTGAAGATGAAAGCACTGGATTGGAGTTGGAATATATGTATGCAGCGACACCTGGATGCTTTTTGGACAAGCGCGTGAATAATCCAGTGTATAGACACACTATGCCAGCTGTTGTCAACGATGTGGGATCTGGGAATGCTGATAAAGGTAGTGTGCCAATTTATGTTCACATTTGGTAAGATGTGTTTTGATTGTCTTTAGAATCAGAGGATTCTATTCTGGATCACACTCAGGATAGTGTAGTCTTGCCTGCTGACAGTTACAATAAATTGACTCACCACAACACCAGCAATCACAGACAGGATATTGGCAAACCACCTGATGAATATAACCGATTGGCTTTCTTCACTGCCAAAAATGACACGGGCCAGTTAGATGATGTCTATAGTACTTTAAATGATGGTGCCTCAAGTAATGGCACCAATGTATATAGCTCCTTATGTGAACCTAGCACTCAGGAAAATCCGCAACACATTATCAACAACCCAGTTTATGGTACTCAAATGCCAAAAGATTAACAGCAAACATTGAGCACTATTACAACAGGTATATTAACTGCATCATTAATTAGGTTAGATATCAAGCCATCATTTCATGTGTGCTCTACTATTTCCTTGATTAATCATAATTTTCAATATCTTGCATCTGTTGAGTATTATTTTTCATAGGATTCTATTGGTTATACCACGTCAATGCTATACATATAATTCACACTAGTGTCATTTTATACCACACAGCCATGATTACAGCCAATGCACTAATATCTTCATCATTTCAGTCATCTTAAAATGGTACTAAGTTGTGCAAGTATGAGTCAGTAACTTGGGTTATTGTAATGACATGGAACACTGGCTGTAATGCCATAGGGAAACAACCTCAAGAGGTAATGCATCAAAGCAACTTAGATGTAGTGAAGTTTGTCTTTTAAATAAACATTCTGCCCAGTGGCTGGTCCATCTGAGCTATTAGTAACTACAAGTCTAGTAGTTGCATGATAAGAACAAAATATTCAGTCGAGATCATAAATAAAACTTGTGAAAATTGGATGATGTCAGGTGGACACCTTACTCCACCAATCAGTGAGGGCAGATAACTTTCATTCAAATTTGATATTTAAAAATACTGTTACACGACTGACACATACACAATGTACCTGGGCACCTGGAGGGACCAAGTTCCCGGGACAACATGGGCATTTTGCCATGGGAGTGGTTGAAAACTAAAGCTCAACTGACTATTAGCTCATGTGGCTTACAGTGGCTATAATATGTGGCAGGTATAGAAAATGTAACTATGGTTATCCTCATTAGGTATAAATACAGCAGCATATTCAACACTAACTATACACTATAGAAACATTTTAAACATCAATCACATACATTAATTACATTATACACTTCACATTTGTACTAGGCCTTCAGCAGCAGCCAGTGAGAATAGGAAGTTCTCTGTTGCTGGAGACAGTTTCCGGGCCCTCAGCAAATCTAGAGTTAGTTTCCCACCATTTGGTGCTAAGCTACTTATGTTGACCAACAGTTCTTTAGTCTTTGAAGACAATTCCTTAAAACAGTGATGGAAACATGTACGTCAGTTTAAACTGCTCACTGGAATGGTTTATTTGTTTTATTGTAAGACACAATACCTTGATAATTGCATTATCACTAAATGAGTCGTTTTGCACACACTGCATCAGGTGCATAATGATGTCCTTGTGCAATTTGGTCATTCCAAAACTGTCTGTAGAAATTAAAAGTTTATTTAAACGTGATCAAATCAAACCCTTTACCTTTAGCATGCTGTGCTACAGTTACCGTAGCAGCTGCAACTAGATATGAGAAAATGTCAAAATTATATTCAGGATACACAATTTTCATTTTAAGCTAAAGGCAAATACATAGATATAAATGTAGACAGTTAACTCCCATGATGATGATACATCACATGTCTAAATACAATGCAGTATATATGCTTAACTTTTCTATTGCTATGTCTTCAGAATGATTTGGACTATCCACAGTGTAATGCATCCAAGCTACACCATTTACAAATAAATTTTTTTTCCCTAACGTATATTTCCCCTAGGAAACCTACAGAAAGAACCCCTACTATTTTTTTCATATCACTGCAAATTGGTACAAACTTCACCCATTACCTGATAGTCCTGACAAATCAATAGCGAAAAGACTCTTCTACTTATGTACACATTTGAAGTGCGCAAAGACCTGCCTACTTTTTTCTATCATTATCAGAGAAGGTTTTTAAAGGTTGAAAATTATGCTTACCATTTATGAAAAGGTCATACAGCTCTGACCTTCCTTCTACAGCAGCATCAGTAAAACCAGCAATGTATGTGCTGTGAGTAGCAAGATCACTTAGCTCCAGTTCATTCATATCTACATTAGGATACACGATATTCCAATTTTGGCGATGCCAGACAAGTAATGGCAGAGTCCTAAAGAAACAATATTAGTATACATTTATGGATCTAATCACACATTTAAAAGATGTATCACTCCACACAGGAAGACCAATTTTGCACTATGTTTACACTGCATAAAGATTTCCAAATCACATATGTCTCCATGAGGACAAATCTTTATTAAAACAATGCATGGTAATTAAGTAAACAAGTTCTTTTTGTGAAACATTTTCTGATCTCTGTGCCCTGAAGGAATGTATTTAGTCCAGAATCCAAATTTTATTCATGGATACAAGCCTCAGAATTGCTATATTTACCCCTTAACTACTACTGGTTATTGGTTATGTGGAACTGTGCTTATGTGAAACAGTCAACCAGTGTGTGGAATATTCCCCAATTTAACTGGAGACCAAGCAGCCAAGCATTTCAAGAATCCAAGGCTGGAATGTAAGCCTATATAAAATCATTTGTGGTCTCATGCCCATATTAATGTGATGCTCCATAAATTACAGGATGGGGTGCCACCTCTTTGACAAATAATTTTGCCTACCCCTCCCACAAGTTCTAAGACCCGCAGTTCATAATGTCTCACTATACGCTGTACAACGATTATTCATCATGGGTGCCAAAAAGATTGTTTCTTACCACCTTCTAAATAAAATCATTTATGCAAGGGGGAGGAGGGGGGTTACAAAAACAAAATGGAAGACACCAACCCCCATTTTGTATAGCTCATTGACATATCCTTATTATTTTCAGGTGTTTGTATGGAAAATAAAGTTTGACTTCCTGCCAATTTATCGCCTGCAACTCAAATGAATATGGGTGAAAATTCAGTAAACTAAGTTTTTATGGAGTTTTTACGCATATTCATTGGAGTTGCAGCCTGCGATAAAGCGGCAGAAAGTCGACCCATGTATGCCGGCCTTAAGAAAGATTTCATCACTTTCATATGCAACTTAGCTCAGCAACATAATGAATGATTGAATCATATTGTTTGTAGTGCATTTTAACTGCCCCTCTAGAGTGATTCAGTTGATCTGTACAACTCAGTATCCTGAACATCAAATACCGAAGAGCAATGAAATCAACTTACTAACTACAGCCACCCAAAATTTAGTAAAACTGGCTTGATATACTGCAATGTGACAATTGTGTAAGGTAGTGCTATCACCATTATTCCTTGGCATCTGTGGTCATTAATGGATGGCTAAGTAAGGTTCATTGAGGGGTATGGTCAGATAATGGGTGTGTAGGGGAGGGGAGACCTGAACTTGATTTTTTAGGATGGTGTTGAGCACGTTTCAAATTGCCCCCACCCTCATTCCCTCTCATATGTCACTAAACTCAAATCATTAAAGCAAGAAATGGCTACTAAATTTAAATTCATACACATATATATCAGAAATATAAGTTGCCATTGTAATTTAGAAGTAGAAAAAGTGCTATAATTTTTTGATCTTAGTTACATCTGTTTAATTCCCCCCCCCCCCCCAATTTAAGCAATTACAATTACTAACATTTTAATAACCTACTTATAGTTCAATGCAATGAAGATCTTAGTATAGCAGTCTGTTATGAATAAGATCGTAGAACTTACTGGCAAAGTTGAAGAACACTTTCCAATGCAGGAGCATACACAACAACCCGCTTCTTGAGCAACAGTGCATTATACACCAGGACTGTCTCAATTCCAAATTGGCGAACAACATCTATGGATGGTATTAGAAATATTCTCAAGTATAAATGCAAACAAACATACATGTATGTTAATATACATGTAGCAATAAACAAAAGATATAATACATTACAATACAATACTTTAAATGCATGCTTTAAAATTTTACCCATAATAATTTCCTCAATCCTTGAACAACGAACAATACAAAATGGGATCGCAGGCCTCAGACATTGCTATACTCTGAACAGTTGATAATGTGAACGCTATGACTGTGACACTCCACAGGCTAACCTCTTAAGGAGTATGCTGCATATGCCTTTCTCACATCATAACTTGAGGCTAGGTAGGGTTCACATGTGCCTGGAGGGTTTGACACCTGACCTTTTGTGTAGGCACTGAGGTAGTTAGCCACAATGGATACAGGACTGCCAGATGAAAGATAACTTTGCCCAAAGATTTTTGCAAGATGGGAATACTGATCTGGGCTAAAGTCCTGCAAGATTGAAAGATGACAAAGCGGACTAAGGTGAAGACTTCCTTTGCACAATATGTGCATGCAAGTCCAGATACATACAGTGACTAAGTTTATTACTTTCATTTACTAATCAGTAATATTGATCTAATACAGTGACTATGTTTATTACTTTCATTTACTAATCAGTAATATTGATCTGATTAGTATTGCCAATTTATAGTCCACTCATTTCAGTAAAAAAACCATACAAAAAAGTAGGGATGAAATTAATTCAGCCATCATAGAATTCATAGAAGCAGTGTATTCCAGCTATTGAACAAACCAATCAGTGCTTATTTTAATTTTATTTCCTTCCCATTTATAATAACATGAAACCATGACAACACAACACTATGCTGGCTTTGCATGCAATTTTAAATTAGTTATTAATATGTACCTTGGTAAGAACAGCAACACAGAATGAGACCACCTGATTGAAATTAAAAGCACAAGTAATTAATATTGAAACCAAAATACAATGCTAAATTAAACACCTTAGGTAATTTCTCTGTCCCTCCAGTTTGGAAATTTTTCAAGTAATACCACTTTTGTCCGATGTGTCCAAATGAATACTCCAGTTGTTTCCCCTCTTCCTGGCTCAGCGTACACTTGCGCAAAAGAAGCTCTCTCGTTGGTTCATCCATAGTAGGATATGACCACACCCATAGAATCTCATTATTAGTATCTTTTTCTAAAAATATATACACATACATACAACTGATTACATGCTAGCGTTTAAAACTCAACATCATGCAAATTGCAAATTCCAATTCAAAAAAAAATAATAATACAAATTGAGAATTCAAGGTACTACTCTTTTATAGGTATCACTCCATGCTACCCCAGGGTGTTGAACACCAAAAGATAAAGGTACCTCACATTGTTGTTGTGTTTGTTTTTTTTTTTTTACCACTAAAATGTTGGATATAATAATACCGGTATACTACATCTCTGCGAACAAAGGTGCTCTGGGACAAACAAATCTTCTTACACAAGGACAATAACCGTCAATTTAAACTGAGGACCTTTGATTGTGCAACTAGTTGACCACTTACAACACAATAGCTGTATTAGAACCTTTGGAATGCTTAAACAGTGCGTACCGATACCCCGTAGGTATAATGCCAACGTACGCCTGGTCCACGTGTAAATTAAGGTACTTGCGATGACCCCTAGAAATGATGTTGTCAACAAAATAACCATGCAACTCACCAATAAGCGATACGGCCAGTAGACTGTTAGAAGCCATGTAAGGTTATCTAATTATAGCGTCATCACGCGAGTCAGTAAGTAAATTAATATTTCCTATTTTGTGTCGCTTTGCTTTATAAATTTATTTATTTGCTGCACTTCACACCAGCGAAGAAGCGAAGAAATGTCGCGTAAGTGCTCCAGTTGTGATTGTAACAATGCTGTGTTAACGTTTAAATTGATGATCGCTTAGTTGGTGACGCCCGCGAACATACAGCCAATCGAATAGGCCTATAATTACAACTTTGTATTTGGACACAGTACGTACATCTGGGTGTAATCGCAATGTGATCGAATGAAGAGAAAATCGTTCACAATTCACTTGAAGTTTTCCGTTCTTGCCGCTTATACACGTCGCGCGTACCCCTGTATTTAGTAACATTCCTGTGGTTATCTTAGCTACGGATGTGTGAGCATTCCTATACACTCCATTAGCTACATTTGATCACTTTTAAAAGCACTGTAGAACAATATAAATCGGTTGCCGTACTTTATATACTTGAGTCGTTCCTTTCTTGTAGGTGTCAGAATGTAAGTTCCAAGTATTGGGAATGCATTTTCTAAACTTGAAGCTGATGTTTTGCCGTTGTGCAAAACATTCTAAGTTGCTGCAGTAGTTGGAACCACAAACATGCCAGCCATGCTTACTGGTGCTGGTGTAGCATTACCTAAATATGTAACTCTGGCTTCATTATAAGTCACATATTGATGTCAATAGCTTGCCATCTTGATATGAAACCTGCTGGTGCCGTTTTTCACACTTTTAAAAACATTCATCAACAGTTGTTTTGGTGTTTATCTGCATGTGGAGTTACCAGGAATCTCACAACATGCATAGAGATGTAGTGTTCTTGTGGGGATAATAGATGTGTGGCTTTTCTTCCCAAAGATCTGACATGTACATGTGCAACTAACTCCTCATATCAGAACTTCATAAATAAAAATATAACAGCATATCAATATTTGATTGTGTACCTTTTTCATGTAGGGTCACATGTTCGTTTTGCACAAGATACAGTTCTAGAACCAGAGCACGTGCAGGTGAAGGCTGCTGATGGCAAAGCCCCTAATCCAGAAGCACACATTGGACTTCTTAGTGTTCATCATACGTATCATGCTGAAATCCCAGTTACCCATTCCCTTAGTTCCAAAGTTGCTGCACTAACACCAGAAGGCAATGCCAGCATCAAGGTGCTAGGTGTTTCAGCTACTGAGAAAATTGCAAAACCCGCTAAAGGTGGTGGGAAGTATTCTACTATTGTGACAGTGGAAGTAAAAACCACAAAGGATGGCCCACTTCAAGAAAAGATTCAGGTCATTAAGGAGGGTAGTCCCAAGCACATGGTGGAGGTGTTGATAACAGCCAAAGTGCTACAATCTCACCAAGGAAATCCATTGCTAAAAGATGGGGTTCATATGATCTCTCATGATCGTGATGAAGATGAAGTCCCTGAGTGGCCAGGCAAAGCAGTCCCCTCTGACATTGAAGTTGATGACAAACCTGAAGGAGAGGCTGATGGCAACAATGGTGAAGACATAGAAGAGAAAATCTCTGCTGAAGATGAACTATAATGTTTCTTATGAGTGTTGATTGATTTCCTCTGGTACTACATCTTGCGACTCATTTGCATGTAATCTCAACTTGTGTGATCATAAGTGTATGCACATATTCACAGATTATTAAATTCCCATTCCATGTGTGTCATGCAAACTTGGATTGTAAAATGTTAGTGTACAGATCGTGGGGGATACCGGCCGTATACCAGCATAGATTAATAACCAAGTATGTATGATGTGACATGAGACTTCCATATAAAATGCAGAGTGTAGTTAAAATGCCAACAAGTCACTATACCAAGTCGCACCAAGGTACATTTCCTGTGCTATACTTTAATCTTTTATTGAACTCCATCGCCCAAAGGCCAATTTGGACGATTTCCTTATTTTAAAATCAGTTTCCTTTGACAAGGAGATTCTGTCATTAGGTGGTATGTTATAAAGCGTTGTAATTTTCCATTGTTGAAATAGAACGGCAATGCTATACGTAGCGGATTGGATGCACTTTAAAAAATGTAATTCAAGCGTATAATTACATGTTCGTAGCGATTTTAGAACTCGGCAAGGAGTCTTTACATTCGATGACGTAATTCCAATGTTAACGCCCTTGCCATGTGGTGGTAGTATTTATTGGTGGTTTGATATATAAATGTATGTATCGTCAATGGCAGGCCGTGCGGGACGCGCTGAGAGAAAGTTGAACGTGCCAAAAAGCATGAAAAAATGCAGTGCTCACAAGGAAAGGTAGAGGTTACGTACGTCTTCTAAAACCTACAAACCTGTACTGTCGTTATATATATATAATATATATATATATATATAGGCCTAGTCCTTTTAAAGACTAAAGCTTTGCTGTAGCAAACATTTTTAGGTACTTTTGTTGAATATTTCAGTGTGTGATCTCTCTCTTAAGTGTCTGCAAGAGATATCAGTAATAATCTTCATATAAGTTTTTGCAAAAAGCGTAAGGAGAGAACTGAAATTCCAAAGGAAAGTATATATCGTCAGTCCCATTATGCAATGCTGATGCACATACCAGGGCTGGCAAGAAGAGGAAAAGAACTGATTCTGGTGAAAGTGGTGATGACGATGTTACTGAGTTTGAACATGTTCCCCGACATGCCACTTGGGAGGAAGAGGATCCAAACCAGATGCATTTCTTGTTACCACTCAAGACTAAGTTTGGAATAGTGCACCAAAGTGCAGTTCTTAGAGAACAAGGTAAGCAGGCACACCTGCACTTGTTTTGGATCAGTTTTGAGTGATATTGGTGCTGCACTAAGGTCAACATCTGCAAAAGTGTATATTTCTGTTGCGCTTTGAACTTGGTCTGTATTCATGGTTTGTCTTCCAATTGATAATTCCCAATCCATATTTTAGATATTGATTATTTATTATATGTTTGTGTTGCGCAATTGTTTTTCACGTTGTATGGATTGTAGTGCACACATTGCTTGTGCAGGAATGGTAGTTTTTTTTTTTTTTTAACTAGTAAGCAATGGAATTATTTTTCTTTATTCAGCACATAAAGATGAGGATTCAGATGGTGTGTTATCAGGTATCACTGTATTTGCACTTGACCTTCACTGTGTTTGTTTGCTTATTTGATGTTGCAGTCATTTAAATACTGTATCTATGCCACAAGGAAATGTCCTTCCCCTTTTCTAATTTTTGGCTTGTGTTCAACAATCCCAAGCCTGTTGTTGAAGTTCCCAATCAATCTATTGTCTATTATCTATTATCAATGGTGGGAACATCAAATGCTAACATAATTTACCTTATGGAAAGTCTACCATTGCACTCTGATCTTTACCTACACCAGGGTGTGTGTGGGTGGGTGTTAGGTGCTCGCTGGAACCTCCTATAATTGACAAAATTGTGAGCATTGTCTGGATACCCATTAATCATATCTTGTAATTAATGGGTAAAATGTTCTGTTTTTTATTCATCAATCAGACTTTAAGAGGTTTGTTTCTTTAGATTCGGAGTTGCAAGAAGTAACACAACAGCAACAACCACAAGAACATCCACAAGAACAACAACAATCTCAACAGGCTGGTATGTATTAATTCTCTGTATATATGTTGTTTTCTTGCAGGTGTTATGTTGCTATGTAGTGATACTTTAGTTATGTACACATCATTCCATCACTCAACTCCTGCATAATAAGTACTTAATGTTCTGTGTGCCTACATGTATGCATAGCACAACTGTGTCCTAGGATCATAGAGCTTATTTACAGTTTTGAATTTCAATACCACCTACAAATGGTACTGGTATCACAAAATTTCGCACATAGTTTTTTTTATCAATGCTGTCAGTTTTTTTACACCATGTAACTGAATTGCTACATGCCTACTCTCCATTAATTTTTTGCTTTCCACAATTCAGTTTACACCATCAATGTGCACAATGTCCTGTTATGAATTTTTCTAAGGTGATAGGTTTCTGGGCTGCTTGCCAGTTGGTTTCGCACATGTCAGACTAGTTCCAATATTTCCAGTACTGCTAATTTATTTTATACCTGGTTGTATCAATGATCATTTTTACTGTGTTGCTTGCCTTACAGCAACTGAAATTCCTCCTGTGCTATCTGTGGCCCAACTTTATGCAAGAAGACACGCTAAACTGGAGGAGAGAAAGACAATGATTGCAGATCTCTCCACCCAAATAGTTACTAATCCAGAAGAATATGTAAGCTTTGATGCTTAATATTAGCAATAGCAACTTATGTGATTTGTGGCTGTCTTTTTAGATAATCAGAGGTGTTGTGTTAATGTTTTTATAATGCATAATTTTTAATGAATACCTCTATTATAATAATAGGTAACCACAAATAATTTCTGCTATGGCAACCTGCTCTGGCGCCTTTCAGTGGCTATACAAAGGAAAGATGCAGCCTCCATCTGAGGAATGCTTACTTCTTGTTGTGACTCTTAGGTTTATAATTATAAGTAGACTGTAAAAAATTAGGTATTTCTAAGGAATACTTACAACAGGATTACAAGCAGGATACATGTTCGCAACTATATATAAAAAGAAATACAACAATAGATATTTCTTATAACAAAATTAAATATTGTTATCTAATATAATATTGATAACATACCACTGTACATATATGTACGCAATACACTATTACACATAATCACAAATAGATGCAAACACAAATTTAATGTGTGCCAATATCATCAAAATAAAGGCACAAGAAATTATTACACTAATCTTTAATGTTACCTTGTTATGCAATCAATTACATCTTTTAGATTGGACTGCTCAAAAACCTTCGCTCCTTGTGCATTGATAAAGATTCTGATGTTGCAATTACTGTGAGGAAGTATGCAATGATATCACTTGTGGCTGTGTTCAAAGATATTGTTCCAAGGTATGCCTTGTGTATAATTTGTTCAGTTTTGAAATTTGCCAATGTTATTAATGGGATTGGGAGACACAAAGCATTGAATAGTAGAGCAAATATGCTACCTTGTGCTGAGTAAAGTGTCTTAGAAAGTTTTTTGTGTACACCTACCTATACATGTACATCATTTTAATAATAACCTTTTTTAAAAAGACTAATATTCATATAAGCAATACTTCTAGCAAACATCTCATGTACACTGTAACTCTCAATAAGCTAATTCTTTTAAAAATACCTGCATATATCATGGGGTGGGGCCTTCAAAGTTCTACGTTTTATTCAACAGTTACTGTACAGGTGGGTGCAGCACTTGGTAGTGTTGTTTCCTGTTGAATGATGCAGACATTATGTAGCATATAACTGTAACTTAATGGCGTAGAAAGTTACCTTTATTCTCACATTACTATGCATTGTTGTATGTGCACCAACTTGTGACACAGCATATTGTTAATGATGCATTGTAATGCTATCCTGGGGTGGATACTTATCGTTTTGATTTTTAAACCTAAGTTCTATTTTTCACTAGTTATCGGATCCAAGACTGGAAGGATATTGACAAAGGAGTGAAGGTGCGGTTTCCCTGCATGTACATGTATATTTCATAAAGTCCCTTGTATATTATTATGGAATTGCACTAAGTTGATACTTGCATTACAAAGCCTTTATAGTGTACTTGATAAAAAGATGTGGCAGCCATCAGCACAACTAATTACAACTAATGCACACTTCAGCATGAATTGCATCTCATGTGAAGAACAAGCACAACTTATAGGCACATTTACTGGCTGTCTGCACGTGTACTGAAAGGTACCATTTATAAGTCCCTCCCCTTCCCCCGAAAGAAAACAAAAGGCTGTGTTTAAACATGCAAATCTCTTTGACTGTGAATGCCTCAGCAAACTTGCTGAACATTCAGGAAATAAAATGGTACCCATGCATGATTGTGGGTCATTGTATACCATTTCGACAAGCAGATGGACACCACCATTTATGTTAATTGGTCTTTATATAAGAGATCATTTAATGAAGTAATTATTTTTTCAACCCTTAATGGTTTACAAGATAGTTGATATTGAATAATTAATTAGTTTACATATAATCTGAACTTTGCAGTGTCTTATCTTGGTACCTGCTATGTCAAGCATTTTGACAAGAGGTGAGAGGGTTAAATAATGTATTGGTTTATAGCACGTAATTACTGTGTGAAGAAGGTTGATATTTTATTTTATAATACTGTGTCAACATACATAAATTTTGATTATTGATAACCACTGATAACCACAAACTGTTTAATGTATGGCAGCCATTTTTGTGGGGGTGTTTTTAGGCATTGCTAAGACCCCAAACCTCAACTATCACCACAGCAGTATGAATATATTACAAGTGTGGCACCAAATTCTTACATGAAGTTTGGGATGTTAGTATCCCACTTAGGGACACCTACCTTATTAATAGCCCCCACAAAAATGGCTGCCATACACAAAACCATTTGTAGTTACCATAGGTTTTCAATAATAAATGTTGAACAAAATGTGGCACATAGTATTATAAAATAAAATATGCAATTATAAACCTACTTCACAGTAATTACGAAATATGTGTTATAAACCAATACATGGTTTAACCCTTGTATCTCCCGTCAAAAAAGCTTAATGAAGTACGATTGTACTTGTCAGGCCCATCAATTTGTTGCCATTCATGGTCCTGTTTTCATAGTGGGCACCAAGGTAAGACACTGCAAACTTCAATGTCGATTACCTTGTAAACTGTTAAGAGTGAAAAAAATAATTACTTCATTAAATACCTCTTATCTAAAGACAAGACAAATTAACATACACAATCTAAATGGTGGTGTCCATCTGCTTGTTGAAATGGTATACAATGATCCTTGTGAAAAGATACACAGAAGGGTTTTGTGATTATGACAATACTGACATTTTAAATGACAATTTACTTTGGGAGGCAGGAGGCTTATAAACAGTACCTTACAGTACAGGTTTTGTTTCCTTCCAGGCTGGGAGGAAAGGGGGTATTTTACTATTTTGTGATTTCACTTAGTGCCAGCACAAGGTTGGGATTATTTTTCCTGAATTGATAACTTTCAAAGGTTAATACTAGTAGATGATGGTTGA
Organism: Eunapius fragilis; assembly: GCA_963681505.1. NCBI lineage: Eukaryota > Metazoa > Porifera > Demospongiae > Spongillida > Spongillidae > Eunapius > Eunapius fragilis. Next base: position 3,115,364 of record OY811986.1, on the reverse strand, counting down.
CATTAGCCATCATTTAGTTAATGATTTCAATAGTTACATTGTAATGTCACTCTGTAACCAACCATGTATGTGCAGATGTAAGGTTTTAGGGCACAGGTATTTGATGTAAACATATGTAAATGTGATAGGCTTCACCTTTCTTGGCTATTATCACTGACGTAGTATAAATTTACCGAGTGGTTTGTATTTCATGCAGTTGTCAAAGGATGTGCTTAAACTGCGGCAATTTGAACAATCCTTGGTTTCAAACTACAGGTTGTTTTTGGAGCTCCTCGACAAGGCAGTGCAAGGTATGCTTGGTGATAGTAATGACTGCTGTGGCAAGTAAATGTTCGTAGTGCAGTAATTAAAGGCAAAGGGCACATGTACTATTATTTTTATTTCAAATGGTAAAGTACATCAGGCCATTAATGCACCTGTACAGAGCCAATAAGGATAAGTATTTTTTTTTTTTTTGATACTCCTATATTGTGCCTTAATGTAATTAATTTCTACAAAGAAGAATGCTGAAAGAGGGATATGTAGTTATCAAAAAGGGTACCCCTTGTGCTTCTTGCAGCTTTGGAGGTGGGGGGCAATGGCCACCAGGGCTATATATCAAATCTCATATATTACTTCAATTACAAAGTTATTTCAAATTCATTGTTTTTATTAATTTCTGTATTCTGTTCAAATATAATATTTTTATTGCTTTTTGTTTAAACGATGGTAGTGCAATGTATAATTGTATTGTACAATAAAGCTATATTTTAATAAACAATTTTCCCAACGTAAGATTGCAATGTGAAGTTTTACTATGTTCTCCCTGTATTTTGATGTGAACTAGATAGTTTAAGTGCATGTACAGTACATGTTGATTTGTTTAAAGATGGTAGTTTCTCTTAAATTTCTTCAGTTGGTTTAAGTGAAAAAGTCCCATCATCTTCAAAAAGGAAAAAAAAACCAGCTGTAGCTCTACTCGAGGGTGATGTGGAGATATCACAATCGATCTTGCAGGTAAATCTGATGATTAAGACAATTGCAGGAATGTTATATTTATTGTGTACTCTAACCTAACTTTAACAACTGTTCATCTACATAACTGCTACCGATCTATATACAACAAAATCTAAACAGCCTTTAACAGGATATAGATTTAAGTGACCAAAATTTCTGTCCATAATAGATCCATAATAGATCGTGATAAGCAGTGCATCCTGTTACAGGCTGTTCAGATTCTGTTATGTGTGCTTTCTTTTGCATATGCTACATCAATGTATTGTTTACATCTTAGGGATTGGCTGAAGTTGCCCTAACATGCCTCTGTGATCTAATAGTGTCACTTCCACACTTCAATTATTGCAACAACATTCTGGTTATCCTGGTACCCAGAATGAATTCCAACGCTCTCAGTGGAAAGGTAAACATTTATGTTGCTCAATCCATTGTTATCTGCTTGCTATAGTAAAGACATTGTATGTCATTTATATTCAAACACTACATTCAAACTACTTCACCTCAGCTAATAATGTAATGCTAATTTGTATGTTTTTATCAGCACTGGCATTTTCATTTTCAAAGGTTGGATGGATGAACAGTTTCTCCGCACAATTTTTTCTGCACATCTAATCACATGCATTGTTCCTTTAGGTATCGCAGCTTTGCTGCAGTGCAATTGAGAAACTCTTTCAGGGTGATATCATAGGAGAAGTATCATTAGAGGTGAGGTATTCTCACATTTCAAATTACTTGCAACCCATAATTGTATGCAATAATAATTTCTCCTTAGGCTGTGCAACTCATAACAAAGATGGTGAAAGGGAAAAATTACAAAGCCAAACCTGAGGTATAATGATGTCAAAATGTCTGCTGTAATATTAGGGTAGTAGAGCATGTGTGTGTGTGTGTGTGTGCATGTGTGTGTTTTCAGCTCTTCATTTAATTGTTTGTACTTATTCTGCTATTTCAGTTAATTGAGACTAATATTTTGTTGTTTAAATGACTATTTTTTACCCCTGCAGGTATTGAGAACATTTTTGCATCTTCAGCTACAGCATGTGGGTGAACAAGTAGGAGCTCAAGGTAGTTATGAGAGCCTAGAAAGCAAAATGAAAAAGAAAGAGTTGAAAATGAAGCTTCTAAAGATGTCCAAAGGACAAAGGAAAGTATGTGCATTTACAATATAAATGTATGCATGAGCATTGGTTAGTAGTAGTGTATTGTTTTGTCCTGTAAAAAATGTTATACTAGATGCGTAGTCGTCTCGTGATAGACTAATGCGGTATGGGATTATGCTTGATCCTTATTTTTAATTTTTGGCACTATCAGAGACTGAAGGAAGAAAAGAAATTGGACTTGGAGTTAAGGGAGACCGAAGCTGTAGAGAGAACTGAGAAAAAGACTAAATTAGTATGTTCTTTATTACTCTCCATTTCCTGTTAGTTCATTTGCCCTCTTTCAGCAAACAGAGATAATCAAGCTTGTATTCTTGACCTACTTTCGTATACTCAAACATGCGACCGACTCTCCTCTGCTACCACCAGTACTTGAAGGGCTGGCCAAGTGAGTACTTGTCATCTCTTGTGGCCAACTATGTTCCCACCAATAATTTGCCACTTGTTTGTGTGTATTAGTGCACATTTCTGCTTACATAGGTATGAAGCAGCTTCGTACATCATTTACTTCTCGTAGTATTAAACATTCCTGCAACTTCATAGTGTGGCCAGTTGCGCTAGTATTATATTATTTGCATGTACCAATGTATGTGACATGTATACTACTGTGCTTTGTTGTCTTTTTTCCTGTCAGGTTTGCTCATCTCATAAATATTGATTTCTTTCAAGATTTAATGAGTGTGCTTCATTCATTGTCAGAAGCTGGGGTAAGTGCAAGTGGAATGTTAACATAATTATTTGTTATCTTTTTAATTTTCTGAATAGACTCTGACAAACAGAGAGTGCATGCAATGCGTACTAACTGCATTCGAGATTCTCTCTGGCCAAGGTAGGTGACCTTCGTGATAGTGTTATTTGCCTTCTGGTCAGCATTTCCTTTAAGTACTGCCATTTATTCAAGAAGCACTTCAATGTGCATGACAATTGTCGCATGTATACATACATGTGCCTTCAGCTTGTCATGCATGGTGCCCTTGTGAATTGTGCACATTGAAATGAGCATAGGGAAATAGTAGTCATATTTTTCCCCCTTCCTTCGTAGGTGCGGCACTGAATATTGACTCAAGACAGTTCTATACACAACTGTATGAAACTATTCTTCAGCTTGATGCCTGTAAGTCGAATTGCATACATGTATAAGTCCAGAATTATTTCCTTACTGTTTAAGTGTCTGAGAGAGAAGATATTATGCTGGCAGTGGATTGCCTTGATAAAATGATGAGAAAGCGCAGGGAGGTATGTTTGTGATTGCTAAGTGAACTGTGTATTCCTTGTATAATTTTGCATGCACTGTCCAATTCCATTTGTGCTTCACTCTCTGTGGTCTGACTCCACAAACCCAGACTAGTATGAGTGTTTTTCTCTGCTTATTAGATATTTTCCCTCCATATTGCCCATAACACCTATGCGCCACTACAATATTCTTAGCATACAAAGTTTAAATTGTGACTGGTACATTTACATTTCGATATTCCCAAAGCGTGTCTTTCATTCAGTTTTCAATGACAATGTGGATATTAATGTATTAGTGAGAAACATCTGTGTGTATTACGTTGATTGCTACACACCAATTACTCCTGTGGTTATTAAATTGTAGTTATTAGCTAGCAGACATTAAAATGATATGCATTTTCTTTTGCCTTGTAGGTGTCTATATTGAGGATCTTTGGATTTGTAAAGAGGTTGGCGATGGTCAGTCTTCAGCTGCTGCCTGGTGCCTCACTGGCTATTATGGCCACTCTCAGGAAATTTATGAATGTATGTTGTATTCATCTTCAGCAGAATAATGGATAATCTTGAGTCTTTTTGGGATATTACATGTAGCCAAAGTGTTATCCTTCTTACAACTTTTTTTTTGCCATGAATCACGGTGTCTATATTGATTGCTTTTTAACATTTATCAGACATACTCACAATGTCAGCAACTGCTGGATAACGAATGTATAGCTGGAGAACTGTTTCGGCCTGATGTTTCTGATCCCGAAATGAGTCACGCTACCTCTACTGTTCTATGGGAGCTTAGTTTACAAAAGGTACTATAAATTTGTGTTAGTGTTTGAGTGTGTTGGAATCACTCTGTAGAAACACGAAGATGTGTTTCATCATTTGGATATTACCATTAATAAAAGCACACAGACAACAACTTAAGCAACTTAAGGCAATTTGGTATAGCTGCTCAGGCATTCTTTTGTGCACTTGGATGATTTTGTCTGGTTAGTATAGCCTGCAAGGACTGGTTTAGTTAGTTCCCCATCCATCAAATGTTTCTAACCATTCTGAATTGATTATATTATTATCTCAGACTTACAATGCAACTTGCTTTAACCAACTAATGCCAAGATATGCATATTGCGTGTGTGGTTACCAGTGAAAACTTGAAATATTATAGTTCTTCATGTTTCAGTTTCTGTTGTTGAAACACTGTTTTAGATACTTAAAATTTCTCTTTTGCTATGTCTTGCTTATTCTTATTATACAACTGTTGCAGTTAAATCCTCATTCCACTTCTGCATAAACAATATTGTGTATGTATGGTAGTGCATCAATATATGTGTATTTAACCCTTAAGCATCACTATGAGCCAACGGTTAGGGCTTATGCTGCACATTTGTTATTTGGGGCACCTTCCCAAGGAAAGGGATCACTTCATCCTGAGCTGACCAGAATGTAAGCCAATTTATTATGTAGGCAATAATGTCACGTTGGTGGTGGGTCATTAATCACATCATTTAGCACATGTGTCACTATCCATTAAAGTTTTGCAGTAAACACAGGGAAAACCTGTGTTACTACTGCAAAACGTTAATGTTTGGTCACTGGAATACAGAAGGGTGTGTTGTGACCTTGTGCAGTGCTACAATGTCATTGTGTACCAGTTAGTGGACATACTGGTGGACAATTTTTTCCATCGACTTAAATTCCCAAAATACAATTAAGGGGTCACTCCCTTAAACTGAAACCTGCTGGTAGAAGTCTACTGTTGTATTTTGTAGATATAATTATTTCTAACAATGAGTTATAAAAGTTTGGTATTCTTTACCTCCTAATGTTGTTGAAGTCACAAGCCTTCAAACTTTCAAGTCACACCTTATCTCGAGTTGACTTACCAAAATGTTGTAAAGTGTATGCATTCTAGCAGAAAATATATGTGCATGTACATGCCATTATACCTGAAAATTGATTAAATCAAATCATGTAGGTTGCATAACATTATAATATTATGTACATGTTTTCACTGTACTAAAAATGCATTTGATCATATCTAAATTTTTCTATTAATTAGGACCTGCTCTGAACTTCTTAGTAGTATGTCTGAAGTCAGCAGTTTCACCAATCTAGCTCATCCTCGTCCACATCCATCACTAAAAAAGAAGGTATACACACGACTTCATTGAGTATGTGCATACACTTACTTTTTACACCCAAGAGAAATCTATACTACTATCCTGACCGTGGTATTAAAAGTCAAGTAGTACAGCAAGCAGCAACTGCTGAAATGGGAAGTCCGATCAAGTTTGCCTTTCAGGAACAGTGAAACACCATTGGTGATATATGAATTAAATTCATTGAACCATGTATGTTTGTATATGTAGTCACGAGTATGCACAATCACACGAGCCGCAATCATGATTACAATCGAATAAGCCATATTACATGTACATGTTGTTGCTTCCCAGGCCCTGCAACATGCTAGCTTTTTTATTCTTGCTAACAATTATTGCAGCGGTTGAAGGTAGTTCTATCCACGCCAGCTATAGGTAAGGAGTTACGGACACGTGCATGCACACAATGCCAGCACGTACGTACTATACATGCATGCAGGAAGGATTACTTCTACCCGTATACGTGGTACGAAGAAGCTCATCTTCCAGATCCTGTCAATGGTGGGCGCTTTCATTTAGTGGCGTTCTCAGCAGCGAACGGAATACCTGGCGATGCCTTCCTCAATGGCAAACATATTACATTTCCAAAAGGAGAGAACCCTGATGATTGGTACGTTGACTGGATGCACATATATCCCCCTGTTCTCACAGCTGGAGCAGATGTATGGATATCCTTCCATACAAGGTAATATGTAAATATTTTGTCCCTTCGCTTTATCTTTTAATGCATTTGCATGCAGGCAGTCTCTTTTTGATACGATTACCTCAGCGACGTTTGAACTGCACTCTGCAACGGGATTAGTTGCGATAAATGGATCCTTCCCTGTGGATGTTAATTACTGCAATATAACGTACGTGGCAACAACAGCAAACTACTCGGTTCTGCTAATCCACGTGCACAATGGATATACTAGTAATACTTTCAGAACTATAGAAACCGTGAGTAATCATAGTTCATTATTGCATTTACTGTACTACTACGTTTCATTCAGGTTATTGTGAATGGTGTCGATGTGACGCGGGATATTCAGAATAACCTGAGCCTGTCCCTTCCTCCTCAAACCACTACACTTATCACTGTTCCTCTGTCTACCCTGCTGACACCAGGTTCCCTGTACACTGTGGTGCTGCAGTATGTGGAGAATGATGCTGCTGAAAGTGTGGCAGGTGGCAGGATACCCAAAGCCCACTTTCCTATTGAATCTTGGCCAAAATCTTCAGAGTGTCCTTTCCCCACCATCAATGATTCAAACTTTGAGGTACTTTTTAATGCATGCAATGGAGGTTGTTGTAAATGAATAAACAGCCCATGCAAAGTTGTAGTTAGCATTCATGCCACATGCATGCTGCCTTTGTCATCATTGGTCAAACTCGTGTGTTTTTTGCTTTTGCCCAGGCAACTGTTGTTAACGTAATGGTGACACTGGTAGTGGGGTACCTATTGCTCTGGTAGTGGGATAGCTATGGCACTGGTACTGGGGTACCTATTAGTGGTAGTGGGATAACAAATGCACTGGTAGTGGGGTACCTATTGCTCTGGTAGTGGGTAGCTATGGTACTGGTAGTGGAGCACCTATTAGTGGTAGTGTGATAGCTGTGGATCATTTGGGTAGAATGGTACCAGTTTTTTTTTGTATCACAATTTGGTATATTCCATTAGGTTTCAAAGGTCTTACTAGGTCTTTGAGCGATTATGATTATAATAATGGCAGTTTTTACTATCATATTGCTGTTGAAAAGCAAATATATATATTGGCATAGTCAGCAATAAATGATCAAACACGTAATAATGGGTGTAAAAGGGATGCTACCCAATATATGTAAATACCTTGTATTGTAGATATGTATGCCACAAATTTATGTAGATACCTAGCATTACAATTTGATTGCATTTTGTAAGAAATAATTATATCCTTTGTATGTACACTATCAACCATTACTTTCTCAGTTTCATGTCAGTCATGGTATCGACACACTGTTCTTTGGAGAAGGAGCAGCTGGTCCGTGTGGAAGCACTGTACCAGGAAGCACTATAGCTGGACAGCTGGCACCGAAATATGGCTTCTATTGCCTAACAGACACAGACATCCCACTAGCAAAAGTAGAGAACACAAGTAATATTTTGGCACTCTTCCTTGCCGATGAACCTGATGCAAATGTAAGTTGATGGAACAAATCTGTTCAATATTGGTATGTGTTCTCTAATTACGATTCATTAGCATTAGCCGTATGCAATGTATGGTACTGAAGGGTTTTCATCATTGTAATAACATTAAAAGTGGAATAATTATAGTGTCTAAGTTATGTGTATCAGTAATGCATAAACTTACCCTATTGAGGTTGATGATGGCCTTAGAAGTCTGATGAACAGTACAGCAAACAATTGGCAAGCAGAGAGTTCATTACTAACATACATTGGAGGTTCTCGTTCGCGGCACAATGGCATATTTGCTGGCGTTGCTGACATTCAGGGAATGGACATGTATGATGCACAATAACATTCCCCTGCTGTGCCTTGACACCATATGCTCCACTAGGTACATAGCAGCTTGTGCTCCACACATTCAAGAATGGCTCCACCCACCTCCATTACGTGGATCATATGACTACATGCGATTGACCAGAAATAACCACATGCCTTTGAGTACTTGGACATATTCCCAGCTATTGAATGATGGATGGGATGCCAAGGTATATCCGCAGGCCTCAGTCTGTATGGAGTATGAACTAGTTATGCATCCAACCATTTATACTACCCACATGCAGGTGGGAAGTCTGATTATTTCTCACCGTGGACCAGATGCTGCAGAAGCTCGCCTCCAGGCCATGTCTGTAGTGGCAGCTTGTGCTAAAGGAATAATGTACTTCCAAAGTGAGGTATATATAATATATAATCAACTCTTTCTCTAGTTGTGAGCAGTTCCTTTTCATGTCCCTTCCATGTGTGGCGCAATTGCATTTACCCTAGTGATACCATTAGTGCATTAATATACAGAGTAAGCTAACTGCTTTTAAAACGTGTTTCCTTGTTCTCAACACTTAGATAAGTGAAGTGCAGTACTACCCAGATACATGGGCAGAAATTGGTAAATTTAATAAAGATATTGTTGCAGTTCGAGAGTATCTACGCGAAGGTGACTGCACAGATATGATTAGCAGCAGTGATGGGGAGCAGTGGGAGGCTAACTCCATAGTGCAAGCTATTCGATCACACGATGCCATAATTGTACCTATCATCGGTTTAAAAAATGATGGTGGCTACAATGATGAAGAGTGTGCCATTGGAGTTAATCTTCACTGGAATATTGATACCCACACAATTTCACAAGTGAATGTTACGATTCCTCTGGACTTTGGTGAGATTGTTGACATCTTTGAGGTGCAGAATGGAGTAATCCTGAACATATCGAATTCATTCATAATATCCAGTGCACTACATGACCACAGAAAAGGCCCAATTAAGATACAAAATGTCATTTTTCAAAATGTTGTGGTATCAGCTGACTTAATAACAAGACTGTTTGTGTTAGCTAATACAATTAATGTTCGTGCTGTTGTAGAAAATAACTTGAAACTATGAGTGGTCTGTTGGTATGGTTGATATTGATTTTAAACATGTATATTTCTAAACTGAATATTTTTGAAAATACCTGTTGGCCATATATTAAACCTCTGGGGGAATGAATGCGAGCTTGAAACAGTGGAATGTCAACGCTCATTCCCACATGCCTCATGAATTCGCCTCTTCTTTTGGCGTGGTATGTGCATTTGATAAGACTTGCCAAAAAGTTGTAAGAATTTTTTCTAGGGAGGAGTTGCTACCTAAAACCAGGAGCAGGAGTTGCTACCTAGACCCTCTACATGTACTTTAGATGTACTTAGGATGTGTGAAAGCTCCTCCACATGTACTTAAGATGTGTGCAAGGCACTCTACATGTATGTGTGCAAAGCTCTCCAAGACCCTCGAAATGAAAATGAGGAAAAGTAGGATGTGGTTCATTGTAAAATTTTGTCTGATGTACTGAAGCGCTAGTCTTAGAGTGATCATATTTGTTTGATAGTGTGACTAAACAATACTAGTTTCGTATTGGATCAAAGAAAGCTTGTCAGACTTTTCTTGAATCAATGGGGAGGGGGCAGAGGTAAGAGTAACATGAGGGGGTAGTGTAATAGTAACACTGGTGTGGGAGGGAGGGGTAGGTGTAATATGTGTGGGAGAGGTATATATAGTAACACTAACACAATATTCTCATCCAATTATTTTGCTTTAGACTGCAGTGTTTGCTGATCTGACTGATGTACATGTATGTTTACTGTGGAGAGGTTAGAGGGACATTGTCTACAAAGGATTAGTGGCAGCTATTCATAACAATGTGTATGCACAGTATATGTGCAGGGATCAGCTGTGAGCACATGCACAAAAACACATGCACACACACACAGGCAGCTGCTGCTGATCTTGCACCTGGTTTTAGTAGCTATACCCATTCATGGTCATTATTAGAGGGGGTGGGGGGGTCTGGATCTTGACCGCTCGCTGGATCTGCCCTTGCAAAATCTGAGCTAGCTCATAACAACCATTTTGCCATTTAAGGTGGTGGTTTGCAACGCTGCAATACGTCAACTATCATTCCCACGCTACTCGTAAGTCATGAATTCACTTTTCATGCGGTGAGGTCAAGGCACTGCAGATATATATATATATATATAATTATATATATAAGCTATAAGATACATAAATTGGCGGTCATGCAACGTGGCATTCTTTTATGACACAGATATATGCCATTGACAACGGCCTCAACTTGTTATAAATATTAAAACGATATGCAGCGACAACTGACGAGGATAATAGCACTACTGAGCTCAGCTGTTCTCATTGGAAATACGAAATGTGATATGGAGTGGAACACAATCCTCAACAGAGCTGCTGTTTGCAACGATTTCACGCCTGCAGGATTCTTTGCCGAAGTAAGTCCGAACATAAACAAGTGGCTAATATTCTTAGAAAGTGGAGGTACCTGCTACTCGAATACTTCTTGTACCAATAGGTACTTTCGTGATAGTGTTCGAACAAATCCTTTGTATCAAGACGGTGCCGGGAAATTTACTGCAACGAAAGCAAAATCCAGCGGGGTAGCAGGACATACCGTTGTATCTCCGTTAGTAACTTCTATGCTGACCTTTTACAATACTTCGTACTTCTCATCGGGTTTTCAGATCACAGGTTTAGGAGTGCTGGATAGAAATTGCAGTCTAAATCCTGTATTTTGCTCTTACAACCGTGTTATATTGCCGTATTGCAGCAGCGACTTGTGGATTGGTGACGGAGCGATTCCATCAAATTGTGATATTCCATCATCCATGTACGACGCGTGCTATAGCAATAAGACCTATGAGTCTTGCAAGCTAATCGGTGATAAGTTTTTCAAGGAATGCTTTCTTGCTAATTCAAGCGGACTACAGTTTATCTACCGCGGTTCGGTGATATTTCGCGAAGCCATAAAGCAGCTGGTGCTCGCTAATGCAACAGACGTAGTACTAGCTGGCTCTAGTGCAGGTGGAGTAGGAGCGATTAACCAGGCGAAATGGCTGTTAAATTACCTCCACAATTATACAAACGATTCCACCCTTAACGTGATCATTGACTCGGCCTGGTTTCTAAATTTCCACGACAATATCAACAAAGCGTTCTATGAATTGCGTGCTGATAAAGACTCCCCCATTCAGGGGAACTTCCTGAACGCCGTTCAAGGTGACATTGCTGCGAATTGCAATGATTTCAGCTACGGATCTCCCTGCTGCATATCAGCGCATTGCATGTTGACTAAGTCAGAGTACTATCCATCAGCAAAGGTGCCAACACTCGCCATTATTAGCCTATACGACGTGTACCTCCTGGCAGACACCATAAGAACACTACCTGGAGTTTCCCCAAACGCAATCCAAAATTCTGGCTTCATACCCTATTTGGAGGTTGTGGAAGAGTACGGAGGAGCAATGAACACTTCCCTCTCTTTTGTAGTGAACAGGGCTGGGAAATTCAGCTACATCGTTTCTGAGTGTTTTCAACACATTTATTTAGTGACCTCTACACTGTGGGGAGAAGGAAGGGTATTAGGAACCCAGACCATTGAAATAGACACAGATGTTGGCTCATTTCGGTAAGTCAAGTGCAAATGATATGTTCATAAGGTTTTATAATAAGTAATCAATAGGCACACAATGGATCCAGACGTGTGGAGAACCATGGGGTTTGGCAACGTGACCATAAGTGATGCATTGGTCATGTGGAATGCAAGTCGCTTTGATGACCAAGGACTTGAAATCAGGGACGGCTGCTACAGCCCTCACTGCAACAGTAAATGTCCAGAAAAGTTCACCACAATTCTAGGGGGAGATGTTTGGCCTGTATACATTAAAGCTATCCTCATATGTATTGTGATTAGTGTCACTGTAGTGTGTTTGGTGTTCAAAGCAACATTTGCCGTCTGGTATATGGTATTAATGAAAAGGCACCAACAGTACCAAGAAGCTCTCTCTACTGATAATGATACTGAACAAAATGCTGATGAACCACATGAGGTAAGTCAATGGCTGTGATTACATGCATGAACATGCATGACCTTTACACATGTCTAATTTTTATGCCCCATTTACTACATTAAGTTCATGAATGCACTGTCCCCACACAGTTCCCTCAATGCCTTCAACCAGTGTCCATTGCGTGCAGGAACCTCTCATATTCTGTAAATTTGATACCTGAGCGGATAAAGGATGAAAAAAATGATGTTACACACCCTGTCGTATTGAATGGCCTTGATGAAAGAGAATTCACTTGTATGTGCATGAGCAAAGTTTCAATCGTAACAATACTTTTCCAATTTATGCACTAATTTGCATGGCCCTTACAGTGTCCATGACTCTACCTGGCCAAAGTAATGCAGCTGTTGAGCACAGAATGGTGGGCTAATGTACTTCATTATTTATTAAGTGATATTTTAACTGGATGTTCGTTGTTTATAGCCAGGTAATGAAGAAGTGGAAGATAGTGCTGGTAAGACTACTGATGGACAGTTTTGTTTCAAAGCATTCAAACGCACAAACAAGAAGATTCTAAAAGGTGTTTCAGCATATTTTACGGCTGGACAGCTAGTGGGAATTATGGGACCATCAGGTAAGTGCTGTACAGATGGAGTTCTAATGAACAGGATACATAAATAGCAAATTTGTCTTTACCTAAATGTCGCCCCAATGTGTAGGGTGTGGCAAAACCACCTTGCTTGACTTGTTGGCTGGGCGTCGCAAACCTACGGAGGTATGAAGCCTTACATATATGTTCACATGTATGTACACAGGTGTCCTTATTTGGATAGGGAGAGGTATTCATAAATGGTGTACCATTGGAGAATATGCAGCACTGGTTTGCTGCCCATAGTGGTTATGTACTCCAGCTGGCTCTGCCCTACTATGAGAAACTGACTGTCAGAGAAAACCTTATCCTTTCAGCTCAAATTAAACTATCTAGATCACTGACCAGTCAACAAAAATTTGAACGTGTGGAGCAGGTCATAGCAGTGGTATGTAACGAGGAGTTCACATTCTAACAAACCTATATGGGTGTGTCCAACAGACAGGTCTGCAATCAGTGGCAGACACAGTTGTTGGCAATGTTACGGGACCTGGACTAAGTGGTGGACAGGTAAAAATTGGGTTACCATGCATAGTCATGAGGTTTTAGATATATAACTAGCTGTTAAACATTAAGAAGGGATTCACCTGGAGACGATTGCTGTTGCATTTGTCCTCACCAAATGCAGGTTTAGCCGACTATACAGCTCACATGGAACAGCTGACTTTGTTTTGCCTGATGTTATGAGGGCAGGATTTTAAATGAGTCCATGGCTTCCTATCCCTAAGCACCAATTTATATTAAATTTGAGATTAATAACTCGCCATGACATAATCTAATACCAAATTTAATGGTATTTTTTACTTCATTTTAAAATGAAATAATTTTAAATTTTGATGGTTATTAATATTGGTCATCCATAACGGAATAACGTTAAAGCAAATTGTGATAACTCACTGTTGAACTTCGTAACTCAAAATCAGTGCTGTTCCACTGCATATCCAGAACTGCGTTAGTTATTAAAATCAACTATCTCAAAATAATTTTGATAATAGAGAGCTATGCATTTTCGATTTATGAGGGTTATGATACTTATTTAACCGCTTCCCATAATTGGGTTATTAGTATGTGGCTAACTACTGCAACTTATGTCAATCCTGAGTTATAGTGTTTAAAAGCATTCCATTCTTTTGTGGACACGAGATGGTTGTAAAATCATGCCTAATGATTGCACAATAACCTCTAAAAGGTAAAGGATCAAAGACATACAACTCTAGTACCATACAACCAACAGACATAATAATTCATTATGACAAAAAAACATTTTATTTTTAGAAACGACGACTGACAGTGGCTATGCAGCTATTAAAACTGCCAAGTCTTATTATATTAGATGAACCAACCTCGGGCTTGGATTCTACTTCTTCATTTGAACTTCTAACCCATCTCAACAAATTAGCAGACTCTAACAGAACTGTCATTATCACAATTCACCAACCACGATTGGAGATTTTCCATCTTTTTCATAGGCTTGTGCTTCTTACAGAGGGCAAGGTAGATGTAAATTTGTACAAAACTTGTTTCTAACATGATGCTACAAATTGTTAAGATTGCATACCATGGCCTTCCTGACAAGGCCTATGAGGTGTTCGTAACAGCTTTGAAGACTCGCTGTTTAGAACAAGGTTTTATCATACCAGAAGTTGAGGACCACAATCCAGCTGGTTTGGCATTTCTATTACTTACTTTTGAAGCGATGTGAACACTTTGTACTAATTTCATCAACAGATCTAATAATGGACATTCTTGGGAATCCGGTAGTGCGAGAAATCATAACTGACTATTACCAACATTCAGGTGAACAGAGTCGTATTTTGCAGTTGCTTAGTAAGGAGCAAACTGATGGTGCAAGCAGGCAACTACAAGAAGACTTTCCACATGAACAGTAAGGCAACTACAAAACATAGCTATGTGTTATTCTCTGTGGAATATTAGAGACTACAAAGATGACGCCAACCTGCTTACACGTTTGGCTACCTTGGAGGCCAGGAATGCAAAGCAAGGTGGATTATGGCAGCTGTTGTATTTGCCGTGCTTATTTCTTGCTTATGGATTTTTATTGGGTAAGCACAGTGCAATCTTTGATTCACTAACCAATATTATTATTATTACTTTAGGCACTGCTTACTGGCAAACTACACTACCATATCTTGCACTATCTGGCTTTTGTGTTTACTCTGTTGCAAGTGCATTGTTCATGTTTCCAGCTCTCAATGCTTACTACCAAAAAGCTTTGGAGGTATTACATTTGTGCGTACATGGATGCAATTTTGAGTCATTCTTTTGCCCAGGTATATAAATATGAGCATGCAGATGGCATAGGCAGGCCATGGGATATTGTTATTCAAGGATTTATTAAAGCAGTATTCATGAGCATAATTCCTGTGATCATTTGTGCTGGAATCCTCTATTTGATGGTAAACCACATTCATGTGTGCTGACTGCATATCATTTTAAATGCATCTACTTCTCGTATAAAGCTGGTGAAGTCAAAAGCATATAGTTGGACTGTATTTGGGCAGATACTGGTTGTGAACATGGCACTGAATCAAACATGGATTGCCCTTCTCATTTTTCTAATATGTTCCTTCCCAAATCATTCTGTTCGGCTTTCACCTGTACTATCAAGCGTTGCTGGTTTTGCTAGTGGATTTTTCATACCCAGAGACACCATGCCACTATAGTAAGACAATGTGCATATTGCATTGTTTATTCTTGTGTTCACGCGCAGCTATCGGTGGATCTGCTACATCAATCCAAATTATTATGGGCTGTTTGCATCTGCCAAACTACTTCTCGCTGACTATAACGTTGGTTGCTCAGAGCACAGTACAGCTCTTCAATGCTATTCTACATCTGGAGTGTATGTCTTAAGGCAATTTAATATGGATGATACAAACCCATATCTCCATGTCACTGTAAGAGAAAGGAGCATTGCAGTTGGCATCATATTATTGTATCTCTTGTGACAGATACTGCTTGGCTTCACTCTGTTCTACCTATCAGCTGCTGTGATCAGCAATGCATTTCACGGCTCAACATTGGAGGCATTCTGGCCACCCTGCAAAAGGCTGAAAAGGTAATTGCATGTATGAGTACAAACAATACTATATTATTTTTTAAAGGATTTGTTCACATCACATTGCACATCTCTGCTCGTGTAGGGACAAACGTAAGAAGACTTCAGTTGAATCAGAAATGATTGAAATGCAGGAATCTTTGCATGAGCAGGCATCTGCTGAGGGATCATTGACTGCAAGACGACGTTGGAAAAAAGCCGGAGAAATATGCCTTGACCAAATAGCACAAACCAGGAATGCAAGTATGAACCGACTTGAAATCGAAACTCCTTTAAGTGCGGCTAGTCGGATGGATTCGATACAGGAAGGCCTTTCTAGTGCAGAGCCTGTTCCTATCACGCCGAAATATATTCGCACCTTAGACAAAATACAAGAGAGGCAGAAGAGGTTAGCCCGCCAGGTATCCACTACGGTAGAGGCGATGAAAAGCATCGAAGAAAGTGTTGTGGGTAGAATATTGCAGCACCCTTCCACACGTTACACCCATTACGATGCCATGAAACTGTACAACGATGACCTTACGAGTTCAATTGACGCTATTACGAAACATCACCGCCCGCCGAGACGCAGCACTGTTGGAGACATCAGTAGAATTCGCCCGGTGCCTATTGCAAAAATAAGAGCAGTGGCTTCTCTAAGATTACAAGAAACGTCAAACCCCTCTGCAGTGGAACAAAATGGTATGCCACAAATAGTTGCAGAGACGGAAAATCAAAACGACTTACCATGCGTTGTAATTACAAATGAAAACGCAACTCCTATCACGGAACACACCACTAACTAATTGGACCAGTAAAGAAAAGCATTCCTCAATGAGAAAGTTGGTGAGATAAGAATTGAAGGCAAATGTGAGAAGGAAACAAGGTGTTTGGGGAAAATAAAATGAGACAAAAACCTCCATTCCACCAGCTTTCTCATTAGAGAATGTTTTTCTTTACTTGTTTCTTCTGTTTTTTTATTATTTTTATTATTCTTATGATACCAATGTGCATGTATGATTCTGAAAACGTGTTGACAAGTGAATATACTGTATTTAAATACACACTGGTCAATTAAAAGTTATTGGAACAGTCTGCAGCATGCAAAATTATACTTCTGGGGTTACTAATGTTAAAAGTAACGCTCGCGTTGAAATGTATGAAAATTATAAATTCAGTGCCTAATAACTTTAAGATGGATAGTCCAATTTAGGGTGCGTAAGGACTATTTGATAAAGGCTCTTTGGAGTACATAGAATTTTTTTTTGAAAACTTGAAAAACTCCCCAGAAGGGTGATTTTGCTAGTCAATGTCCCATATCTTTGGAATCGTACGCGTACAACTCTTTCCTTTCAAATCTCCCTTACGCGATCACTCACCATTTTTCTCCAAGCAAACTGACTTTGGTGCTCTAGGTACTTTCGCTGTAGTGAGTAAAAAGTTCCCCGACCTGTCAGGATCGAATTCTCGTAAGCGCGTAAGTGGAATCATAGATTACCTCTAATATCTATGGTGGAATTCTAACAGTATGGAGGGGGGGGGGGGGGGTTGGTGGACTTTGTATTCCTGGCAGTGAAAATAACTAAAACAATCCGAAAGCATTGTAAGATTGCGAAGATATACGTAAGCAAAATTTTTACAATGATAAAATTTTAACCCAGGTCGAACTCTGTCCCAAATATATTCAAATCGTGTTATGAATTGCATTTTGCATTTTAAATATAGGTAACACCTCATCCTTATCTTTGTCTTCCTCTTCCAGACCACTTTTGGGAGCATTCACAAATTACGTCACGCTGAAGGGGGGGAGGGGGGGTATCAGCCAGTGTGACGATGTATACATTAAACATACATTTGTATGGGATAATGTGTGACGAGGGGGGGGGGGGGGGTCCATAATGGAAATAGCATGACGTAATTTGTGAATGCTCCCTTTCAAGGCCAATTTTTTAATTACATTTCGCAGCTGCTATTTGTTGTTCCTAGATCATGCATTAGAGCCATTGTAGAATTGAGTGCTCTATTATCTAAGCATGCAGTAGCTAATTTAAGTACAAACACGTAAAACCACTACCTTTACAGATATTGAAGTCCCCTGCATTCTCTAGGCTGCATGCTTAATTGATGCCACCACTTCACTCTTTTCTCAGAACAACTGCCTTAGGGTTTTTGTGCTAAAGTATGCACATGTAGCTTATTTGAAGCCCATTTTTCTAGATCGAATGACATTTACTAAGAATTGGACCAATTTGCTGATTTGCACATACAACACCAACACCAAAGCTGTATGCTAGATCTTAGGCTGATAGTGTTTGCCTATTGTGACATGTATTGCAATATTTATGAGAAATTAAAAATCAAGTTGATCAAGAAATTGTCTTGGAGGATGAAGATGGCTTTAATGAAACAACCACAAATGAAGACAACAAATGTTATTGGTAATAAAGAGGAAGGTGATTACATCTCAGCTGTGAATGAAAGAGCAGAGCTGAACCCCTCTACTTGCTGATGCAACTGTTGTAATTGGCATCGCATTATTTGAACAAGATATAGTTATAGCCCTCTCAGCTGTATGTTGTATGACCAAGTGAATGAAGTGTGTCCTAGCAAATGGTAAATGATTTAAAGTGGCAAAGTGTTCTAAGCGTGTTGTTCTGAACTCCTTGCACACGTGCATGCGCACCCAGTGAACAAATGAGAACATGGAAGTTAACATGGGTGTCTAAAGTTCAGCATCCTCATCATGTAAGACACATGTGGCAGTTGCTGTGAAATCAATGCTAAAACGTCAGGGGTCCTGCTCATGGTAGTACATATGGAACTACATATGTTCATATATCGATTAGAGATCAAGTTGACAATGTTGTGTACAAACAAACTTGTCTTGAGTAAAATAGGATTGCCGTTTGTTTGGCAATGGGATATGTATTGCCACATAATCTTGAGCCTTTTATGGGATATTAGATATGCATGTATCTACATTTTAATATATTTTTTGCCTTGAATCACATGTGTCTATATTTAATATTTATCTGACATGTCATCAATGGTCAGACTTATATTTGCCCAAGGAACTGTTGTAAAATGGTAATCATTCGGGTAGTCTCGTGCCTAGACCCTAAATACGTCATAGCTGAGGTGGATTACATCACCGCTACGACTGACAAATGTTGACCACCGGAATGTAATATGAATACACTGCAATTATTGCTGAGCACGTGCTTGCTACTTATCATCTCCCCCCCCCCCCCCTTTCAACCCTAATAAGAGCACATCAAGGCTAAAACTGCATGTTTCTTTGTGGAGTGGCATTTCCAACATTTCCACGATAAAGTCTCGTGTAGCGGTGATGTAATGTCATCCATCCGCGAATTTTAGGGTCTGGGCACGAGACCATAGTTTGGGTAAAATGAAAACCAACTTACTCAGATCAGTTTTTCTTTCTATCACAATTTAGTAGGTTTTTAAGGCGAGCGTTTATAATTATAATGCTGGCAGTTTTTAACATCTTAATGCTCTTCAACAAATGCTTGCAACCTTATTAATGGATATACAATGGATGCATTGTATTGTTGTACCCAGCAGGAGCCTTATATTGTAAGATAAATTACCAGACTCGGCTTTCCGCTAGACGCGAATTACGTTTTTTAATGACTTCATAACGCCGCAATGGTACCTACTTAGTAGCTAGCTAGGTTCCAATAATTTACTAGCGAACGTTCTTAGTAAATTTCATGTTGGCTGGGAGTAGGACAGCTGGCGCCGAAATATGTCTTCTATTGCCTAAAAGGCACACGACATCCCACTAACAAAAGTAGAGGCCACAAGTAATATTTTGGTGCTCTTCCTTGCAGATACCAATATAAGTTGATAAACAAATCTGTTCAATATTATAGCCATTGGCATGTCTTGTCTAATTACAACTCATTAGGAGTATGGATAGATTTTTCCAACATTGCAAATAGAAGATAGAACTTGAAGTACAGTAATTAAGTTATGTGCATAGCACTAGTAACCATATTGAGGTTTTTGATGGTCTTAGAAATTGGATGAACAAATAACTGGCAAGCAACTAAGATACATTGGAGGATCTCATTCACAGCACAATGGCATATTTGCTGGCGTTACTGACATTCAGGGAATGGACATGTATGATACACAGTAACATTCCCTGCTGAGCCTTGACACCATATGGCACCACTAGGTACATAGCAGCTTGTGCTCCACAACATCCAAGAATGGCTACACCCACCTCCATTATGTGGATCATGTGACTACTATACACATGTGATTGGCCAGAAGAATATTCAACCACATGCATTTGAGTACTTGGACATATTCCCAGCTATTGAATGATGGATGGGATGCCAAGGTATATCCGCAGGCCTCAGTCTGTATGGAGTATGAACTAGTTATGCATCCAAGCATTTACACTACCCAAGTCCAGATGACTATTTACCACTTTAAAAACATGAGTTTCATTAGTGGTTTCTTCAATAACTGAACAAAAAAACATATAGGCTTGACCCGGGCGATAGAGGTCAAGAGGCCAGCTCAACCGGATAATATGAGCCTGTGGCCTAGATTTAAGACAAATTAATCTGACTGGGACCACAGACACCAAGGCCTGTGTTGGTTGGAACCACACCAGTCCTTGTCATGACATACAATGATAATACATGGGTCCCTGAGGCATATTTGGAAAGAGGTGGTCAACAATGACCCAGTATTATAAACATTATTCTCCAACGAGCCACTTGCTGTGAAAAGAAACCAGAATGAAGTGGATACGAATCCAATGCTGGGGTTCAATACGAACCTAGACTTATGGAAAATTCTAATTTTGATCTTAGAAGGCAATAGCCTTGGGTAATGACAGCACCAAAGACAACTTCATATGACGATGTCTATTTCTGAAGGCTTTATCACACTAAGCTGAAAGTGTAAACCAATGGATGCCTGTAATGTGACTGATTAGAATTCTGCATGGGGAAGAATAAATGTGATCAACAGTGTGCATAGATACAGAGAGAGCCACAACACATATGCTGTCACAACTGATCTCAGTTGGCCTGAGCTCGTTATAGATGTTGCAAATCGATATTGCCATATAAAGAGAAGTGTTTAGTTTCCAAAGCTGCATAATGGAGGAATGTCAACTCTCATTACCACACCTCGCAAGGATACGCTAGATAAATTATGCCTCGCCTATATTATATCGTGGGATAAATCGGAATGCTTTAAACCGTATAGCCCATGGTATTTATATATAATATTGTACACAGGTTAAATTAATAATCATAATATTTTTATATAAATGATTCCCTTTGACAAGGGCCTCAGTATTTTATTACTAAACGAAATGCGACGACAACTGACGGGGATTATAGCACTACAAAGTTTGGCTGTACTCATTGTAAATACGAAATGTGATATGGAGTGGAACACAATCCTCAACAGAGCTGCTGTTTGCAACGATTTCACGCCTGCAGGATTCTTTGCCGATGTAATTCCGAACATAAACAAGTGGCTAATATTCTTAGAAAGTGGAGGTACCTGCTACTCGAATACTTCTTGTACCAATAGGTACTTTCGTGATAGTGTTCGAACAAATCCTTTGTATCAAGACGGTGCCGGGAAATTTACTGCAACGAAAGCAAAATCCAGCGGGGTAGCAGGACATACCGTTGTATCTCCGTTAGTAACTTCTATGCTGACCTTTTACAATACTTCGTACTTCTCATCGGGTTTTCAGATCACAGGTTTAGGAGTGCTGGATAGAAATTGCAGTCTAAATCCTGTATTTTGCTCTTACAACCGTGTTATATTGCCGTATTGCAGCAGCGACTTGTGGATTGGTGACGGAGCGATTCCATCAAATTGTGATATTCCATCATCCATGTACGACGCGTGCTATAGCAATAAGACCTATGAGTCTTGCAAGCTAATCGGTGATAAGTTTTTCAAGGAATGCTTTCTTGCTAATTCAAGCGGACTACAGTTTATCTACCGCGGTTCGGTGATATTTCGCGAAGCCATAAAGCAGCTGGTGCTCGCTAATGCAACAGACGTAGTACTAGCTGGCTCTAGTGCAGGTGGAGTAGGAGCGATTAACCAGGCGAAATGGCTGTTAAATTACCTCCACAATTATACAAACGATTCCACCCTTAACGTGATCATTGACTCGGCCTGGTTTCTAAATTTCCACGACAATATCAACAAAGCGTTCTATGAATTGCGTGCTGATAAAGACTCCCCCATTCAGGGGAACTTCCTGAACGCCGTTCAAGGTGACATTGCTGCGAATTGCAATGATTTCAGCTACGGATCTCCCTGCTGCATATCAGCGCATTGCATGTTGACTAAGTCAGAGTACTATCCATCAGCAAAGGTGCCAACACTCGCCATTATTAGCCTATACGACGTGTACCTCCTGGCAGACACCATAAGAACACTACCTGGAGTTTCCCCAAACGCAATCCAAAATTCTGGCTTCATACCCTATTTGGAGGTTGTGGAAGAGTACGGAGGAGCAATGAACACTTCCCTCTCTTTTGTAGTGAACAGGGCTGGGAAATTCAGCTACATCGTTTCTGAGTGTTTTCAACACATTTATTTAGTGACCTCTACACTGTGGGGAGAAGGAAGGGTATTAGGAACCCAGACCATTGAAATAGACACAGATGTTGGCTCATTTCGGTAAGTCAAGTGCAAATGATATGTTCATAAGGTTTTATAATAAGTAATCAATAGGCACACAATGGATCCAGACGTGTGGAGAACCATGGGGTTTGGCAACGTGACCATAAGTGATGCATTGGTCATGTGGAATGCAAGTCGCTTTGATGACCAAGGACTTGAAATCAGGGACGGCTGCTACAGCCCTCACTGCAACAGTAAATGTCCAGAAAAGTTCACCACAATTCTAGGGGGAGATGTTTGGCCTGTATACATTAAAGCTATCCTCATATGTATTGTGATTAGTGTCACTGTAGTGTGTTTGGTGTTCAAAGCTACATTTGCCTTCTGGCTTATGGTATTAATGAAAAAGCACCAACGGTACCAAGAAGCTCTCTCTTCCAATACTGAACAGAACGCTGATGAACAACAGGAGGTCAGTCAATTTACACTTATGAACTTGCATGACATTTCTACATGTCTAATTTTTATGCCCCATTTACTACATAAAATTCATTACTGCAATGTCCCCACATAGTTCCCTCAATGCCTTCAACCAGTGTCCATTGCGTGCAAGAACCTCTCATATTCTATAAATCTGAAACCTGGGCAGATAAAAGATGAAAAAAGTGATACTACACTCCCTGTTGTATTGAGTGGCCTCGATAATGGAGAATTCACTTGTATGTGCATGACTAAATAATGCATACGCTGCTTTTCTGAATGTCAACACACTAATCCTTACGACCCTTGCAGTGTCCACGACTATGCCTGATCAATGCAATGCTGGTGTGGAGGATAGAATGGTGGGCTAGTAGTATACTTCAATTTACTCTTTAAGTGGTATTTTCATTGTATTTAAATAGCCAGGTAATGAACAAGTAGGAAATAAAGCTCGCAAGAATACTGATGGGCAGTTCAGTTTTAAAACATTCAAACGCACAAACAAGAAGATTCTTAAAGGTGTTTCAGCATATTTTACGGCTGGACAGCTAGTGGGAATTATGGGACCATCAGGTAAGTGCTGGACAGACAGGTGCTCTAATGAAAAGGATACAATAAGTAGCATATTTGTCCTAAATGTCACCCCACTGTTTAGGGTGTGGCAAAACCACCTTGCTTGACTTGTTGGCTGGGCGTCGCAAACCTACGGAGGTATGAAGCCTTACATATATGTTCACGTGTATGTACACAGGTGTCCTTATATGGATAGGGAGAAATATTCATAAATGGTGTACCATTGGAGAATATGCAGCACTGGTTTGCTGCCCATAGTGGTTATGTACTCCAGCTGGCTCTGCCCTACTATGAGAAACTGACTGTCAGAGAAAACCTTATCCTTTCAGCTCAAATTAAACTATCTAGATCACTGACCAGTCAACAAAAATTTGAACGTGTGGAGCAGGTCATGGCAGTGGTATGTAACAAGAGTTCACATTCTAACATACCTATATGAGTGTGTTCAACAGACAGGTCTGCAATCAGTGGCTGACACAGTTGTTGGCAATGTTACGGGACCTGGACTAAGTGGTGGACAGGTAAAAAAATTGGGTTACCATGCATAATAGTCATGAGTTTTAGATACAACCATAATTATATATAATTATTATTATATAATTGGTAGGTACTAATAGGATGTGACAATAAACAGACTTATCATTAATCATGTTGCTAGCTATAACTAAATTTCAATTGCTATACAAATACCACTTCATCACATTCTGGTTTAATGCAATTAATATGTTCATTCTAATACTACATCACAATTATTAATTTTTTCATATACATGAGGTTCGTACAGTAGTAGAAATACAAAAGTGACAGGTATGAGACATAATTAATGGTTGCTGTTTCTTTATCAGAAAACCTTGTAACTAAACATGGCATGGCTAATTTAGGAATCATCATAACAATGAAACTTTTTTTAGAAACGACGACTGACAGTGGCTATGCAGCTACTAAAACTGCCAAGTCTTATTATTTTAGATGAACCAACCTCGGGCTTGGATTCTTCATCCTCATTTGAACTTCTAACCCATCTCAACAAATTAACAGACTCTAACAGAACTGTCATTATCACAATTCACCAACCACGATTGGAGATTTTCCATCTTTTTCATAGGCTTGTGCTTCTTACAGAGGGCAAGGTAGATGTAAATTTGTACAAAACTTGTTTCTAACATGATGCTACAAATTGTTAAGATTGCATACCATGGCCTTCCTGACAAGGCCTATGAGGTGTTCGTAACAGCTTTGAAGACTCGCTGTTTAGAACAAGGTTTTATCATACCAGAAGTTGAGGACCACAATCCAGCTGGTTTGGCATTTCTATTACTTACTTTTGAAGCGATGTGAACACTTTGTACTAATTTCATCAACAGATCTAATAATGGACATTCTTGGGAATCCGGTAGTGCGAGAAATCATAACTGACTATTACCAACATTCAGGTGAACAGAGTCGTATTTTGCAGTTGCTTAGTAAGGAGCAAACTGATGGTGCAAGCAGGCAACTACAAGAAGACTTTCCACATGAACAGTAAGGCAACTACAAAACATAGCTATGTGTTATTCTCTGTGGAATATTAGAGACTACAAAGATGACGCCAACCTGCTTACACGTTTGGCTACCTTGGAGGCCAGGAATGCAAAGCAAGGTGGATTATGGCAGCTGTTGTATTTGCCGTGCTTATTTCTTGCTTATGGATTTTTATTGGGTAAGCACAGTGCAATCTTTGATTCACTAACCAATATTATTATTATTACTTTAGGCACTGCTTACTGGCAAACTACACTACCATATCTTGCACTATCTGGCTTTTGTGTTTACTCTGTTGCAAGTGCATTGTTCATGTTTCCAGCTCTCAATGCTTACTACCAAAAAGCTTTGGAGGTATTACATTTGTGCGTACATGGATGCAATTTTGAGTCATTCTTTTGCCCAGGTATATAAATATGAGCATGCAGATGGCATAGGCAGGCCATGGGATATTGTTATTCAAGGATTTATTAAAGCAGTATTCATGAGCATAATTCCTGTGATCATTTGTGCTGGAATCCTCTATTTGATGGTAAACCACATTCATGTGTGCTGACTGCATATCATTTTAAATGCATCTACTTCTCGTATAAAGCTGGTGAAGTCAAAAGCATATAGTTGGACTGTATTTGGGCAGATACTGGTTGTGAACATGGCACTGAATCAAACATGGATTGCCCTTCTCATTTTTCTAATATGTTCCTTCCCAAATCATTCTGTTCGGCTTTCACCTGTACTATCAAGCGTTGCTGGTTTTGCTAGTGGATTTTTCATACCCAGAGACACCATGCCACTATAGTAAGACAATGTGCATATTGCATTGTTTATTCTTGTGTTCACGCGCAGCTATCGGTGGATCTGCTACATCAATCCAAATTATTATGGGCTGTTTGCATCTGCCAAACTACTTCTCGCTGACTATAACGTTGGTTGCTCAGAGCACAGTACAGCTCTTCAATGCTATTCTACATCTGGAGTGTATGTCTTAAGGCAATTTAATATGGATGATACAAACCCATATCTCCATGTCACTGTAAGAGAAAGGAGCATTGCAGTTGGCATCATATTATTGTATCTCTTGTGACAGATACTGCTTGGCTTCACTCTGTTCTACCTATCAGCTGCTGTGATCAGCAATGCTTTTCATGGCTCATCATTGGAGGCAGTCTGGCTACCCTGCAAAAGGCTGAAGAGGTAATTCCAATATATGAGTATGAACAATATTATAATTTGTTTACATCACATTGTACATCCCTGCTCGTGTAGGACCAAACATAAGAAGGCTTCAGTTGAATCAGATAATGTGATTGAAATGCAGGAATCATTGCATGAGCAGGCATCTACTGAGGGATCATTGACTGCAAGACGACGTTGGAAAAAAGCCGGAAAATTATACCTTGACCAAATAGCACAAACCAGGAATGCAAGTATGGACCGAATTGAAATTGAAACTCCTTTCAGTGCGGCTAGTCGGATGGATTCGATACAGGAAGGCCTTTCTAGTGCAGAGCCTGTTCCTATCACGCCGAAATATATTCGCACCTTAGACAAAATACAAGAGAGGCAGAAGAGGTTAGCCCGCCAGGTATCCACTACGGTAGAGGCGATGAAAAGCATAGAAGAAAGTGTTGTGGGTAGAATATTGCAGCACCCTAACAACACACTCTACACTCATTCCGATGCCATGAAACTGTACAACGATCATCTTACGAGTTCAATTGAAGCTATTACGAAACATCACCGCCCGCCGAGACGCAGCACTGTTGGAGACATCAGTAGAATTCGCCCGGTGTCTATTGCAAAAATAAGAGCAGTGGCTTCTCTAAGATTACAAGAAACTTCAAGCTCTCCTGTAGTGGAACAAAATACGGCACAAGCGATCGCAGAGGCGGAAAAGCATGACGAACTTCCATCCATTGTACTTGTTCCTCCGTCTATTGCAATTTCAACTCCTAGTTAATTAATAGCACGCATTTTTTAATACTAGCGCTGATCGATGGAACATACGGTTTCATATTCTAATTACGCGCGGTAAAACATTTCAGTTGATTATATATATATATATATATATCCCACGTGTCGGCCAGGTATGTTATAAGGTATTGTTTCATAATGGGAAATACCAATTCTTGTATCATCTACATCCAATTTTCAGTCCACGTATCATCCCTCCCTCGTCTCACCCTACCTCGATCCCACTAATGATACACTTAGTTGGAGATGTCACGTAGTGTGTACCAGAACCAATAATCTAATCCATACCAAAACTTTACTCCCTACCCGTATTCCCTATTCCTATAGCATGTTTTAAGCTTGAATGTGTGGTCAGTGCATATATATTTTAGTCAGCTGCTGCATTTTAGCAACTTTCTATAGACCTTATAATTGATGGAATCGGATGATAGTACGCTTCTTATTCAGAAGTTATCGTGTGTGTGTGTTTGTGTGTGTGTGTGTGTGTGTGTGTGTGTGTGTGTGTGTGTGTGTGGCGTTATGATGCTATCATCCCTCTCTGGAGGTTTGTAGTGGTTGGATATTGGGCCATCGTTTGATTTACGGCAAAGCAAGAGGTGCTTGAAGACCTGTGAAACTAGGCTGTTGTCTATTTCATGACCCTGTTACCTAGTTCATCCGTGGTGCTTCTGACTAACTTAACTCATTTGCAACCATTTGCTTGATGTGATCCATATTCTGTTCATTCTCATGAATACGCTAACAGATAGCGGTTCTATATCATGTAGTATGTATGAATTAAAATCAGGAAGTGTATTGAAGTACTCTGCTATGCCCAGATAGTGTAGCTTTGACATAATAATGGGTCTGTTCATCCCCATTTCCTGTGGGTATAATCTTCCTTCAGCATAATGTACATTTCTAGTACCATTGCCAACATTGTGCCATGTTGGGGGTGTATGTGCAGTGCTCATTGTTGTGGGCTTCGTAAGTTGTTGCATATTTTCTGATTGTTCACTGGGTAAACACCAACCATGTGCCCATCTCATAGAACATTAGAGTGGCACCTTGTTTATCATATTTGGTCTTCCCACTGTGAATTTTGCCTGTAAAAAAATACTGAACAGAATTAGACACACTTGTATGGCATTTTGATGTAAGTCCACTAATGAGTTTCCACTATCATGATCTCCTTCATCTATCATTTTAGTACTCAAGGGATGGATGTTGTAAATATGTTGGTTAAAACCAAGTGATAGCCTGTAAAACCATTGTGTCATAGGTTATTGATCATTACCAGGGATAAAACCCAACACCCAAGCACTTGAGTAGATGCTTTCACATTGAGGTTGATGTGTACAGATGTGTACAATGCTGATAGGGCTGTCGTAGGCATTAAGTAATGCATTATATTGGTGCCATAAATGGTTTTTTGCGCAGATATTCAGTGTAGTGGTTTTGATTTGAATAAAAAGTTTGAAGTAATATTTTATTCAGGTAGTAACTACTGATTGTTTTAAACCCATTTTCCTTGTATGCAGATTTGTTCAACATTAGTAGTGATAAACAATAGGGTGATGGGATTGTTGTAACTTCAATGAGTAATGCAATGTTGCCCCCTGATGCGATTTAATAACAGTATCTTTATATCATTAGTGCTTAGCAAGTCACTGTAGGGATATAGTTATCATTTCCAAATCTTTCATCACTGGTTAGTATGCAGATTGTTTTGCACAAATCTGACCAGTACATAACCGTATAAGTGGTTTATTTACAATAAACATGAACATTTAATGTGCAAAACTTATTGTGCACTAAATTATGTTTGATTCCATTTCGTACCATAGGACAATGCTTGTGTAGTTAAAATCATTTTGGACAAGTTACAATGCTTAAGAATAGAGTAAATTGTACTACAGTACATCCACATCCCTATCCTTTTTTTATTGCCACAACCATGCTTTTTTTACAAAACATTCCTTGTTTCATTCTCTCTTGTTTAAACTCACAGCAAAACTCATTTCACCTTTGCCGATTGTTGTAGTGGACCCCCTCATCTAGTACAACTGGTTAATCATGCCTACACACACATAGAGTTGCTGTTAAGCACGGCTCAATTTCCAAATCATCACTGGAAGTCTGGCCCATGCTTCGTATTACTCAAATCGATAGCCCTTGAGGACTGAGTAGAATTCTGCTGGCTTGCATACCTTATGATTTAATCATGCAATTTGGTTTTATGATCATTTAGTTACCACACTCGCACTTTTTAATATTCTTGAAATCACATGCAATTAACACTTGCCAGGGCATATATATATATTTGGAGGGGGGTGGAAGGACTTCTGTTTTTTCTGACTGCTATTTCCCCCACTTACAATGCAAACAGTACATGGTTGATTAATACAGAAGAAAATCATAGTATCTTGCATGGCAATTAATTATGAAATGTCTATGCTTTCATTCAGGGTTATGGCGCACTATAATTTCAAAAAAATTGCAGTTGTCCCCTCTGCAAAGGACTTTATCGACATAGTGCTCTCAAAGACACAACGCAAAACCCCCACTGTTGTCCACCCTGGGTACAAAATATCACGCATTCGTCAGTTTTATGTCCGCAAAATCAAGTTCACCCAGCAGACCTACCATGACAAATTGGCATTGATTATCACAGAGTTTCCCAAGTTGGATGACATTCATCCCTTCTATGCTGACCTCATGAATGTACTGTATGACAAAGACCACTACAAGCTGGCCTTGGGCCAAGTCAACACAGCCAAGAACCTCATTGACAACGTTGCCAAGGACTATGCCCGTCTGATAAAGTTTGCTGATTCCCTGTACCGCTGCAAGCAGTTGAAGAGGGCAGCTCTTGGAAGGATGTGCACCATTATGAGACGTCAGAACCAGAGCCTGCAGTACCTTGAGCAGGTTCGCCAGCACTTGGCACGTCTGCCGTCAATTGACCCTAACACACGCACCATCCTCATCTGTGGGTTTCCGAATGTTGGGAAGTCCAGCTTCATCAACAAGGTCACTAGGGCAGACGTGGAGGTACAGCCTTATGCGTTCACCACAAAGTCACTCTTTGTTGGCCATATGGACTACAAGTACCTTCGCTGGCAGGTGGTGGACACTCCAGGGATCCTTGACCACTCCTTGGAGGAACGGAACACGATAGAAATGCAGGCAATCACTGCCCTTGCTCACCTTAGGGCTGCCATACTGTATGTGATGGACATATCTGAGCAGTGTGGGCATACTCTCACTGAGCAGGTCCACCTCTTTAATAGCATCAAGCCGCTTTTCACCAACAAACCTCTGATTGTTGCACTGAATAAAATAGACATTGTTCGCCCCGAGGATCTTAAGGAGGAGGTTAGGGAGCAGATTCGTCAGCTGGAAGGCGATGGGGCATTGGTTCTTCCCATGAGTACCATCACAGAGGAAGGTATAATAGATGTGAAAACCCGTGCTTGTGACATGCTCCTGTCTCAGAGGGTGGAAACAAAAATGAAGGGGAAGAAAATGCCAGACATCTTAAACAGACTTCATGTTGCAGTGCCGACACCAAGAGATGGAGTTGAAAGACCTCCATTTATCCCTCCGGGTGCAAAGTTGCACAAAACTGGAGCCCATATTGCTATGGATACCACCAGCACAAAAAAGAAAACTGAGAGAGATGTTGAACTGGAGATGGGAGATGACTACTTCCTTGACCTGAAGAAGAAATATTTACTTAGTGACGAGTCTCAGAAGTATGATGTAATCCCTGAAATATATGAAGGAAAGAACATTGCAGACTTTATCGACCCTGATATAATGCAGAAGCTGGAAGAGCTGGAAAAGGAGGAGGAACTCAGAGAAGCAGCTGGTGAATATGATGTGGAGGTGGAGGATGAAGAAACACTAGAGACACGTCGCACAGCAGCGCAGATCCGTGCAAAAAAGAAGCTCTTGCGTATGAAGAGCTGGAACAAGAAGTCAACCAATTACCCAGTAATGCCACGTACTGCAGCTAGAGCGAGTCGTGCACAGCGCAAGGATAAGAGTGAGCAGGATATGGACGAGGGACAAGAAGTTGTGGCTGATGGTAAATGAAGCATTTGCGAAGATGTTCACTTGTGTATTTGCCTGCCTCTGCTTGCAGAGGTATTATCCCCATAATTGATCTGTGTCTATTGTCTGCACATTTAGGCATTCAGGGTGTGATCTCATACTTGCACACATGCACCTACATGTACTCCCAAGTGTATTGACTACTGTTTTTTTTTTTCCTATAGGGTCAGTAAAGTCAACATTGGCTGGCAAGAAGAGGGCTAGAAGCCAGTCAGCTGTTGCATCACGATCAAAGTCACATTCTGTGGTACGATTGCCTCGTGATAAGTCAGGACTGAGAGATGCTGGGCAGGTGGTTAAGGCAAGAAAGAAGATGAAGTTAGACCAACGCAAATTTGTGCAGGAAGGCAAAGGTGGTGAAGCAGATAGAAAGATTGGTACTTTGCTACCCAAGCATCTGTACTCTGGAAAAAGGAAGATGGGAAAGACACAGCGTAGATAGATGTGCATATACTGTGGTGCAAACTATATTAAATGTACTTATGTTGGTTTTTCTACCCCTTTTATTAGAGGGTAACGTACGGCGGACTGGGGACAAAGGGACGTACTTCTCCAGTCTTCTTACGTCGTTCTTCGAATACTCCCCAGTGCGAGCACAGATGGGTCATTTGGGGGATAATTCTTGCCGGGCAGGTATGGGGAATTTGACAAATTACCGTGTGCTTAATTTTCATGAGAAATTTGAGGATTAGACTTAAGGCGTTTCCGCACTAGCAAA
This sequence comes from Eunapius fragilis, assembly GCA_963681505.1. Lineage (NCBI taxonomy): Eukaryota > Metazoa > Porifera > Demospongiae > Spongillida > Spongillidae > Eunapius > Eunapius fragilis. Next base: position 3,083,572 of record OY811986.1, on the reverse strand, counting down.
GGCAAACCGGATCGATCCGCATTGTGGCCAATGAATTTAATCAGTGAGTACATTGATCCATATACACTGATTAAATTCATTGACCACAATGCGGATCGATCCGGTTTGCCTTTGCTAGTGCGGAAACGCCTTAAAGGCATTTCCGCACTAGCAAGGGCAAACCGGATCGATCCGCATTGCGGGCAATGAATTTAATCAGTGTGTACTCGCTGATTAAATTCATTGGCCGCAATGCGGATCGATCTGGTTTGCCCTTGCTAGTGGAAACGCCTTTAGTTAAAATGACCCAGAAGTGGGGGTTTTGAAAACCGCAATCGTCGAATCCCATCTGGGATAGTACGTCTGGCTTGCGAGTCTGCATAGATATGATTGGACGTCCACTCATGGCCTTGTTGAGAAAGATCAGCAAAGGCTCAAGAGCACTGGATGGAAAAAGACTATCAGGTTTTTAAAAATGAGGTATTAGAAATGCATTAGTTATAAATCCTCAATTTCTTTCATGTGATTCTGGACTGTCGCAGTTATGACTTTTATCTAATAATGTCCCATCAATTCCCCCCCCCCCCCCCCCCCCCCCCCCCCCATCCGATGGGTCTACATGTACAGCAATAGTGGAGACATCGTTTTATGTTCTCAGGCGGAACAACTGCACTACTGGCAGAGCAGAGGAAGCTTATAACTCCAAGTGTCATATGTTCAGATGGAACCCTTCTTGCGCGGGTGGATCGGAGAGTTAGGAACTAGGGTATCGAAGCCAGGCTGGCTCTCTCCACATATGGCGTAAGGCATCAGAAGCCAAAGATATTTTAAATTATATGGGAAACCATATCCCTGCTGCGCGCGCGGTGGAATGCCCAAGTAGAGCATGTAAATTATCGTAGTGTAGTAGTTTTAACGTGCATAATTGTGTCCGCATGTGTTGTACTGAATGATTTATTAACTTAAAAATAATATATGCAGTAGCACTATACAGGGCTCAGTTTTGTGTGTGCTAGAACCCACAGCACGGGTAAAATCTGTAGTCATGGACTGTGCATTTCAGCCGTTGCTGCATAATCCTTGGTGATACATTGCTGATGTTAATTATCTTTGTCCCACAACTCTGTGGTCGCCTCATTAGTAGCTTTCCATAAGTCTACATAAAGAATAACAGTGATAACATGCAAAATAAACCTTCCTTGTGAGTGAATACATACAGCATCTGATGCAGGTGCTGGACTAGTTCTGGGTCGAGTACTAGTGCTGAAATTGGAATTAGTATGAACATGAATCACCTGATGAAGCTGCTTGGATTGAATTGGAGGCAGATTTATATCGGGCTGCAGTATAATAGAATGCATGGTTTATATATATATAATTATAATAATATTATTATTATAATTATAATTTCATTGCTATTAACTATATGAGATCGTGGCAGCGAAAAGGGACCTATAGGCGCATTTTTAATTATTTCATATTCAAAAAGACACACATATATGTCGTATATAACTTTATTCTTACGCACTAGACATTAGCCTGTCTATCAGGGAGTTACAGTGGCCTGAATTTTTAATTACGCGTACTTTTAATTTCCCGCGCCAACTTTGATGCTCCTTCCTGGAAATATGTGCTAGGTCCCTTTTCGCTGCCTCAACCTCCATTATGTATATATATATATATATATCGATTTGCTTTTCATGCCATATATATAAATCCACAAGACGCATTTTCCCATAGAACGTTCCAATTATATCTTCCGAACTATTAACGCCATGGGATTCCTATTTTTCAATCCACACCATTACTATATGTGATCATCCATTTTGATGCACTACTCATGCGGAGTACCGACGTTACAAGGTCCGATACCCGATAGGCCACATCGGTACGATCCTGTCGCTTGGTTTATTCTGTCCGTTATTTATCGTTACGGAGATATGGCTGTGCAAAGTGAGTGCACGGTTTCCCGCTCGATTCGCGCCAATGATTTAGGCACTCGTCTCCCATACATTGAATGTCTAATTTACTGGAGCGAATCGAGCGGCAGCTATATATCTCATAAAGTTAAAATTAACGAACAAAACAAATCAATAGCGACAGGACCCTTCCACGTACGTACCGAATTTGAACCGATTTGGACGCTCCTACCTGAAGATGTGGCCTTTTTGAACCATATGGGGCATCGGACCTTGTAACGTCGGTGATTAAGACACCAAAATGGATTTTCACATATAATAATGGTGTGGTATGTTGTGTTAAAAATAGGTACCCGATAGCGTAAATATTTCGGAAGATATGGGACAGTGTCCAGCAGAATCACCCTTCTGGCTAGTTTTTCAAGTTTTCAAATTTTTTGATTTTCCTTGAACACCCATGAGCTTCTGTCAAATGGTCCTTACGCATCCTAAATCGGACTATCCATCACAAAGTTATTAGGCACTGAATTTATGATTAGCCATACATTTCAATGCGAGCGTTACTTTTCTTTTGCTTGTTCTAGAAATTTTGAAAAAGTACCATAAGGGTGATTTAGCTGGACACTGCATATATCGATTTGCTTTTTATGCTATAAAATATAAATCCACAAGACCCATTTTCCCATATATACAGCCATTCGCAACTTACGTACGTACACAGGTTATCGTTTTTGTAGCGCTAGTCTGAATTTTGTTACTCGAACGAACTCTTCTTTTGCGTGGAAAGAAGCGGTGGTTAAAATAATTTAGTACAAGCAGCTCAGCATAAGGAGAACTGCTGTTCTCCACGAAGGTCTTTCTCAGGCGGATCACCTCTCTTGCCATCTGCACCTCGGATGCACCCTCCATCCTTACTCCTGCGGTATAGTGACTAATAACATGAGGAACCTTTTGAGGTTTCTCCCTACAAGTGGAAGAGAATGTGCCTACGTCATACTGAGACACTCGGAAACATTCTTATGTGCTAATATAAAGGATTACTGTTTGATGTCTTGGGCTTTGGCGAACGAAGATTTGGTAATCTCTTTGGAACTGCGCATCTTTTGCTGCTCTGTTAACAAGGAAATGTGTGTGAACTAGTTGATCATGAATAAAACTCACTGTCTGTCCTTTTCAAATATCTAGCCAGGAATAGCGAGAGAAATACGAACTCCTCGAATTCTATAACTCTTCCAGCAATTGCTGTTGATGACAGGAGTAACTTATATACGGAAAGGCGAAGTAAGATGCTCTTACTATCTTCTTTCACAGCATACAATATATCACGCAAATGGCTCACTGGCAGCGATATATTAATCGACTGCATAGCAGCTTGCAGCCATAGGATACTAGCGCTTCCAATATTGTCATATGCAGTCCCGAATGCTATTTAAAGATAGTGCCGTGATGAACTGAGTACATATAATGATGAACGTTATAATAACCTTGAACTTGCTCAGACGAAAATCCAGGTAACTTTCTATCTATACTTTCCTATTAGAATAGATCAATTATAATCAATATCAGCAATGCATACGTATACTTGGACTCTCTTCTCAGATTGTCGTAGATCGATGTACGCAACAGACATCTGCCCTCCTACGTATATATAAGTTAGCAATTGATCTATTGACGGCGGCGCGAAGAGACGCTATACTTCGTCCGCGCATGCGCATCAATATATAGCATGACATCATCCATTTTTTATTTTTAATAAGTCGAAAATTAATTCATGCATGCAGGCCAAGACGTGGCTAATACGTCAAGTGCAGATTCAGAACAGATGAGGTCTAGAATTGTTCTGGTGCTTTGCGGGTCGTTCAACCCTATCACGCACCTGCACCTTCGTATGTTCGGTGAGTTGGAGGCCATTGTTTTTACGCTGATACTCCTGTTTAATAACCGCTGTTGGCCGTAGAGCGCGCTCGAGACTGGCTTCAACAAACGGGAAAGTACAAGGTCGAGGGTGGAATCATCACCCCTGTACACGACGCTTATGGCAAGAAGGTAAAACCTATAGTATGTTGTTCCGTATACATATAACGCATGCCTTTTGGAATGCTCATTTGCATTAGGCCTCGTTAGGCGCCGATTTTCACAGCGCTACTAACGGAACAGATAACTTAGTGCTTAGTGGCCTTGCAGTGACCTTATAATATATCCTTAAGACTGAAAACCAAAGGGAACCTATATGTGTATCTTGTCTTGTGTGTTAAGGTTGACTCAACTTAGGGCGGAGAGGGATAGGGTGGGAAGTGTTGCTCACATCGGCAGGTTTTTTCTATCCTTACAAGGGGCTGGTTGAATCAAAACACAGAGTGACTATGTGTGAACGTGCTGTCCAAACTTCCGACTGGATCAGGTGAGTTGTTCATGGTGTTATTTTATAACTGGTACAATGAATGGTAAAAATCATTTTAACTTCTCTAAGTCAGCAGTTGGATGACTCATGTATTTGTAATGAGATAATAAATACACTTCAATGGTGTGTGAGGTCTCAGAGGTCATCCACATGAATCCTTGTACAGTTTGTAGTTATAGTTTAGGGTATAAGCAATGGGAATGGTGCAGTGTAAGAGAATTAAATGTGGCTGTAGCATTTCACAGCCCATAACTACAGGTGTCAGCTCTACTGTCTCTGTAGTCAACATGTGACAATACAGTAACACAAAGCACTGTCTTATTAACTACTTGTGCTCCAATTAACCTCTGTGGCTGCCTTATCTAGATGTATCACACTGGTGTTTGCGGCCCAATGTTTTGTGGACACTAGATCCGTTTTCCGAAAAATTGAAATGATTATGTCATGCCCTTAACAACGACCTTGACAACCGAAGACCTTTGGAACGTGAGCTTACTCAAAAACACCGATGGACTAATCGCCATTTTAACACGGTACAAGGAAAGGAACACCTTTTTTCTATTTGTGTCGCAAACCATGAGGCGTAGTCAACTTGCTACAGCAAGCTACGGACCCTGAAAGCGGGTTAGTCTTTGCATACCTCTTCAATACAGAAGCGATTCTCCACGCCTGCGACAATAGGAAATCAGAAATAAAGGTTGGTTCGTAAAGGGAACTAAAGGTACTAATAGATATTTGCAATGGTTTGTAGCCACAGTTTTTTTCTGATGGCGAACAAATGTACTAAAAGTTAGCAAGAAATACCGGGAGTATCGTTAATATGTTTGGTTACTAGTAGGTCCTAATGTGGGATTGGCGGCGCGTTATGTAGGGCAATGAACAGCTGTTGTTCTTTCATAGTTCAGAGCAACTGTTGGATCTTACTTATGTCTTACTACCATCTCATCTTGGCCACCAGTACCAGCCTCATCTCAGGCACCAGTACCAGTCTCATCTCAGCCACCAGTACCAGTCTCATCTTGGCCACCAGTACCAGCCTCATCTCAGGCACCTGTACCAGTCTCATCTTGGCCACCAGTACCAGCCTCATCTCAGGCACCCTGTACCCATGGGCCCCCCACCTTCGGGACTGAATGGCGCCCCCCTGCTGGTTGAATCGGGCGAAAGTGGACAGCACCCCCCCCCCCCCCCCCTCGCTGGTTGAATCGGCCGAAAGCAGACAGACAGCACCCCACCCCGCTGGTTGAATCAGCCAAAAGCGGACAGCACCACCCCCCTTGCTGGTTGAATCAGCCAAAAGCGGACAGCAACCCCCCCCCCTCCCTGCTGGTTGAATCCACCGAAAGCAGACAACATATTCATGGCTGTCAAATGGCGCCCCCTTGCCCTATCCTGGCCCCCCCCCCCCCCTTCCAGAAAAGCTGGGGGCGCCCATGGTACCAGTCTCATTTCAGCCACCTGTACCAACCTCATCTAGTCTCATCTCAGTCACCTGTACCAGTCTTATGTCAGCCAGTACCAGCCTCATTTCAGCCACCAGCACCAGCCTCATCTCAGCCACCTGTCATCTCAGCCACCAGTACCAGCCTCATTTCAGCCACCAGTACCAGCCTCATCTCAGCCACCAGTACCAGTCTCATCTCAGACACCAGTACTAGCCTGAGCCTCATTTAAGCCACCTGTACCCTCATCTCAGCTATCAATACCACCCTCATTAACTTGTTTGCATTGATAACAGAATTTGAGTGCATGGGTGGATGTTGTTAATAGAATACCAAGTGTAAATCTGCTGCAAACTCTGTGCGTTGATTTGAACGCTTTGGTTTCTTATCAGGTGCCACAAGCAAGCGACCACACACCCTGCATCGCTCCTGACCTTTGTTAATGTAGTGATGCTCCATTCAAACCGCACCGATTATTCCAAAAATACACACGCTGCGTAGGTTGGTAAAACAAAACTGTGGTTTGTTCTAATTGCTATAAATATGCTTCTTGATCTGTCTTGTTAATGTCATAACTCGCTGACCTAAATTCTATTGTCGCCGTCTTTGCCACACACGATCAAAGTACCACCTTTCGGTTACCGCCTCCATCACATGGGCGTATAAAAACGATGTGCAACGATTCGAGTAATATTGTAGGTTGTGCGCGTTGGAGATTTTCTTTAGTGTGATGATAGGGAGTACGAAATATCAAGTCATCTCAAAGCTATGACTTGAAAAAAGCACGAAATGTGGGTCACAAAAAGTACGATTTATAATGAGCTCTAAAAGTAAATTATATTACACTATTCAAAAGTATACCGTATTAGCCAATTATCTGAATTGTGTCCAGCCGCAAACAACAGTGATCAGTGGGCACCAGTTGTGTTGGATTTATTGTTCCATGTTGCTTGACCATCATGCTCTTTTGACTTCAAAAGACATAGTTCCTTGCCATGGTGCTGACTTCGCTGTCCTGTCTTGGTAATCACTGACTATATGTATCAATTTCACCTCGAGTACTAAGTTGACTGGAGGCCTGGTGTGCTTACTTGTTTAATACCACCCACCATACATCCAATTGCAGCAGGAGCAGTGCTTATCCCAATATCAAGATGAACTCATGGATTTGTGTTTGGCATTTTCTGGTTCAAGTTGGCATGTTCATCAATCCTCTCTGAGTGCCGTAGTACTCTTCTGGAGCTTCTGGAATGCAGTAGATATATGCTGGGGGTCATTATCTTTGTCTCTCTGACATGGAATCATGATTGTTTCATTCCGTTGAAATGTGGGAAAAAATCCCTATGCCCCCTAACGATTTTTTTTTCCATACCTATGACATCCTGTATGGAGAACGAAGCCTTTTTGCAAAAGCTGTTTAGTCCTTGAGTCTAGGCTATTGAGTGTTTGTTTCTACTGAACTTCATGTACTAAACTACCTGAGCACGGAAGCCTGCTATTAGCTTGCTGAGTGTGATGGGTGTTTTTGGAGTAGAGGAGATAAACTCTTGTGGCTTATGTATCCTCTCCGCGAGTATGTTGTGTAGACCACAAGGCGATGAATATATTATGTGGAGAAGTGCTATTCAAATAGTATAGGTTTGCTTACGATTTTGGTTAATAACTCATTAAAAGCTAGATTGCCACTCTGGTATTGTGCTGCTCGTTGTTTAACAACTATCGTAGATGCTTGCTGTGCAATATCTCTTTATTCTACAAATATACTTTTTGGCAATCTTGAATCAAAGATATTTACCTTAACTACCGTATTAACCATCAAGCGCTCGACTTATGTACGCGCACGTGGTCCAATTGTGGTCCACATGTGCGGGTCTACGTACTACTGCAAAACTGCAACGGCTATGGGAGTTATGGATGGGAATGCCCCCGTGAATGAGTCTTGTTATTACAAAACATTGTAAATCCGCGTAATTCAAAAGTGGTTTGGCCTGGGGACGAAATAATTGAACAATATGTATAGGTATATGAGGTCAGTAGTTGGGTAAAGTTTGAACTAGATTAGAGAAGGTCATACTTTTTTCACCTTCAAGTTCTATCAGCAACATTAATAGCAGAACACCTGTCTCTCATGCTAAAATGCAGAGATGTTGTGTGCTGCAAATTATCTGAGAGCAATAACGTGCACAGTTGACACTTCTATAGAAAGCGCAAGCTCAAGATACATGTCTTTTTAAAATCAAAAGATTAATTTTTTACTAGCTGAGTGGTACTACCAATTTGTTACAAATATCTTAGCTGCACTTCACGATACTTTTGTAACACCCTTGTGGCGTATAAAAAAAACACCTAGTGCTAAAATAAACTGCTAGATGGCGGTCACTCGTAAAACTCGATGTGGTGCCTAGAGCTTGTCTTTTTATTTTATAAGAAAAACAGTATTGATGGTCCCTTAAATCTACCAGGAAAAAAAAAAATTCAGTGTATCAATCCGGAAACCGTTTCAATTTAGAAATTTGTACTATAATGATAATAATGTCAATGTAACCCTTTTATCACCTTCTAAAGTTATTAATATATATATATTCATTGAGCTTAAATATGGAACCAAGAAGTCACTACCAGACAAACATTGGAAAGTTATGAGCCTCCCAAGTTGCAAATTTCTGGATAATGTAATTATTCAGTGCAGTATATGAAGGTTATTATGTTGACAAATTGTTCAAGTTACATTCATCCTAAGATAAACATGTGTAATTGTGTCAAGATCTGAAGATGTATCTACAATTACACCCATTTATAAGGGAATGACCCTTAAAGAGGGAGGTTACAAAATGTTATTAACTAATCATGATATCGCTTGATATCTTTCTTTTTAAAAATGCAATCGTGCTACCCAAGTAACATCATTGTCTAATAATGAAGTGCCATTTCCATTATTAGTTGTCCTGTATAAATATGCCATTGCTGTACAATTGTATACCAACAGTTCTGTGGTATTTAATTCCTGTGACGTTAGTCCATTCAGCTGCACATCTTTGACCTTGCATTATTTATATCAATCTCAATTGTGACAAGCAGAACATAGTTGCTATGTAAGTATACAAAAAGGGTATTTAACATTTATATACTGCAATACTGGAGTTAAAGTGTATCATGAGATTCTATGTTGCCAAAAATATAAAATTTCTAAATGAACAACATTTTCATCACACCATATCTCTGCGATTGTCTAACTGGGTGAGCTGTACCATGCGCTGGGCTGGCAGCCTATTTTTCTTTTGTCATCATGTTTCGCCTGGCCTCTAGCCTTGACACCAGACACAATGAACCCAAGTCCAAGGCGGTTGCTGGACTATATGGTCGCCTCAACATGACTCTGGTTCGGTGCAACACCAGGGCTATCCTCATGAGGCTTCCTCTTGATACTGCATAACTATTTGTGATTTCAATTACTACCTAATTTGTATTTAACAGTATCAGTACGCTGTATCTAATTGTTGATGTAAATAATTACTTTCTTCGTCATGTTTCTTTAATGCAGTTTACACAGTGATTAGTATTTAGAAATGGCTGTTGCTACAACTACACCTTTTGTAGTAACTTATTGTATTTTCTGCTTGCATTTGTATAGGGTTGACAGCTGGGAGTCAGAGCAAGATGGTTGGAAGAGGACACGAGAAATCCTTTCACATTTACAAGGCAAAGTCTCAGCTGAATATAAAGGTAATTGTGTACTCTCACTCCTTCACTTAGTTTATTATTTGACAATTTTGTTGCCAGATCAGAGTGTCACAATAAAGATGTTGTGTGGAGCAGATCTTCTGGAGTCCTTCTCAAAGCCGGGCTTGTGGGCATCAGAAGATGTATGTTTGGGTGTATCATAGTTCATACTTGCAGTATAAAACCTTATCAACTGTAGATAATTGAATTTGTTTCAAAGTATGGATTGGCTGTTATTACTCGCTGTGGACATGATGCTGAAACGTTCGTTGAAAGTCGAGAAGAGCTACGAATGCGGAAGGTAATGTGGCAGTACCAGGCCAAACTTTTTCTTGGTATATCATGTAAACAGTCACAGTTGTTGGGACACTGCATATTCATTCCTTGCAGTAGTGGTTTTGGTCGATCCAAAAAATTTATTCCAGTTGCGTTTGTACATGTATCTTCTGAAACCACAAATGGATGATTCCTGTTCATTTCTGTACATAATGAATTACATGCGTCAGAAACTCTATCCACATTTGTGTAATGAATTACTGTAGTTTGAATAGCTTGACATGTTAGGGTGAACACACTTTATAAACATCTGCTTACATGCAAAACCTTTAGCAACTGTGTTGTTATACAAAGTAATTTTTATACTTAGTAGTATAAATATGGTAATAAGTAATATCATCTTTTCATAAGGCGTACATGTATATTTTAGTTTGTACTCGTATTGTGTAAAGCACTGCTTAGTATGCACAACTCCTAATGGTGTGAAAAACAATCCTTTCAATACTTTTTGGCCATACAAATAATGCAGTCCAGTAAACTGTTTGCACTGGCATTTGAATCTGTTCACAGTGTTCACAGCATTGCTTTTTTGTCCTATTCTGTGAAACAGTTTTTGCGTAGTGTAAGCTACTCCTCATAACCCCCCCCCCCCCCCCCCAGAAAAAAAGGCAGCTCGTGTTTAAACATCCCCATCTTTGTAAATTTGAACGCTTCCATGTATCTTTTTCATAATCATGTATGGGTACCATTTTACTTCCTGAAAAGTTCAACTTGGAGCAGGCATTTGTGCTTATGGAGTTGTGGACGTTTTAACATTCATGATCATGAGCCATTTCTTACGTTGGGCTCCTTACAATACATACAATGAGCGTTACCGCTAGGGGTTCAAAACAAAAATATCCTTCTGCCCAGGAGTTCAAATCGCTTCTAAATTGGTATATATACATAAAAGAGTTCTGTTGCTAATTGTTGTATTATACAATATGGATATGAGATTATGTAGTGGGGGTCATTCCATACCTAATCAACGAAGTTTTCGGCAGCATGGTTCCCAATTTGGATGATTTTCATTTTATTCAGTTCAGCCTATATTTTACACATTAAGCGCTATTGTTATTCAGAGTTCTTGGCTTCTGAACTTTTGACCTTTTGGAACACTTTTTGGACTTTGCACATAAGGATCTCTCGTACTGTTTGTCATACAAGTTATATATATAATAGCAATCATATAGGGCTATTTACATGTAATGATGAAATTTTGATGAAATCGAAAGTTAAGTAATTATTAGTAATAATAGCACTAAATGTTACGTTTCTCAAAACGTTTCTTTTTTAAAAAACCCTATTTTTTGCATGCAATTAGTCCTTATTATTTGTAGTCTACCCCCAAAACTTCAGAGTAAGGATACACGTAGTTCTGTTGTATCAGGGAACTGCTTTAGGGTTCAATAAGTGGGCGCGTTGACCATCATATTTCATTGCTCTAATGAAACTTACAATCATAACAATTTGTACAATCAAACCCAATTTATTACAGTCTAAAACTGTTATTGTTATTCCACTATCATTTGTAATACAATGTACATTGGTTTGAATGTACAAATTGTTATGATTGTAAGTTTACATTAGAGCAATAAATATATGATTGTCAATGTGCCCGCCCACTTATTGAATCCATATTGGCTAAAGCAGTTCCTTGATACAACAGGGAATTAAAATAAAACCTAAGCATATCCCTGCTCTGAGTTTTTGGGGGTAGGCTAATAATAATGACTAATTGCATGCAAAAAATAGGATTGAACTTTTTGAGAAATGCAACATTTAGTGCTATTATTACAAATAACTACTTCACTTTCAATTTCATAAAAATTTGATCATTACACGTAGATAGCCCTATATGATAGCTATTGCATAATAACTTTTGTAATTGTATGACAAACAGTACGAGAGATACTTATGTTGAACTTTGAACTTTGAATAGCAATAGCTTAATTACACGATAATGTGTAAATGTAATCTTCAATATAGGATGAACTGAATAAAACAAAAATTATCCCTTGGGAACCATGTTGCCGAAAACCTCGTTGATTAGGTATGGAATGACCTGGGGAGGGTATGAGAAAGGGCCACAAAAGCTGTAATGGAGGCTACGTGACATAAACTTGTTGGGGATGAGCAGAGGTTAATGTGACACGGAGGCTATGAAACATGGGCATGCTCTGAAGGTGATGAGACACAAGCATATAATGATGTAGTGGGAATTATAAGACTGAACCATGCAGGCTATGAGACACTGTGTGTGTTTGTTATGTGTGTGTGTTTACATGTACATATATCTGCAAGAGAGTGTAACATGCATTTGAATTAAAAATGGTGAGATATGGTGGTTGGTTAATACATCTGTGCGTACAGATGCTTTTCGGCCTAGCTGTGGCTTTAACTCGACCACCCCTCCCCATGCATGGACTTTATCTCATGGTTTTGTGTACTGTTATAGCATTGTATGCCGATAAATGGCCATGCAAGAAGTGAGAGGAACACGATTTCTAAGTGATGTTGTGTGCATGCGTATTTAATACTGTTATCGTACATACCGTTTTATGTAAGGTGATGGCAGTTGGCAGCTGAATCTGGCGATTCATTTTGATCCTTAACGAATTCTGTTCGCTATAGAAGTAGAAAAAGAACCAGACTGACGTTTGCAAGAAGTGATAAGTCTCAGTAGTTTTATGGCTCACTTATGTGGGTGGAGACGTGGGAGTGGCACAGGAAGTAATTGCATATATATGAACCTGGTGTTACAGGAAGCCAGTTGTAAAAGGTTAATGGCGTGAAATGACAGGGAAATGTGCAATTTCTTCGCACAGCTCGGGGATTTATCTGTATGATGGGTGGGTGGGCAACTGGGCACGGGTGGATTAATTATGTCAACCATGGAAGATATGTGACATGCCAGAATTCTGACAATCAATTCATGATTCAAAGTGTGGTAATAGTTACATAGATAAACAGCAGTACACACAAATTGATTTCCACATAGCGATGCACAGTTGATGTAAAACTATTATACCCTGTAATTACGCCATAGAAAAAAAACTCCATTAATATATTTCGTACATGCCTCAATATCTTCCGTTTTGCCTCGAGGATCAGGAGTATCCTGTCCGTCCATTTCACAGAAAAGTAGGTGTGGAAACATCGAACTAGCTAGATTGTAGCCACTTGTGTAACGCCACTGCATATTACAGTACAAAAATGTACACGTAACGTATGCATATAGCGTTTACGTGTGACACTGCTTTGAAATACGCTTTGCCATTCCTACGCAAACGCTATGCTCATGCTTTATCCATGCCTGTAGATTTATTCATTTCATATTAAAAGGACAGATAACATCTCACAGACTAAGTGGTCAGGTGTGGCTAGTGATTGCTGCATAACTGCCGTAGATTATGTGTTAAAGCGCTATACATTTGAACAATGCGACACAAAACGCTACGCAAACATTACGTGTACTTTTTTGTGATCGCTAATGTTTTTAAAAAATACTAGTAGGCAGAGTGGTTTATGTGGTAATGAAATTATTCACCATCACGCTGCACATTGAAACGATCACGCCTGCACCGCTGGTGAGAAAGTGGTTAAGCATAAAAAGCGGTACCACCCAATATTCATGGGTGGGTAAGCCCAAAGTTACGAGTGGGTAAGCCCAAAGGTCAAGGGTGGGTAAAGGATGGGTCAGATAAATCCCTGCAGCTGTATCTCAGTAATGGATCAAGGAAAGTTTAATGAAAAGTGCAAATCAATAGGTACAAAATCCCTCTACGTATAAACCAAATTTGAAGTGAATTGCATTTTCCTGCAGAAAGATATGGTGGGTTTGAATGCTAAGGGGAATCAATTGGACGTTGCAACACTGGTATGACACAAATGCAAGGCCCCTGAATTAATTTTACCGGAGAGAAATGTACATCTATGAAGTATTGAAAATAGGAATTAAGCAGTGTTACTGTTCGGAAGTTATAGTGATTCAAATGTGAATCATTGATATATAGATCACAAAATGTTGTAGTGAAATGTCCCATATATATATATACATGTATATATAGATATATATAATGTCATATATATATATATATATATATAATATCGTATCGTTATATATAATGCGTTATAAAAATGCTCTTGTTTAAATTGCTATAATGGTGTAACCTACATGTACTTACAATATCACACCATTCTACTATGGTATATTGTATTTCTGTCCCTTAGATCCTCTCCATACAGTGCATACAAAGGGCATTACCCCATTATTCTTCTGCAGGAGAGTCCCAATTGCTTCAAAATAGGTTTACATGTAGAAGTGTCCTGTCGCTATTGATTTGTCGTTTTTACTCTATCCGTTGTGAAGATATAGCTGTGCAAAGTACGTGCACATCAAATGTGCATCTTTGAAACTAAAAAGCAGCAACCAGCCATGGAAAGTTATGAACCAGTAGCCTCTGTATTTCTACCAGCGCTGTCAACTCATGTACCGACGGATCCACCCTCCTTCAATACTGGCTGACCCTTTTGATGAATTCACCAGCCATTGTCCCTGAAAGGCTTCCCCATACAGTGTCATGGAATGTTTTAAATTCACAACCTGCTGTATGTGGACAAACTGTAGGGACAATGGCTGTTGGCGCAGAAAGTTATGAATGATACCTACAGTAATTATGTGATAGCTGAGGACAGTATTACATAATATTACTTATGACATGTAAATGACACTTATGTTTACATACGTCACTTGCCAATAGTGCTACATGTAAAAAAGTAGGCGTGTCTAGCTGCTTAACCCCTAGAGATGCCTGTAGTATGTAGTCATAGTCTGACTTCTGATTTAGTAAAGACAATGAGTGGCTAATAAAGGTACATGTATGACACAACAAAGCAGTTTTTGTGAAAAATAATAATTTATAATGGTTATGTTTCGTAAACTAAACTTGTTTTTGGACCAGAACTAACCTACATATCATGATGTGCAAATGTGTGTATTTTGCCCACAAATGTATAGTAACTAGACTCCGCAAAGATTTTTCATGCTATCATTTAGTATTGGTTATTACTTTAAGGGTATCCCAACCTGGAATAAAGTGAACTTGGATGTGTGTATGTAGCTAAATTTAATTTCTTAGCAGCAATATCAGTACAAATCAATTTTTTTTGTATATAACTTCCTTTGCCATCACATAATTGATTTACCTTTGAGGTTGTTTTGTGTGCAGGAACATATTCACATAATACCAGAAGTGATAGTGAATGACGTCAGTGCTACAAAGATTCGGTAAGTGGTGTGGTAGTAGCTTGTACATAGATGTTGTACATGTACATGTACATAGTTCCGTATGGATGGTTATTTAGTAGTGTTCCGGTTCGGTTCAAATCGGTATCGAGCAGTTTGAGGTTTGACTCGGTTTGATGCTTGGTTGGAACGAATTTCGAACCTTTCGAAGGTTCTCTCATTAAATATTCATTGCGTATAAACCATCGCCAATAATTGTATGATTTGCTACCTAACACATATACATGTACAGGGTGATTGAAAAGTCGTGCAAAATCTTTGAATTGGTATAACTCCAGAACTGAACAATGAAAAATTTTGCTGTTTATACCAAAAATATAACAATGACCAGCTTAAAGTTATTGATGAGTAGTTATTAAAAATTATTGCTCAGTTCTTTGTTCAACACCGCCCAGCTGGGTGGTGTTGAATGTTGATCAAGCATTGTCAAGGTGTTAATAAACTGAGCAATAATTTTTAATAATACACATCAATAACTTTAAGCTGGTCATTGGTATATTTTTTGGTTTAAACAGTCATTGTTCAGTTCTGGAGCTATACCAATTCAAAGATTTTGCACGACTTTTCAACCACCCTGTACACGTTTGTGCGTCCGCGTTTATAGTACTAAAGTTAGAATCGATAAATTATATGGACCGTGCGCGACCGAAGGAATCAATTTGCTAATTATAACAGCCAATTATAACCACCAGTTATAATTGGCATCACGAACTGTTCGATGTTCGGTTCGAATGGTTCGAACCAGAACACTGTTATTTAGGTTTAGGGCTTTGCAATATTCAAACTCCTACAAACATCTGTAGGAATTGTTGAATAACAAGCATACACAATACTGTAATATAGCGTTATTCCACTATATGTCAATAACTTTTCTGCTTCAGATACTGATGCAACTTATCATTTTTATTTGCTTCATACGAATGTAAATTATATACACCATTTTCAACTTAATAGCTTTAATGGTTTATGAAATACATCCACCTGAAAATTGGTTTTTTACTAATTGGTTAGCTCATATCTTTGCCACAACAATACAGACACTAATATAATTGACATCAAATTGAAGCTTGTTCTTAGTGGAACTAAAAGAGTTAAATTATTTTTGCTTAAAACACAGTTTACGTAATGGAAGTATTGCTCAGGGTGATAATCAAGTTCTGATTTAATTGTAGCCATGAGTTCTTCTGAATTAGTATTAGTAAACCCTGGGCACCACGTGCACTAAGCCTTTGGTTTTCTTTACTCACCGGTATTGGCTCTTATCTAAGCTAAGTAGTGTTTAACATATGGTGGAATTCGTGATACTTCTCCATAAAATTTTTAGGGTGTGCTTTATCGTTTACTTGATTGTTTAACATTAACGCATGTTGAAAATCTAACAACACTGTCTTACATCTGTCAGGGTCATTTGACAGGAACCAGGACCATCCTCAAACCACCACCATCTCGTAACCTTCCACAACTTTCCATATATATTCTCCCTTTCAAACTACACTAAATTGCTTGCTGTATGGGCTAGCACCTATGATACAGAGCAAATATTGTACTAACAATTGTAAAGACCTTTAGAAATCTCCCTTCAAAGTGCTAAAGGTCACCAAAAAATTAATTATTCAAATGGTTGCATTTTATAAACCAAATAACTTGGGGTATTCAAATATACAAGCAATTTAGTGTAGTTTGAAAGTTCTCAAGAATATATATGGAAAGTTGTACAAGGATATGAGATGGTGATGGTTTGAGGGTGTTCCTGTCAAATGACCCGTCAACAAGTACTGGAAATAAGAAGTGTCACCAGTCCATAAAACGGTTTATAGCATATATCTCAGCTGGAGGACAGCAGATCAACACAAACTTAGGAATATAAGACAAAAGCGTACCTTCCCAGCTTTTGGCCAAGTCAGATTTCAAACCCAAGAAATACTTTATGTTTTTTTGAGTGAGATACGTTTATCTAGGGTGTTTAGCATGCCATTTAGCACAGCATACATTGTGTGCCACAATACATTGTTTGGATGGTGACTGCATTGTAGGAACCAGAATTTACGATGTAATGTAACTGTTACATTTTCCGTCAAACTCTGGTTGTAAACGTCGAGGCTTAAAAAATACACCATTTTCAAGTGAATTTCATTACAAATATTGGAATTTCTTTTGTTTTAAACTTGTTTTAAACATAGTTAAAGAAAAAATGAATGAATAAGTGCAGAAGCAAGAATAAATACACAATATTATTACTAATTATTATAAGATAATGCACACATTAAAACTACTACACTACACACTACACATATAGAGTATCTAAACCAAATTACATGCTCTACTTCAGAGAGCTCTGTACGGTGGCCCGCAACAAAACAATTGACAGAGCATAGAGCAGATGACGTAGAGCGCATGACACAGAGACCACAACACAAAGACTGATTTGGGCGTTGCCCCACTGGACCACGGAAGAAGTTATTAGTATACAGCAGGCTGGCAGGCAAGCAAAAATGGTACTCCATCGAGACAATGTAGGAGTTGACGGCGCACATGGTCCATGGTCCGATGGGGCAGCGCCCAAATTGGTTTCTGTGTCAGTTATTTTGTTGCGCGACCAACCGGGCCACCGTAGCTCTGGCATTGCACCACACCAAGGCTATGTTTAGCTTCCCTACAAAGATGTTTGGCTTCTGATGTCCTAAGCCAAAGGACAGGCGTGAGACCAAATGGGAGAAAGCCTGCCTGGCTTCAATACCCCAGGTTCCCGTAACTCTACTGCGAGAGAAGTTGTAAGGCTACTAAATACACAATTCTAAAGTAAATGTTAATGAAATATATTATTTGGCCAATTATCATGTTCTCCACTGTACGCATGATGTTTTTAATGAAAATTTATATTGTAAATCGTGATTGATATGATGCAAGGTTACTATAGTAACGGTTTTGCACTTGAAATGTGTATGTTTTCAGCACAATTTATCAGCATTCTAACGGTATGTCAATTGCTTTCTAGAAACATGCTAAGCAAAAATTTTTGGGGGGGGGGGGGGGGGGGGGGGGGGTTAAGACCCCCCCCCCCCCTCCCTAAACTACGGCTTTGCTTCATTGCTTCATACATAAGGCTTTGCTGGTGAACACATGATAAAGATTACACTACCCTCCCCCTTCCCTAGAATTCAGCAGGTTATGCCATTGCTCAATGAGACTAGTATACAGAAAGGTTTACAAACATTTTAAATTTACTGTACCACAGCCGTTTCTATGTCACTCATATTTTTTGCATGGGCAAATTGCTTTAACACCCATTACATGAGAAACAGGTACTAGTTTGTTGGAAACAGCCAAAATGAAAACTAGTCGGCACTAAATATAAATCAAAGGCAGTTACTTATTTCGATAGTCCAATCACTGCTGAGATTTACTCTGAAATTTTTAAAAAGATTTGGATCAGTAGGGCTATTCTGTCTTCGGGCATGCCCAACTGAAATTTTGGATCAGTAGGGTTATTCTGTTTTTAGGCACGTCCAACTGACTCCTACAATTTGTGGTAGTTTGGCTAAACGTACTGATTATTTCTAGGCAATCTGAATGTAATTCTTATGATACAATCATTTAATTATGAAATGCAATCAAATCAATATGTCAAAATCAAGATATGCAAGCTTTAGTTGCAGAAGACCCGTAATTTATTCATTTTTGGGGGTGGGTCTGATATAGCGGAAAGTGACATTGAAGTCCCATCAAATGAACGTGGGCCCAAATACATCCATCCCTACCTGTTCCCTTGCACACATCAATGGACTACCCTGCTCCTATATTTGCAGCAATTGATGTGGGAAGATGGGTCCAGGCTTTTCTCTGGCAATGTAAGATCCCTGCTATTTCAAACTAGGGTAGATGCAGTTTACATTCATAGAGGTCTTAAAATACGACCAAGAATTATTAGTTGGCACAAAATAGTGAGTTCTGCCATCGTCATTTATTGAGAAACACTAATGTAGAGGCTCTAGAAGACAAGGCAATGCTAGTAGGCAAATACAATCCTAGCAACTCTAGACTTCACAGTGGAGGCAGTCACTCAGCAGCCATCATTGCAACTGTAAGAACTGTGAAAGTGTTGTTGTAGGCCTCATTTGAGGGTATGTTGGGCACGTCAAATAAATCAACATCCTAATCTGAGCATAAGAGTAGAAGAATTCATAGCACAATGCTGAAAGGACTAGCTAGCTAGGCTGTAGAGGGAAGCACAATTAAAAACCATCATAAGGTGTCTGCAGAGGATATGCAAGCCAGACTTCTTTTCTCAATACAAAGATAGACATTTGTTGCTATCAGAGGTCCCTGTTGTTGGCCAAATTGGAATGGTATATCCAATGCAATTACCTTGCTGGACAAGAAAATCAGGGTTAAAGAGGATAGAGTTTAGTGTCATTTTGCGAAAACACATCTTAAAGAAGTCATCCTGGATAGAGATTTGATGAAGTGAATACAAGTCTGAATAT
Source organism: Eunapius fragilis (assembly GCA_963681505.1). NCBI lineage: Eukaryota > Metazoa > Porifera > Demospongiae > Spongillida > Spongillidae > Eunapius > Eunapius fragilis. The sequence goes on along the minus strand of OY811986.1, from coordinate 3,064,004 downwards.
CAAGTATTGGCTTTATAAGTTTTTCTTCAACTAGGTACACGGTACAATAGCAGATAATTTTGTTGCATCACACATTATCAATGCTTTGCATAATAATGTATGCTAAGAATGATTGTTGTAAGATTAAGGAATCCAAGGTGATGGCCTTAACTGATTAACATCAGAATGTATTTGTTTAGCTAAAGTAGAGTTGTCCAAAACAACTAAATGAGGCAGCAGAGGAATGTTAGTAGCTGGAGGGGGGGTTCAACAACATAAACTGAAACCGTGAACATGAGTAACCTCAAATTGGTATAATTTTTCAAAGGGTCTGGAAGAATTCATTGGTAGCGGTAACCACATCTATGACACAGATATACGTATCTCGGCAGTAATCGGTTAACTGTATGCAAAACTGCAGAAATAAGGACAAAATAGCACTCACAAAAACAAAGACAGAAAGCAATCTAAACAAGAAAGGAACTTTTTAACAAGTATGGGAGCTCAGCCGCTCTCTTTGATCTCGGTCGTTCTGCATAATGCTGATGACACAGATATAATGTGTAATAAATCAGCAGGACGCGGTACTGCACCAAACGCAAAACACCAGTCCTAGAAGCTTGCCATTGGCACAAAAACTATGTTAATGTGTAAGGGTATATACACTAGCATAAAATAAAATGCTTTGTATTTCAGGCAATGCTGCTACAAAAAGAAATGCTATTTTTCGGGTAATCCTTCTGACCGATTAACTGCAGGTCTTCAATCTTAAACTTGTAGTGAAAGAAAAAGACGCATACCTTCATCCAACTGATTTATAAACACTTAGTAACAAACAGAATGATTCGAGTTTTATCTCTGACACATTTTAGTTTTTGCAAATTCCAAAAAATCAGCTACCCGTTTCTCATGTAACAGATGTTAAACTACTGAACACGTTCTCAACAATGCGGATTCTTTAGCCATTACTAATGGTTATTTATTATGAAACTTCATACTGCCCTGATGTTTGAGTTAGCCCCTAATTTTTGGTTTTAACCCCGTTTCAGACTGCTGGGCATTAAAGGATTATGTTTTCCGCATAGCTTGGGTTCATGAAGGAGAATCAATTCAGTTACTACATGTACATGTACCATGGTGATGCTTTACATTAGGCCTACGTTATTCATATTGCAAATTAGTTGACCTCCCCAATCCAATTCCATGTTTCGCTAAGTTAGGTCACTGCAATAGTAAAATTTTTGGTGCTTAATTTGCATCATGTATACCTACCTACATTGTACGTGATCTTCCATCAGCTATTTTACCTACCCTAGGGGCAGTATTAGCAAAGGTGAAAGTATCAAGTATCTGATTCCTGATTCTGTCATTGAGTATATCAGGCAACACAATTTATATCAGGTACCTGAAGTGGTGCTCAGACTACTGGTATGCTGCCTGCGGGTGCTTTTATGTACATGAGCTACATGCAAATCTAGTGTACATCCATTATTGCAATCAGACATTTTGAGGCACGCGGGTTACTTTTATTTCCCCCCCTTCATACACACACATATTTAGAACTCTGAAGACTAATGGTTTTGGGATTCAAATCCTGCCTTATGAAAACGGCTGTTTGTCCATTGTGTGTACTTATGATTTATTTAACATTTTTACAGTTATGAAGAGCTTTGTATTGTTCTTTTAACACATGAAGTTTAATTCGTAATAACAGATCAAACCAAAATGATCTTTAATCTCTAGAGCTAAGCACATATCGTTGATAGAAGAAATTCATAAACAATACAGCATAGGTTCCATAAATAATCATTCCAATGTAGAATACTTCAATGAGAAAATCACACTCTTTTCCCGAGTAGTAACTGGTGTATGCTATATAGTTACATATAATGGCCACAAACATCTGGGATAGCTGGAGCACTGTGATGAGTTGTGATATCCATTTAGGTACCCTTCTTCCACTTGCTTTGATTGCATAGTAGCCATACATAATGCTGTGCACCGAATAGTTCATGGATGCGAACCAAAGCCCAATACCTGAAGGTGTGGAATAGGAGTTTGCAAACCACGTGTAGATGAATACTGTTACATGATGGTACCAGTGTAGAAACGTCAATGGAGTCTGGCGAAGTACAATGAAAATGGTATCACCCAGCTCAATAAATTTGGATATAATGAAAAGCCAAGCCCAAATACTAAGCGGTGGGTAGTAAAGTGCTCGAACTTTGCAAACGCTCACGGAAAAGCCTTCATGAATTAGTATGTAGAAAAGTTCGGATACCGTCGTTATCGAACCCAAGATACTGAAAGCTGCCAATCCGGTGTTCCACATGGTCAATGCTATTGAATAAGAATACAATGCACGCACCAGTACACGGTGGCTTAAATAATATAACGTACCTCGACGCAGGTCAAAAGGAGATCTATTTTTCATTATACGATTTCCGACTAGTATTAGTCCTACATACGCCATGCTGATTATTATCGACCAAAACCAGTATTCGCTCATCCATTTCCACGCATTTTCTCTGTCAAAGCGTTCCTCGATACGACTCAACACTTTAAACAAAGGCATTGTAGAAATCAAAGGGCGTAACATATGTTGCGTAACTCCAGCATAATGACTTATCAGGTGACAATTTATATAACAATTGTATTGTCAACTGTACTAATTTTTATTTATGGTAAAACCTAAATATGGAAAGTCAAACCACCCAACATTCGACATTTTGATTCGAGCGGTAATCATATGCATCATCCGCAGCATCGTTGATGAACGCAGCGATATTACGATGTTGTGAATGAGTGCAGCGGTCATCCTACGGGGGAGGGGGGGCACATACATATGCTTTAGGCAACGCCCCCGGGTCGATAATAAATGCTTATTAGTTACTTCATGGGTAGCACAGGATAAAATATTGTGTTCCTGAGCAGATGCAGATCCCACCTTGCATGCTTGGGATTTGTTTTTAATGATAAGCACAATGCGGCTGTTGAACTGAGAGAAGTTATTTAATTACCATAACAGATAACCATACAAATGCTTTCATTAACATACAAGAAACAGTAGATCAATGAAAGCTCATGATAAACCATGATGTTCAGTAACATTAGATAAGCGCAATTCGTACTATCGAAAAAGGATATTAATAACCATACCCTACGCAATGATTGTATCTGGAATAGTAAGATAAATTCTCGAGACCACTATGATTGCTCATGATTACCGTGATGCTGTTTTTACAGCATCCGCGAGTAATTTAGGGTAACAATTTTTGAGGGGGAGGGGGGGGGGGTTAAAAAAAAGGTCCGCTAGTATTGCAGTCGTAAGTACTACTTGAAATTCTAGTACAGGAACCTATTTGATTATACCCTAATCTATCTTGTAACAAATGCATTTGTTATGGAAGAGATGTACATACTTTTAATAATGCGGTTCGGTACTTATTGTTTGCGGCTGGAAACTGTGCTAATAATTAGACTATTACGGTATTGGTTTCGAAATGGTGAAATGACTGCTAATTAAAGACACCCAATGTTTTCAAGCTGTCCATAACCAGCTAATGTATAAATGATAACAACCGAGAGCACTAGACACAATTTCTTGACATGTTCATTCATGCGCATACCTCAAATTGCGCCATAATAGTATGCGCAGGCCGTTTTTATAAGAGCACGCGGCACATCATTACGAGGGTGGTTATGAAACCCGGCAGCGTGGACTCTGTGTACTGATCTATGAGGTAAGCATATAATACAAATGACCAGAAGGCGTGTGACAATCGGAATAAACAAGCCTAAAGCGCTGACGTATTCTCTATCCCACAAACAAGCCTAGCGTATTTTATGAATAATCGATAAAGTTCATGTGTACGCATTGTACATGAACATGATTATAGGAATGGAGTACCGCATCCAGCAAGTGCCTATGCATTGCCGAGTGTGTGGGCTGAGGCTAAAGAAGACCAGAGAGAAGCTAAATACTTGCTACCATTGCATCAGCAGAGCTGAAAATTGCCTTTAGCATTGACACCTCAGGTGATGATGCCCGCATACAACCAGAAAGTTTCTGCAAGCAGAGAATTATTAGCGCAATCACAAAGGGGTTGCATTACAAGTGTGCTGTCATCCCATTTCAGTGGCTTAAGCATGAGGAAAAGGAATGCAAGGTAGAACTATTGCCTAATCATATACATGTATATGAAATAACAGTGTTCATGCAGGTATGTGAGCACTTCAAAATGTGTGCACATTGACATGTTAGGAGGTCAACAGTGCCTACTGGACGACAAGCAGGCATCACTCCTAACTTGCTCATTACCCATCTGTGGAAGATTGCCCCTCCTCCAATTGTTCTACATGAGCCTTGTCCACTAACGGCAGCCAAGATCAGCATGTCAATCATGAAGGAGCTGAAATGTGTATTGTGTTCCAATATTCTCTCACAGCCACTGGAACTTGCATGCAGTCCACTCGTATGCACCAAGTGCATAGTTGATATGATAGCAGCTTCTGGTTCTGTGAACTGTCCTTTCTGCTCAGATGATGGCCCCCTTGTTCCATCTCATATCAGACCAGCATCGAATGCTATACTTCTGCTGCTACCAGATGTTTTGGTTCATTGTACAGGTTGTGGTCGGGATGTTAAAGCTGTAGAATATGATGCACACGAATGTGTACCATCGCTTACACCTGGAGAAGAAAGACAAGCAGCGGAACTTCTGAAGAGGGCTGTATCCTGTAGTCCTGAAACAGGTGCCATACAGCTTGCTACAGAATTAGGAGGACAAGTTAAGCGTATTTAGTGATGGTATGGTACTAGTAGTATTACATATTAACAATTTATCACTTAGCCAATCACATTCATACAACTTACTAAAGCCAGGCAGCAAACCTCAGCTGCCTGTGCAAAGACAGTAAAGACAAGATGCTCTGAAATGCAGTCTATACGCAGCATTATCAGTGGTGGAGATTCATCTGCCCTCATCCAGAGAGAAGTACTCACCCTCACTGATAAAGAGCGGCAATCTTTGTTGGATGAAGCAGGCATCTCATCTTCAAGAGAAATCAGAGCTGCTGAGGTATAGGCAATAAAGGCTGGGCTTGCCATGCCTTGGAATAAATTGTGACTACTAAGACGGTATAGCTTTGCAATACAAAATAGTGCAGGTGGTATAACTCACTGTCTTTTTCAGGTGGCTGAAATCATCAGGGATTCGTCTTGCTGGGGAGGAGAGAATGCGACACATTTCAACCCAGATTGTGGGTGATAACCTGAAAGGCGAGATTGCCCCCTTTTCATTTCCACCTCCTTCTGGTGGCGAGGAGATAAGAGGAGCCCCTTTGGTGTACATTCCACATCTTGTGGACAAGGTTGCACAACTCTTAGATGGGAATGAAAGGTAAGAGAATGGATTAATACTCTGATTAGATATGTTTTTAGGGCAGGCAGGCTTACTTGGCATGAAGGTTATATACCTCCTAGTGAGGTGTGGCTAAAGATAGGAGGAGATAAGAGTGGTGGAACATTCAAGATGAATTTTCAATGCTGCCACACCAAACTCAGTGCATAACACCTGAGTGTTTGGCTGCTTTGCAGCTGGTGATAGCATCACCAATTTGCATATGGCACTTGACCGCTTTAAAGACCAGGTTGAACATCTGCATGGAATGAAATGGAGGTAGGAAATAAGGCTTACAAGTAAAAATGCATTTTATTAATATTTTATTAATTTGCAGGCAGTACATGACCAAGGTATTTGTGTGTGGGGACTATGAGTTTCTGTCCAAGATGTATGGCATATCTGGAACCAGTGGTATGTGAAGTGGGCTCAATACAAATTTAAGTGATGTAAAATCATGAACATGCAATAGGATGGTACCCTTGTCCAAACTGCATCATCAAGAGTGAGAAGATGGCAATCTCTTTATCAGTCCTAGGACATGCTGCTGAGAGGACCCTTGAGAGTATGCATGCTGATCACCAGCGCTTTATCTCAGCAGGGGGAACCAAAAAAGATGCACAGATGTTTTTTAAATGTATCTCACCTCCTTTTTTTGACATTCCAGTCTTGCAGGTAAATTCACCCAGCATATTGCGCAATGCATGTGCATGAATTACATCATGCAAAATAGGTTTGCCCACCTGGCCTCCACATAATGCTGGGCATATTTACCAAGCTATTCCATTTGCTGGAAGCTTTATGCTGTCAGCTGGACCTGAAGTTAGCCTCACTTACAACGGAGTTTGATTCTTCCAACTTTTCTAAGTACAGTGAAGCACTTCAAATCCTTCCATCTCTCCAAGCAGAGCTTGAAGAGGCCCGGCACTCACAGCAAGAACCAGGAAATGGCAACCTATATGGCATTAATGAATAGTAACAGAAATCCTCTAGCCAAGGCTCTTCTGAAACAAGCTGCAGACAAAATGAAATCTGTCAAGTCACTTGTAAGTTGCAATAAATATTTAAATGAGTAATTAATAAAAACATTTGCACCACTAGGAAGCCAAGGTTGTCAAATGCCAAGCTACAGTGAAAAAAGGGCTTTGTGAAAAAGAAGGGCCATTTGTCAAGACACTTGACAATGCTTTGCAATCCTTTGAAGTTCAAAGGCAGCAGTATTTCGGTGGAGCATTTATTGGCAACCATGTCCATAAGGCACTGAAGGTAGAATTTTTTATTATGCAGATAAAAATTCATATTACATGGCTACTTTTCTCAGCTACCCAAGTCAAGACCCTTTGTACATCAATCTCACAAATGGCACAACAACAACTGCCCCATCGATCTGATGAGGAAGTGGGAAAAGTTTGACAGTTTATTACAGCATTTTCCTTATTTGGTAACTGTCATAATATTTGTGATCGTAACTTCATTGATGAGGCACATGCTCAAGCACTAGACAAGGTAAGTAACGACTTTTGTGTGATTCGTTTACAAAATTTGTCCTCTACGTAAATAAACAGGCTATTCGAGAGTTCTTTCTCTTCTATCGGGATACATTTCCTGAGGCAACAGTTCCAATAAAAATGCACCTTTTGGAAGATCATGCTTTACAGTGGGCTAATGCAAACCATGTTGGCTTTGGCCTACTTGGTGAACAAGGTGCAGAGTCTATACATGCCAAGTTTAATCGGCTTGCCCTGGCATTTGCTCCCATCAAAGACAGAGTGAAGAACCTACAGTGTATTTTAAAAGAACATCTCTTAAGCATTGAGCCACAATTGCTAGATGCCATCCCACCTCCCGCAAAAAGAATAAAGAACAATACTTCCAGTAGCTCTGCAGAACCTCAATAAATTTTGTATTTTAACATTATTCACGTCTGAATGCAGCTGCTGGGTCATGCATGTTAACTTACATGCACAGAGCAGTTGTTCTTTGAACTCATTTGTACTATCTCAAATAACCTCCGAAAAATATTGTCTATAATATCTTTTATTCTTTAGAGACACCTCCTCTACATGACAAAAATGGCGGATTTCAACGTATAGTTCAGAAAATGCGTCATCGTTAGTATTTAGCAAAAACAGATACAACCTACTGTGTACTTTACCGCTGTATTTGTTGTTTGGCCTGTCTCACTCCCTGAATGTCATATTCCTTTTTTGTATACACTATATCGAAACACGCCGTGCGTAAGTCGATTGCTTGCAATTCATGCTGCAACGTAAGGCCGGGCGATTTATGCTTTGCTATAACACTCAGAGGTGTTTGCCACTTCTAGTATGTTTTTTTTTTTTTTTTAGGTATATTGTGCATTTGGTGTCTTGGTGCAAAGCACATTCTAAGTGACATCGGTTGTCTGGTTCGTTGCTATGGGGCAGCGTCAATATTTCGGGCGTAGGGTCAACTTTCCACGCGTTCAATGGGAGCTAACCACCGTGAAAAAGGCATGTAGAAAGTGGATTTTGAATGCCAATACGAATATTAGCATCGTACCAGATGACATACTTACAGTTTGCTCAAGAGGTAAAAATAATATTTTTATCCTTAAAACAGATGCCAATGTACTAGTAGAGTCTGTTAAAGTTCAAACTCAAAGTCTACGAATGGGGCTTCTGAAGCAGCTGGGTGCAATGAAATTAATTCTACACCAAAGCCTTTCGTTGCGTGGTCACATTGAACACGAAGGTAACATGGAGTGAAGTTACTCATAGTGCCAACTTGAAACTCTGGATTGAAATTCTCACGATATAATAAACGGTTGATTACAATAATGGGAATACAGTTTTGTGTGATATCATCCGACGCCTTGCACCTGGATGGTATTCAATTAATATTGGTAATGAAGCAACAGATATAAAATGCAGCGAACAATTTAAAGTTTCAATTCGATACGTGGATGATGGCTATACCATCAACGAAGATTCTATTGGTATGTTTGCATTGCCAGATACATATGCCGAGACTATCAGTAATTAGAGACATACTTTTGCGATGTTCCCTATTTCTCTTTGCCGCGGGCAAGCGTATGATGGAGCGGCCGTCATGAAGGGCATAAGAAGTGGAGTAGCAGCGAGGATAAGAAATGATGTTCCACAGGTCTTGCTCATTGTATGAATTTTTGCCTTCAGGATGCAGGAAAGCAGATTAATCTATTGCGAGATGCCATTCAGCTTGTCAGAGAAATTGTGCAACTAATAAATTGCTCCCCAAACGAAAGCATCTTTTCTCACAGTATCTTCTAGCAGAGAGTGACAGACCATCTGGTGGACTTAAACCACTGTGCCCAACACGATGGACCGTGAGAGCTGCAGCCATGGGATGCCTTCTTTTCGATGCTCTGAAAATACCTCTAAAGTACTTCAAGCTAACGACATCACAATGCAAGAGGCTATCGCAGCAATTACTGTAATGCAGACATTTTATATACGCCAGAGGGAAGATGAAGCATTCAATACTTTTTTTGATCGTGTCGAACAGGATGCGCGTTCTTTGAATATTGGTTTACCAGGTCTGCCAAGATATCGTAAACCTCCAAAGAGATTTGTCAACATGAGTTTAGGCAGCCTCGTGATTATTTTCGACAGAAGTATTTTGAAGCCTGCGACATATTGATTGGAGAACTTAATGACCGTTTTGAAAAGGAAGTTCATGTGATGAAGCCAATTCTTTGGATGGAATCAATATTACTAAAGTTAGCTTGCGGAGAAAAATGTAACTCTGAAAGACTGAGTTAAAATCATTTTCGGATCAGTCTTTCAGGCCGATTTTTCCATTTTACAGCTGGAAAAGAAGCGATACTCGTGTGAATTGGGTGGAGCTACCAGATGTAAAACGGGTCACGAACATTCGCACAATATGCACGGCAATGGAAGCTCATAGAAATCGAAACATGCTTTCTGAAGTACACAAACTGTTAAGGTTATTTCTAACCATTCCAGTAACATACAGTTTGTCAGAAAGGCGCTTTTTCGGCGATGAGACGACTTTTTACGTATTTGAGTTACACAAAGTCGATTTAACAACTGTTTCATTTTGCACGTGCATAAAGAGCTAGCGGAGAGCATTAACCTTAATTGAGGATGTAGCCAAGGAATGCGATACTTTGGTGTACTTCCATAATTGTGTATGTGCATGAATGTAATTATCGTTTGACCACTGCCCCCCCCCCCCCCCCAAATATAGACCACCCTCCACCGCGCCTGCAGTGACAGGGTCGACGAAGTTGTACGTATGGTTCACTGTTAGATGCTGGTCGCCTTGCATGCCCAGAGATTCGAAATTACTGTAGTTCCTGGCGCGATGTGCTGGCGAATTAATTCCAAAGAGATGCGAGATACAGGCGCCCGCTTTTTTTCAGGATCTGTTCTGTAACTGTCATGAGCAGACGCCCGCTTTTTTTTTTTTCAGGATCAGCATTGTACATAGTCTCGCAAGCCAGACGTACTTAGTCGTGGACACTTGAAACTTTTGTCTGGTTACTTTGGCATGTTCAAAGGAATTTAATCAACAATCATGTCACATGGCGGTTAGATCCTCCCGCCACATGCCTTACATGGTAATCCCACCCTTCCCTATCACATAACCATTGGTGTAGCGTCGCCTGCACGTCAACTTAATAAACAGAATAAAGAACATAAACATAAATAATGGGGATAAAACCGGCTAAAAAGTCCGTAGCCGCAGCTCCATATCAGGGCTCATCTGTCAACAGTCAAGGAATCTGCTCATGTGATCACAAACTTACAATTTCAACACCACCATACACCAAAAATGCAAATTGGTGTCCAAAAGTTGCGTGCACGAACGCTCAGAATGACCCAGCAGTTGCCACCAACTGCTTATATCTTCATTCCCAGCTGGCGAATCCAGCCCCCCGCCAATAACCCTGCACAACCTCGCCTTGCCATACATCACTCTCATTATAACCATGACTACCGTTCCTATTTAGGCGGGAGGATATTTCCTGTCTAATTCAATACTTTCAAACGACAGGAAAGTGTATTTTCCTTAATTAGTTCGTACCCGGGCCCACATCGCAGCTGCTACGCGAGTAGCGTTGATGTCATTTCAACGCTACTCGCGTAGCAGCTGCGATGTGGGCCTGGGCGAATGGATTACATCACCGCTATGCGGATTATCCGCATAGCGGTGATGTAATCCATTCGCTGCGATGTGGATCTGGGTACAAGACTAGACAACTATCATTTCGCAACACGTTGAAAGCTCTAATTAGGTAGCAGACAATAGCAGAGGGATTTCCCGCTTCCAGTCGGTAAGCTCATAAAATAATCATTCCCTCTCAAAAAGCATCTTATAGCACGCCCTTGCAGCTCCTTGAGTTGTGCGTATCCTAGATGTGTAAGCTGTGCTTCAGATCGCTTCGGTAATCGTACTTTCGCTAATCGTACTTTCTTAATTATAGCTCAATAAACGTTATGATGTAATTGATACATGACTAAACACCTGCCTGCAATCTGATTGGGCTCAACCCACACTAGCCAAAGTAACCATCTAGACGTACTTCCAGGTATGTTTTCCCCCAGTCCTGCATACGTTTGGCTTTTCCGAACGCGGGAGGACTCTAACTCGTCTCTATTTTGGAGGCATTCCACTCTTCGTTTAGCTCCCCTCTTTTGTTGACGTGAAGGCAAACAAATTCGCTAGCCAGAAGTGGTGAACTAAACTGCGATCTGAAAAGAATTCCCACCTGTTTATAATTCTGCACAATTCTAATTATATGTGAATGTTGCCACGGGAACGCTTTAATATAGCAACTATATTACGTAATGATTTGGTAATAGGTCATGCTTTATTCATATATCTGATTCCTGAAGATGTCCTTCGATTCCAAAGCGATTCGCAGCTTTTTTGTTCTCTCTATTAGCGTATCTCAATACAACTGGTCTTGAGAATGCGTATCTAATAAAAGCAAGCATAAGAGAATGTGCATCATGGGTTTATCATAAGCAATCATAATAAACAATAGAGTATGCGCACTGAAATGGCAAGTAGTTATTTGTTATGAATAATTTATCACAAATGAACGTTTGCTATGAAGACTCGGTGTCGCGCCACACCTGTGGGTTTGATGTATAAATTTGATGTATAGTTTGCAACGCATATCTACCAATCAATAGTAATGACACCTTGCCCACACAGCAACGCGCACTTAACAAGAACACAAGCCTTGATAAACGTACAGTAGTCATATGCATCATTCTCATCGTACAGTCCTCTGGGTGCACGTAGTTTCCTTGCGACAACAATATATCAATGTTACAACATGTTTCACTTGTATTGTTATATTAATCGTCAGATTATTAGATGCTGCGTTGTTGGTGCGCAGACAAAAGAAATAACGCATAAACCATCTTATCGTGCAGTAGGGCAGGAGGGATTCGTATGAGTGGTAAATTCTATCACTTAGGCCGTACAAATTCGATGATTAGTTTCTCGTCCACCTGTTTTCACGAAAGATGTGGGCGGGAGGTAATAATGTTATTAAACCAAAACAAATTCGCTAACCAAAAGTGGTGACGGTCAAAGGAAATCGCTGCACAATTCTAATTATACGTGAATATTTTCCATATTTTGTAATGATTAAGTATATCGGTTTCATGCAATATTCAAATATCTGATTCCTTTAGATGTCCTTCAGAAACGTTTCGTATAATATCCCGCTAAGAATTAGAAGACGAAAATCAAGCCTAATGCATCGTGGATCTTCAGAGCAATTTTAATCCAAACATCATTGGAATAAAAATCTTCTTCAACACACCAAATATATGGTTTTTCTATTCATATGCAATAATACACTGTTATCGGATTTCCTCCCCATCGTTATATTTCAGATTGTGGGGGATCATATAATCGTTTCCAGTCTTCGATTTCCGAAGAGGAAAAAGCTTATCAAGGTGGTGACGTCAGTTTCAGTTGACTTGGTAGTGTCACAAAGAAATTCTCCACAGAGAAAGTTAGTTGAAACGATTTATCACTTACTCTGTGCTTGTGTCAAGTGCAGGGTGCTGTATTTTTACAAGGAAAATTAATTATTTTTATACCGACTCTATTCATGCGTGATGTTTCTCCTGTATATATTTTTCTATTATTTTGTTTTGGTTGATACTAAGATATTTCGTAATGCGTGCTCTTTTAATGAAGGCGTGCTCTTTTAATGAAGGCAATCATAGGGATGCTCAACTTCATTTTATCATAATGATGGGATTTACTGATATAGTTTGAGTGATGAATAATATTTCCATTATTTGATCTAAATATAATTCCTATCTCCTTACAAATAGCATGAATAGTGGATATTGTATGATAGTCTATCATAAGCAGTGTCGGTGGTCTATTTAATCTACAAATTGAACATGTAACTACACATTCTCTGCAAATAGAGATGGAATTCGATATTAACCATTTTGGTTATCTGATTACAAGCTCACTCATGACGATCTCATTGTTCTATAACATTACATCCAATTGGTTCCATATAAAGATTATAATGATAATTATTTGCCTCTCAATAGAACTGTTTGACATGTATGCATTGTGCTTTAGCATTGTGTTAATCATAAAAAGAAGCTTTTATGAAATATTATAATGATCACATGCGACACTTTATGCAGTCCGGTTTGCAGTCGTCAATAGACGCTAATATCTTATATCAATCGAACTGTAGTCTTGTATTCATTAAGTTTTGTAGCTTGTAAAATAAATGTGGTGGGGTTTTTCAAGAGCGGTCAATGGATCAAATCAAAACACAGTTAGGTCCTGTACTGCCGTCTTGTATGCATTCTTACAAAAGAAAGCAACATTGTTTACGTCCAATCTTTTAATCATGAACAATAGAGTTTTTTATCTTATCAAATAAAATTGAAAATCATCAGCATTGAATAGTCAGAATTTGTTATTGAATGGTAGATAACTAATTAAAAAAAATTTAGTATGATCATACATATCGTGATTCATTAGTAGATATTTGAAAAGATGTTAGCATACATGCCATTAAATAGTTGTTTTGTCATTAGTGCCCGATCTCCATAATATCTGATATCATGAATTGTGGTTTTGGATCCATTGTATTGTGAATGAGCATAAAGATAAAACATCAGAATCATTTATCTATGACGTAAAGATTTAACCTCCAGTTTGCGGCGAAATTACCGTGTACGGTAACGCTATTTATTGCCGTGCACGGTAACAAGCAATTAGGACATAGAAAAACAGTGGAAGATTATAATTGCGCTAGTTTGTCACATTAAAAGGAGTTCAGCGAACAAATGGGATTAGCGCTAGATGAATAATTATGACTCCTGAAAGACCGTCATTGTAAATTGCCGTGTACGGTAATAAATTACCGTGCACGGCAACGTAACAACGCGGAGGTTAATGTAAGAATGGGCATCATTGTTTCTGGGCCTAATCGGCTGAAGTATGAATGATTATGTATGTGTTGTAGAAAAATGGAAATAGACAACCTTATCTGTATCGACCCATAGTCCTAAAATGATGGGGTGTTGATTCTGATTAAGTGTAGATATGATACATTCACTTAATTTGCTTTGTATGTTAATCCTCATTATGAAACATGACAAGTACATTTCACAATGGATAATTTAGCGGTATCTAATATCCATATTATTCTATTTTAGTGATCAATAGTGAATTATATTAATGATTGGGATTAAGGTTGTTCATCACAAATCTTGATGCACAGACCAATGCTTAGTAAAGAAAGTTTAGGTCGTTTGAGGCTTATAGTCTTTGCTTCTGTGAATGTAGTTTGATATTGGGTGCTATCCTGTACAGCAATAATATTGTCTTCTAAAGGTAGAAGGGGTGTGATGGGAGAGGAGAGAAAGAAGCATCGCCGTTTATTGCGAGCAAATATGACGATCTATCCATTAGGAATGAAATCTTACTAACACGTTATTCACAATGAACTAATATGTTTGGTATATTTAGTGAATGCTGATATGCATATTCAAGATGATCTGAGAAAGTACGCATGATGGTAATCATTCGTGATCTTAAATAAGTGGGTTTGATACTTCAATGTATCTTTTTCTTTCCCAATGCATCGCGAAAGATGCAGGCGGGAGGTAAGAAAACATTATTTATCGTTAATCATTACTCAGAAACTGACGCTCTCGATTAGTAAGCGCGAATATTTAGAACTTATTTATCAACAATCACGAACTAATGACGTTAATTTCATCATGTTGTGTTATTAAGTTTGCTAGGACGAACCATGCACATTATATAACTAGGCTTTCTTTTAAAGGTATGGGGATAGAAGAATGATACATAAATCCTGTTTAGCACGGGAAACCAAATGAAGTGCTAAATAGTCACATTATTGTTCTTTATTACAATCCCTTAACGTTTTCATTCGAAATTTTTTTTCTCTACCTATTTCCTTTCGATATGCGAGTTATAAGTGCTAATGTTTACGTAAGCGGACCGATCATCAAAGCGGCACAGAATTCCGCATGTTTTCAGAATTAGTTATAGTGATGCAATCGTAAGATGTTAACAATAACAAATTGGCAAGCCAAAACTATTCTGCGATCTATTAAGATCCCATTTGTCCATAATTTGTATATACATGAACTTTGCTATGGGAACACTTTAATATAACACTCCATATTACTTAAATGCTAATGTATATAAGTTTCATGATTTATTTATCTTATACCAGAAGATATTCTTCAAACAGAATCCGTAGTGATTACGTCTGATTTTCTCTAATTATAGCTGTCGCGAGATGAATTGGAAGACGATAAGAATTATTACAAGGCAACGACAGTGTAGAGAAAAATTGGACTGCGAACGAACGTTACAAACCATCATTGCCGCCTAGTTCGATGCCAATATTTTTTTGGTTCTCGAGTTTTACGTTTATCTCCCTTTTTATTATTGATTTTATAAGGGTTAGTTCGTTTCAATCGACGATATCTTAAAAACCAGGTCTTAACATGCTTAAATGATTGTAACTCTGATAAATTACAGTGCACATTCTTATTATAGCTTTTTTACTGTTACGTCAGAGCTGAACATTATATTTCTATATTTAATCCCCCTTCCACATACCGTATGGTTATCTTTTTCATAATATCCATACGGGGTATGAAGGGGGATTTAATATACTTGAACATGTAATGTTTAGCTCAGACATAACAGAGGAGCTGCTATAATATGAATGTGCCTATGTCGGTTTGCTTTCATGTGTTAACCCTTGATGTCTATAGAGTGTTAAGAGTTACAAATAACCACTACAAACCGATCAGTGCATATTTGGATCGTATATAACTGCTACACTATTAGATATTTCAAAAACGTATGCCTAGGTGCACATTCGAGATTATAACGTCAATCGTATACCAATAGGCCATCATTTCACATAACGTATTTTTCGCAGAATAAACTTTCATGGTAATAGCTATGCCAGATTTATGAGATCATAAAAACGATTATGCACATTCATTAATATGTGTTACATTATGTTATTAGGGTAAACAGATATCCTCATAAACTAAGCCCATGATCCACATGAATCCATATTGCTTGCATTATTCCATATAATAATCATAGGCTATTAAAATTTATCGATGACCTTAATTATTTGTTTCGTTTAATTATTTGATTTTTTAGATGACTGATATCACATGTTAATCACGATGCACACCTACTAAGCCTTATCTTGTTCAATGCATTCGAGTAAACAGTTTCTTATTAGACAATCTGTTAATAATATTAACCCATCCTTTATTAATGCAAAGATAATAAAATTTTTGGATAATGAGATTATCATGATTGCTAACGATTTTCTGTGAATCCCAGTGCTAGCTAATTAATCTCAGTAATGCATTGATTCATTGAGTGGCCGTTGTGATTTCTTAAATCAAACTTAGAGATGGCGAGTCAAGGGTTCATCATGAACTACCCTACCTAATTAGTTAAAAGTTTCGTATACGTGTACTGAAATTATTTAATTTTTATTAATAGTTTTAAATCGTCCGTGTTTAATGTCCGTAACTATGCCTGAAACAATAACCAAAACCGTAACCACCTCACCCCGCAAACACTGAATGTTCCATGGATCCAAATGTACACAAGACGATTCAACACCAAAATACACCTAGCCCCAACTTACCAAGCAGATGACAACAAACCATCATGAATAGATAATAGATCAATACATTACAATGTGAAAATTCTAATAAATTATACCCCATGCTGAATGAAGAGGGCATTTTCCCCTAGTGTATTTGAGATTTACCAATACAAGAGAATCGTTCGCGTTTATATTGACTATGAATCTACTCCTATACAGCTGCGCGCGGCGGTTGTCAAGCACTTCTCTACAACAATTATAATAATACATCACGTGAGGTTACGTAGTTACGTAATCGTTCCAATACATTTGTGTGTATTTTCCCCTCGTTAACTATAAGTCAACTGTGAGAGTGAGTCATATTGCTTGTTGTGCTCTTTTAAAAGCGGCTCGTTTTGGACGTTGCACTTTGTCTGTCGTACATGTGTGTTCCACAATTTGTGTTTCTCTTTTTTCACCTGAATCACTATTTTTACCTGAATCTGAACACACTTCCAATGGATAGAGGTGTTGTATTGGGCGTTTAAGAAATGTTGTATTCTAATTGCCACTATTCACACTGACTAATGTTAGGCTTGGGACAATATACCGCTCTAGTCACACAGCATGTAGTGACATCCACACTTTGGTGTCTCGGTCATTCACTATGTAAAGAGGTTCTGCAAATGGTTGAGCTTCTTGGACTATGATCCAGGCAATGAAGGAGGTGGTGGCTGAAACGGTCGACTATCAAATCTTCTGCAAATTACACAATGGAACAGCAACTTTTTCACCACTTTACTTCCCTGAACAATCCAAAACCGTGATCGCAATTTCGTCAATGTATCTTTCATCCCACCATGCAGTACTTTCTCATGGCAACTCTTCACAATTAGAGCTCTTATATGTTTGCTTGCATCGGATACTTGGCAAATTCCGTAATATCTGCTTCTGTCAACCGTCCCGTGGACCTCCACAAGCCTTCATTGTCAACAAACATACCAAACTGTCGCTGAACTTGTTTTCTTAAAGTAGAGACTCTTGCCAAATCGAAATCAAAACTCTGACTCTAGCTAGTGTCGACAGTCATTTCTGTTTTTCAGAACTCTCAAAAATTTCATCACATAGGCAGTAACTCTCAGCAGCCTTTGATATGAGCTGAAATCTTCACACTTCACTACAGCTTCTCTCGAAGCAGATCCATCCATTAAAAGATTGTGTGCTGTATCTAACGATTTAATCTTTAACGCTGACATCCAATCATCAGGTATGTATTCAGCATCAAAAGTATGTTCAAAACTGCTGCACAACCATTGTGGACCATATTTAGCCATACTAAAGTCTCAGAAAGTTCGGACAGATTCATTCCAACACTCAGCAGGAACAAGCTCACGAATGCAATTTGAACAAATTGCTTCCACTCACTTTTACCTGTGATCCATTGTAGTGCAACCTTGGAAAGCATACAGGTGATCCAAGTGACAATTCCATTTTAAGTGCAGTCGTAACACTGGAGAGTAGCTTTGCCAGCAGCAATGCTCCTAAGAGCTCAAGTTTTGGAATTGTTTGGCCACGAATGGGTGCCACTCTGGTCTTGGAAGCAACAAACCGCAAACTACATCCCATTGGTGTCACGATCTTTAGGTATACAAATGCAGCATATGCACCTAAAGATGCATCAGAGAAGCCTTGAAGGCTGCTTGCAAACCATGTTTGTTTTCATTCCAAGAAAATAACATCTTGGAATTGAGATTGAGGGAGCTTGCTGAATGCTATCTACTAATCTATTCCATTTGATAGAAGTTCTCTAGAGATAGACTGATCCCAGCTTAACTTGGCTTCACATAAGTCTTGTGCTAACATCTTGAATTGAATTGTGACTGGCGTAATGATATCTAATTGGTGACCTGGTGGTGGTGCTGGTGACCTGGTGGTGGTGCAGGTAGACCAGGTGGTTGCGGTGAACCAGGAGGTGGACCAGGTGGTTACTGTTCAGCATCATTACATGCATTCTAGAAATGTGCATCGTAGAATACGAGACTATGTTTCTCCCATGTTTCTGATGATATACACTTTGCAGTCCTGGAACAAATGCTAGTGTGATGTCTTCGTAGCACTTCGTGGTGGATTTGCAGTCACTTCTCATGTGGTGTTTCCTTAAGCACAGAAAACATCTGCCAGTCTTTGTCAGTACATGCTTCCAGGCATTAGAACCAATCGCTATCTTGCATGAGACTGATGAGTGTGAATGTCCACAGTAAGAACAGCATACGGAAGAAGAATCACCACTAATTAAGGCTGCAGCGGTTAGAAGGTCCTTTATGCCATGATTCCTGGTAGTAGTGACAAATGTCGCTCCAGCTCTCTCCCTCGCATCAATTTCTTTCTCAATCACTGCCATCACTTCTTCAAAGTTCCACTCACCATCAGTTATCGTTCTGCTTGTAATGCATTAGCCGAAGCTCCTGTGGTAACAGCTCATTAACACAGAAGACAGCAGGCTTCCATACGACTCGGAAGGAATGCATAAGGATTTCAGGCTCCTAATTTGAGATTCAATTTGGTCAAGTAGCTATTTGAAGTAAGAATGAGACGTTACAGCCTCCAAGTTCAATAAAGCATCCATATGTGTGCTGATGATTTGTTGCTTGTTTCCGTATCTCTTTTATAACACAGATACTGCTTCCTCATTATTTGCATTTGTGAGTGTCAGACCAGATTTAAATTTAGCTGCAGATTGCTCGAACGCACGTCAATTTAGGGTTCAAATGAATAGTTAACTCGAAAGAGTCCCAAAATATAGTCCAAGCGGTTAGATTACCATTGAACTTCTTGATGGAAAGTTACGGCAGCCTTACTTTTGTTCTAAAATAACTGCTGGACACTGGCTGCGTTCTCAACGATTCCATGGACAGACTAGGCCTACGCAGACCTGAAGGATTACGAGATCATCATCTCGAGGAGGAGACTGCACACGGGATTTAATGGTCATCGTTCTGAGTGAAATGTTTGAAGTATTATTGCCATTGTGCCATTAATGTGCTGCTTGTAGCGTGTATCGACTGGTTATTGAAATTAACAATAATACTTGGCAGATAAAATTATTGAATGTTGCAACGTTGACTTGAAGCTTCTACACTAATTCATTAGAAAGCGTCAACAGAAAAAGCGAATATGCTCTACGGTAACACAGAGTTTATTCAAAAAGATTATGAACATGCGGATAAAGTGGATTGCATTAAGCAATCAACTTTCAACTTTAAGTGGATTGCAGTATGAAAAGGAATTGTATTTTGCCTTACGGTAAACGTGCTAGTCATTAAGAGGACAAATAACGCTAATGATAAACAATCTAAATGGAAAATGAATTAATGCTTCATGTTTTGATAATTGACATTTGAGAGCAAGGACATACGTATATTACAAGCATGACTACTGAAGGGGTTTCCTGTTAATCAAATACTTTTCAAAAATTCATTAACGATCACAAGTTCTTGTCCGGTATAGGCCCAAAGGGACAAGAAGCTCTCCACCCTATCTTTTTTAAGCAATGCTCGTTTGTTACGAAACGTGAAGTAGATTAACATTGTAATCTTGTGAATGATTAAACGACGAATATGGTCTTGATGAAACACCACTTTTTAGTTTTGATAAGCAAGTTGCGTTTAACAATAAGATACCAAATTGAGATGCAATACCCAACGTTAAGTACCAGAAATAGAAGACGTTGTAGTCTGTTTGCAGAGCTCATCGAGGTATTCGAAACGACTATACAAGTGCTTCCTATTGCAACTCTGTCTGGCTTGTACTCCTTCACTAGTCAGAGTGTACATCCTGGAAGCCGTTGAAACAATTGAAGACCTTATTTAGTGGGCTTCACTATTATCAAAACGTGTACCTGGAAAAAGGTACCATTAATCATGTATATGTGAATGCACACTTGTTAATAAATAAATCATTGTGCTCAGTCAAAGTTTATCGACTATATTGTGAATACAATATAGTCGATTCTTTGCTATATGACTGTGACTGTAAAATGTATGCGTATCATTATGTACAGTCGATATCAAATGAAGTGTTAATACATGCATGTATGTAGCTGTGATTGAAATATGCTATTTGGGATGTATATGGTCGTTAAGTATAATCTTACATATATATACAGTAAGATGTTTTCATCAATGATTTCAGTGTTTATATTGATATTGGCAAAAGTCTGGCGATAGGTTCCCCCAGAACATTGTTTAATATGCTTTTCATCACAAGCACATCAAGAGTCGTCATTTTGTTAATTGAACGAAGCGTTGTGTGAGAAGGTTATGGCATTCAAAATACCATGATTCCATTCATCTAGTTAAAACAACACATTACTATCAACGATATTACATGGTTCAGTGCTGATTATTGTGATACATTAACAGCCTAATTCATTGAACGGTATCAATGAGCTTTTCTCATTTAAGTACGCTTTGTGAACATAACTGTTCCATAATTTATTAATCTAATAATGTTCTCCACTAATTATTCCGGTTTCAGTCGGTGATTTGAAATTGTTAACAGCCTTTCGAAGCAGGTGACATTAATACATGAATGTAACGTACCTACTACGCGTAAATAATAATCATAACTATGGTAGCTATTTTAATTTATCATGTTCCCCGACGGTAATCACAGTCCCAATAATCATATTCTTACAAAATGGTTTATGAAAATACATTGCAATGATTAAAACTGATAGTATTTTATTCGAAGTGTGATATTCATGATCCATAGGGATTGTTATTGTAACCGCATATGGGATTCCCTGCCTTACAGACACAAGGCCACTTGTAGAGACCGACAGTGCATCACACAATAGTACTATCAACCATTTTTCTTTCCAAGAAAGTAGTGATACTTTTATCCTACTCCCGAAGTCCTGCACTGCACGCGTGCTTGAAATAAATGAAATTATGATCATTTAAGTGAAAGGCCTTATATATAGTCACATTGCTTAGTTCAATACTACATAAGCTTAATGCTTGTATTAGTCAATCTCTTTTAGCGTTGCAGTTTTTTAACTACTTTTAGCAACGTCAAACCGTATCAATCTTACAGGTTTAGATCTTTATGATAATGATTAATGGTCGATGTTTAATCAGAAATGCACAATTCATCTCACATCTCACATTAGATGAACGACATCATTACAGAATATCCATGTACATACAAGATGCTTAGTACAGTATAATACGTTTTACAATGTGAGCGTACATAGTGCACTCCTTAGGACAGCATTAATCATTTAGGTTCAATGAATCAATATGGTTTAAGTTGGTATTAACAAATCTCACAATAGGAATATATGCTGTCTCTTTCTCATTGAGTAAAACATAGACAACGTACATCATGTCTTATCAATGCATGTGTTGTCAGGCTGGTCATGGCATTATAATGGCCCATAGTTTTTATACACTTGTCTATATACATTATAATTCAAGTATAACTTGATAAGAAAGAACTGAGCGCTCACATTGACACACCCATAAATGACCCCCATGTAGTTATTCTTGTAAACTGGGAAGTCCTAAGCCATCAACCATATCCCCATTGCACTTCTCCATTTTATACGAGAGCCTAGGAAACATAACTTTGCGGCTCTGATGATAGCAAATGTTTAGCTAGTCTTATTGACAGCCTAAAGTGACAGACTAAACAGAACCATTGTCTGTTGCGCTTTATTCACATTATTGCTTTTCACTGTATTAAATTTATAGATTTACAATACAAGATGATGTGAAACCGATGAGAGGATGCTTGAATTGATATAATTTTAACGTGCGAATAGGTTATTATTCAAACCATCTCTAAAGAACGAGCCATGTATTTCTAATTTGAAAGATAGCATCTGGCCAGATTTTTCATGTCTTATCGATGGATGATATAGGTTCAAGCAATAACATGGTCTATCTCGGTCATTGATACCCAACTTACCCTTTTGTGCTATATAATATCAGGCTCTATGATTATAATTGTCATTATCATCAGTCTATCCCATCCAAACTGACGCAATACATGTAATGTGCCTATCACTTAGAAGTTAACATCGCAGAAGTCCCACGAAGCTTTTAAATCATAATATTAAGGTCTGTATGGGAGGTGTTAGCTTGCATTCTAGAAAGAGGCATAGGCATCTACTTACAGTCCAACATCTACAAATGGCTTTTTTTGTGGTCTGAAGAGGATCCCTTGATGCGTCCACAAAGAGGATTCCGATGCATGGATTCGTATCAGGAACATGGGATTACACTTTGTATACACCACTATCAGTTTTAATCATTACTGAACGATTTTTTAAGAACAAACGTTTTTATTTGTACGGTGGTTACCATTGATGCTTGTGAATGAATTATAAAGCTCCGATGATGTTGAATTCTAAGTGATAGGCGCCTACATTTCATGCATCACGTCAGATAGGCACATAATAAATACAACAACCAATTAAAATCACTGATTGAGTCTGATAATAAAATAATGGAATGCAGTGACGTATGTTTTTAACACAGCGTAAAAGCACATTGCATGTATATGTGCTGTTCTGTGTAATAGGCTGCTAATAATGTCATGTTGACAAATTTCTTTAAGTGTTCAGATCATTTGTGCTCTATTAATATTAAGCACACTCCCATAAGGTTCCGTACATGGTCTAACCATAGTGTATTTAAACCATAGTGTATTTAAAGATCCGATAATTTACGGACACTTTGGATAGTGACAGAGAAGATCTTACATTTTTCAGGGCAGTCTTCATGTAATACATGGTAGGATTGAACGTGCTCCATATAAAATTCTCATAGGCTTAAAAGATCTGATTAGGTTGGATCTCACATCGAACTGATCATTCTACCATTAAGATTTATCATGACCGCCATGCAAATCACTATATATCGTAGATGGCAATTCAGTGCAAGGAAAAGGGTTATAGTCTCCCCACAGCTACTTTCTGTCACGTTTGTTTGACGTGGGTAAATTCGTTAATGTTAACATTAATATATATTTCAAAAGCGCATGTGTAATATCGTAGATGGCTATTTAGTGCAAAGAAAAGGGTTATAGTCTCCCCACAGCTACTTTCTGTCACGTTTTTTTGACGTGGGTAGAGTAACATTAATATATAGTTCAAAAGCGCATGTGTAAAGGTTAGTCTAACTCAATCAAAAACTTATAATAGGATGTGAAGGCTACTCCTCAATTTCAACTTCACGATTCTGCTTAGATAAATGACAACACTTCAGCATTTGTTCTTAGCAACTTGAAATGTAACATTTCTTTCGGAATCGGTCGCCAAATCATTAAAAATTGGAGGAACAGGCCTCCCCGATCCAAAAAAAATTCACACGAAATATCGTTGGGACGACTTGGAACAGAACGATATGGAACAGAACAGCTAAGTAAAGCACGGTATGACTACTGATTGTGTGGTGGCCCTAACTTTAGCTAGCTAATTTAATGCCTAGAATCAACCACCACGCCATTTTAACGCTATGCTCACTTGCTGTCATTTCGCAATCAACCAACATCGAGAGACTATGGTTTTGGTAGTGTTCAAGCGTCGAGTTTTAAGCATGTCTTACGGACACGGCCATTTCACAGCGGCACGGAAGCCCGGACCCATCACATTTAAAGATTCCCCCACCTCACTAATTGTAAGAATAGTTTCATGAAACATTTTAAACTCCACTGCACCATGTAGTTATTGTACATGTAACTGTATTCTCGCAGTTTCGAACCCTTTGACGTTTTTATATAACACATCTATTTGACCACTATCCCTCAATTACTCTTTTCATGCCAGAGAGCGTTAATTTGATACCGTAAATTCTAAATTCTATTAGCTTTGTTATTAACATTTCTTGTGGGCTCTATGAATTTCTCATATAAGATTATTCCTATTGTAACCTTATATGGTTTTAAAAATTATGATCTAGTTTACGATTTTATAACATTTCTTTACAGAATCTTGTTGTTCTCTTAAAGTATCTTGTAAATTTGTTAAAGGATTTTTACAAGATTCTTCCATGGAATCTTGTATGATAGAAATATAAACCATGATCTTATAAAGAATGCTGTACAACTAATAACATTTCTTTAATCCAGGACCACCCTTTTCCTTCCAATAGATTTATTCAAGAGTTAAATGAGTTAAGAATTGTGATGAACATCTTATTTATAATACAGCAGGATCTGATAAGACCTTATAGACTTTAAAGCTATCTTAATGAAATTTGTTAGTTTCATTTATTCTATTCCTATAAGAATCTTTAAAAATGCACGAAATAATACTTTGCGATCAAATAAAGGAACTGGTTTTTTACTGAAAGAATTCTGTAAGATACAAGAAATTTGGATTAAATTATTTTTAAGTTTCTATACAGAATCTTAAAGCTATCTATGGAACTTGTAAAATTCTTCAAGGATTCTTACAAATCTTTTAAGTTGCAAGACATTGGGACAAGGACCTTTTTAAGTACCATGAGAAGATTCTTATAAGGTCCTTTCACTTATTCCTAAATGAATCTTGTAAGATGCAAGAAATCGGATCCAAGGTCTGTTCAAGAATTCCTTTCAATTCCATAATAAAGCAATTCAGAATCTTTAAGTTACCATAATTATATCTTTAGACGTTAATATCAAAGGCTGCAAATTAGTATATATGCTCTGTATGATGCAAATGAAACAGCTGGTTGGTCAACAATTTAGTTCAGCAACCTGTAGACCACTTTTGGTTTACATTGAATGCATGATAGTGTCAGTATGAGGTGCCAACTTCTTTTTTTTAAAGCCAATTCAGCAATCGCAAAGCGACAAGTTCTCGTTTATCGAATTTATGGTACTTTGCATGTCTGATCTGTCCGTTCATGTATGTCTCGTCGTAGAAATTCTTATTTGAATGGTGGCTAGAGAATATATGTGGTTTAAGATGTATAGACATTTATTAGACGGATGCAGTCAGTGTGTATAACTGCAAATAAGCACTGCAATAAGAAGTGGAAATTTGCTCAACGTATAGCTATGTGGACGATGAACAATTCAATAGCCACCCATTTGTCAGGACGCCATGCATGGATGGTCTAGCATGTGCAGGACTTGTATAGATTTCTCTCACATTTCAATGAATCCATGTTAGTTAACTGAGGGTTGAGAACATATTGTGCATAGTCATAGTCATGCACCATAATGAGTCAAGGCGTGACAAATTAATTAATTTTGAAGAAGCATTACGGATACTTGGGATATTTTACGAGGCCAACGATAACACACGATCAATGGCAGTATTATTTGTAAGAAGAGGAACACACTAGGAATAGGTGGTTGAATGTATTATTATAGGTGTGGTATTGTGTGTGTGTGTGTGTGTGTGTGTGTGTGTGTGTGTGTGTGTGTGTGTGTGTGTGTTCGATTATGATTGTTCTGGAGTATTTGATTAGGCTAACCTTTGAAATGTGGCCACACCCTCAACTATGGTGTCTGTTCTAGAAAAAAATAATGGCATGCATAAGATAAATAATCTGACCACCTTAAGCAGTTGAGTACCTACATCCCAAAGTTTCCAGAGCAACTGATTTGGCTAACTTTCTTTAACTCAAGCACATTGAACACTTCCAGGATGGATGGGTTGTTATAATCTGACGCTGTGGGTGCGAGTCGGTCACGTAAGAAGAAGAATAGGGTCCATCTTTACTAGACGGGTGCTGCCCCCCGCCCTCTCCACCCCCCTCCCTCTTCCATTGTGAGTTTTAGATTAGTGATTAAATTGATTAGGCTAGGACTTACTAACACATTCTATTTCTCACTCCGATTCACTAACAAAAATTCTTCGTAGAGAGTGCTCCATGATGGCACTGATGACAGATATAATGTGAGAATCAGCAGACATCATTCATTCCTTTTGTGCGCTCGACAAATGTATGGGGGTTGCATGGCATTATTTGTATAACATACAAGAATTAATGCATATACTTACAACTGGGGGGATGGTTAAGGCCTAGCCGCTGTCTATCCTTTTGGCTATTACAATTGTCCATAAAATGGTTACAGTCTATGGTTATCTGAAGGGTACGATCATATTAAATAAAATATATCCCACAATTGAAGATACCTCTGCCATCACAAACATCTTGAACAACTTTATACGTTTCCCCCTTTTTATATCAATATGTAGAGACCTCATAACTACATGTATTTACATTCACTGAACTCACTCAACAGAAGTGCATGAGTAGTCTCGATTGTACAGAATATACATGATGTGTATTGTGGGGGCATTTCACACGTGTGTGTATATATGTGTGCATGTGTACCTTGTAACGCGGCATTGGAAGTAGCCCACACATATATGTGTGTATAAATTACTTCCAATCCCGTGCCGAAACTATTGAATTGATTAATGGTGGTGTAATAAAGAGTGACAGGAATTTACCTGGAAAATTGAACGGGAGGAAACATTTTTTCTGTGCACAGTACAATGCATTGAGGAGCACTCTGGAAGAATTTCTGTTGTTGGATTGGAATCTGAAAGAGGATATGTTAGGCAATGCAAATCATAGCCCTAAATATTACATTTAAAGCAAACCAAAACCTAATAAAATGTGGGTGGTTGGCTGGGGTGAGTGGTGCGTCGTGAACCATCAGGCAATACCAAATATGTCAATACAGCATCCTTTTTGACCCAAAGTGTCAGACTAAAAACCGATCCATCCTGGATGAGTTGAAGTACTCCATTGCCTAAGTTTAAATCAGTCAGCCGAAGAAATTGTCTTGCAATGCATTGGCATCTATATGCCCAACTGATTATCATAGACTGCTTATCTTTATTAATGCTTTTCAAGCAGGCCAACAGCATAATGTAGTTGAGAGGGTGTTGCCACAATCCATAGATAAGGCATATCATATACTACTGACAATAAACATAGCAACACAAACATTCACACACGCACGGATACCCACACACACAAACAATACCACCCCTTTATGATATATTCAACCACATATTTCTTGTCAGGAATGGCGGACAAACAGTGACAGTGTAAATGTGCATATTATTGCGCCTCCATCGAATTATAAATGCCGTGATTGAGCATGAGTATTTGTAGAATAAACAGTAGTGCATCTGCAATATCAGAAAATAAAGCACACGAGTATTTTGTCACACCTTGACTCAATACGCTAAGCACAGCTTGATGACAACCGTCAATTTACATGGCTTCTTTCGAAATAGATTCATTGATATGCTAGACCATGCATGGCGTTCTGACAAAAGGGGTTGCTTTGAATTTTACCTATTGCTGTCGTTAGAATACAATTCGCATCCAAAATTGATCAATCGATGAAAACTGTCTATTTTCAAAGGCTGTCGATCAGCCATCAGTATCGATGCATCAATTATCGATGCATCGATCATCGATCCCCCAATCATCGATGGTCAAAAGCTGTCGATCGATGGTCAAATCCTGACGATGTTCAAAAGGTTTTGATCGATGATCAAATGCTGTCGATCGATATCGATCGATGATCATAAGCTGTTGATTGAGTCGATCGATGATCAAAAGCTGTCAATAAATTTATCACTAATTTTTGACTCATTTAGCGTTCCATTCTTATATGAATTTTAACAACGTTTAGTGATGAAATGCAGTAAGTTTATCTAAGCAAATGATAGGAATCACTTATGAACGTGAAATTATATAGTACTTACATTAAAACATGCTGCAAGATGGATTCTTTCATTCATGTATATTCCAAAAAATACACATACAACATAATAAATCTGTTGCTATATTACAAATCAGTTCTATAACTTATTTTCAATTGGTCAAGGCAAGTTTGGTTGCAACTGGCATGATCTTACGTCATTTGAAAGCTATTATGCCTCTTCCGAATTTCACTTATACACATCTTGATATGATAAAAATACACTATTCAATTACACAAAACCTGTGATGAAAAAATTTATTTTATTCTTTATATAAACCAACTGATTAATTCGTATCTTATCTCGTCTCTCCCTTTCCCTGTTTTCCGCTCCCTCTTTCCATCATTTCACATTGTATCTGATTTTCTTTAAAGAATATTCAATAGAATACACACTCTAATTGATTTCCTTACAACCCTGATAGCTCCCACGTAATTAAAGGCACACTTTTCTTTTATTCTGTACAAGGATGTTGACATCTCATTAGATAAAAAGGCCTTCTAGCATATTTGGATGGGTCAGAAGCGGGAATTGAAAGCAGATTCAAACCACTCTTTGGTAAGGGAATATATTCAGATCCATGTTTAAAATACATGGACACTTCAAATGCAGAGAATGCAGAAAATTTAATCACTCATAGTCCTTGCATGGTTTGCTTATAGCCACATCTTCAGGCTCAAGTAAATTTGAATTGATGGATTTCTGCTAAAGACTAATTGAAATATGTGAATGATGATTGTACAGTATAGAACAAACAGCCTCTCCATCCACATATGGCTCAAGCCCGTGAATCCTTTGATAAGATTTTCTGAAACGGAAGGGATTGAGGAATAAACGTGTGTAGAATATGTATTTCTATAAATCTTACTTAATTAAGAGTATATTAACACTCACATCAGTTTATGTTACTTTAGTCACTTCGACGATAGGTTAATATAATTAAACCGCTGTTAATTCTATTGTATAGTACTTAGAATGATAAGTAGTAATTTGGTACTTATATTTCCATTATAAATACTTTAGTATTTTATTGCTAACAATGTCATCAATAACACATCAACCGTACAGATTGCCACACCTTTCTTTTAATAATTGAATCATTCATGATGTTTCTCGTTTTTTCTGAACATTTTATATAATACAATAATAGTATTAATTTACATCAATTCACATTATCTCACTAGTTATACATATATATTCTAAGAAAACAATTTCCAGGACCATGCCTACTGTCTCACACCTTACAGACAGAGTTCTAGCAGGTGCCAGAACCTGATTCTTAATTATTTTACCTTATAAACTTCAGCTTCATTAACGATTTGTTTTGAATTTTGATGATCCTACTACTGTGAACTCTAGACATAAAATTTGTTTTCTGAAGAAAATGAAACATGCATCTATTTATGATTGTAGTATATTGTAATAAGTACAAATATCATAACGATTTATAAACACCATCCTTAGAAGGATGATCTCCACATGAATATTGCGTGTGAGTTTTTTATGTAACAGTAGTGTACGGTAAAATTTTGTAATTCTTAATAAGTGTTTTAAAAAGTTCAATGCATAATTGTAAATAATATAAGTCTTTAATCCTACCTTACTTTATTGTTAGAACCCATTATCTTTTAACTCTCAAAAGATTTGCTGAACGTGCTGTGTCCTCTCACTGCTGACTTTTAGCCGCGCCAGAGGCACTGGCTTCATAGGAATAAAATTTTCATCTAAGTAATGATTAATTCATTATTACATATAAATGTCGAACGGATGTGACATCCATAATCATCTTTAGAAGTGATGATTTAACAACAAAAAGCCTCTTAGTAAACTCTTCCGTGCACATCATTGTATTCAAAACTGTAATATTTTCATTAATAAAACTTGAGCTAGAGTTGTATATAAATTTATCAATTAACAGACCACTGTCCGTAGATGAGATTTCATTTCCAGCTGTTCTTGAAAGTCTACGAAAGTACTCTAAAATCCATTAATTGCATTAATAGAGCATCTCACAATACATGTTGATTTATTTGCTTCATGAAAGCGTCATGCGAATGTTTGCAAGACAACAATTCATTATTGAGTTACGTTCCTGAGCTGTTTTTTTTTCTGACACGCAATTCTGGGAATATATATACTTTAGAAAAGCAGCGAATAGTAATAGATGAGCTACTATACTAGCTACTCTAACTATTGACATTACATGAAAACTAAGACGATGCTCACAGAGTCTTATTGGATCCGGGCTCTCCGCGTTGTCCGAGTGCTTACACGGATGTTTCTTGATCCAATTTGAGGAGTTTGTTTGACTTAGTCAAAATTGTGAATAATTTCAATACATAAAAATTACTTTGCTCGGGGTTTAGGAATTAGGCATGGTGTCATCTAAATATCGATTTTGGAGGGAAGATACTAGTCGCGTGCAACTCTTCGAGAAATGTACTAACCGCTAACAATTGGATACATTCTTGTTCGGGTGACGGCTACATGAGGGACTAGAGTCTCGCGTTTGAAATAATGGACACAAATGATATCTAACAAAGAAAGGGAGCATATAAGAATGAGATGGACAAAATTTTGGATGGCTAATATTTGCTTATTGAAATTGACCTAAGCATTAAAAATTAGTTAGGCATTCAATTTAAACCGCTATGTGACAGCTGTATATTATATTGCACATATGCATCAGAAAAAATTATATTACGGTACTTTTAATTAAATAAGGATTGTATACGGTACTTGCGAAATACTAATACTTGAAAAGAAAAAATGATTGCTAAACAGTACCACATAATTTTATTTGTGTACTTTATTGACGGCATGATTTTCATGCCGTAACTAAAAAAAACGTCAAACTCGTAGACAGATGTATATCCATAACCAATGACCCATATGAACATGACAAAACTTACGTATCTACCAAACTTTTCGTATTTACTATTGTCATTTCATTTACATTATTTTAACATGAAGATTACCATTAATAATGTTATAATCGGAAAAAAATATCCAGTTTCTATCACATCATCAGTTAAATGACGCTGGAGTAGTTCATCGTACCTTGCACAGCAGCAATACGTCCCAAACAAACATTTCACAACCATAAAAGACTCATGAATCAGATTCACATGAATATAACTAATCACGCGGAACAATTAGTTACACAGGGAGGTGATTTTGACTCGGGTGACTTGTTATATATAGCATTTTATAAACATTGAAGATGAACATGAATAGGTTCTTTATCCATATAGTGATGATTATAATTGTGATGACCATAATTAATTTCAGATATGAAAATTAGTGAAATTAGTTACTGTCATTCTATGGTGCTTAGACTAGTAAATTTACCATATTTTATTCTGCAGCTTCAGATACATGTAACAACTAATTAGGATTACTTTCTCATAGTTTGTTTGGCCGTGAAACCCAAAATATGGAGATGCAGGATAGTTCAGATGTCAAGAACAGTGCTCTCAGTCTTGTGGTTAAGCAAGTGAGTACAAAGTGTACCTCTCTTTGCAAGTCACAAATATTAGCAAAGCTGAATGCCTTCTTCAATCGAACATTCACTCTGAACACTAATTCTTTACTGTTCAATCTGCATCAAAACCGTACGTAAAACTAGTCACATGGTATAGATGTATCAGAATATTGCTCAAATTGTTTCATTACAAAATTATTCTACGTTTTTTAAGTACAAATATTTCGAGTGTGTAAGGAATGTTGGTGTCCTATCTCGTAAACAAAGCATAGATTTCTTTTATCCTTTCACAAGAGATAAAAGCAAAAGTTTTCATCGTGATATCCAAAATGGAAGCGTCATAAATCACTAATATGGAGCCTGATCAATTTCTCTCTGTTCTTGAACACTTAACTGCTAAAGGAGTGCCTATGTTCAAATAACAGCAGAGTTACTAGTAAATATCTCATTACTAAACATAGTTATTTGTATGATTCATGTATTCTTATAGCCAATACATTTTAGCATTGGCAATCTTCCACCATATTCGTTCAAACCTTATCGGTGCTGGTCTGAGGCGAGGATGTGTAAAACATAATACTTATGACCTTCGTAAATATCTTAAGGAAAGTATTCATATCCAAATGAGGCGGGTCTCATTCTAGTAGGAATACAGCTAAGCCGATGGTCTTTTCCAATTTAATTTTCTATTACGTAAGGCTGCCCCGATAGTAATCATCGAACTATATGGCATACAAAAGCAACTAACGTAAACCAAGTTAGTGGAAGTACGATAACTAATATCGTGGAATTTGTTCAACAGGCAAAGTACTAAAAAAATCAGTTAGTATGATAAATGGAAGGTTTATTTTGTCAGCATATAATTATATTATTATCTGGGGTATGTATTCTTGAATGAATAAAAAAAGTCATTTTGGACTTTTGTTACCTAGACTAAAACATCCACATAATTTTATATTTCTACATTAAAATACGTTCTGCCACAAAAATATCAATAGCTGTACAATTAACGAACCACATCAATGTGTCAGTGGACCTTAAATTTCCATTGAATGTTTAATGCACTTGCTCCAATCGTATATTCTAATAATGTATGCACTGTTATCTACATAGCAATGATCACATGTGCAAGTCTGAAGGGTCCGTTGTGATGTTGATCTACATTCTGCATTGATAACCGTCATGGATTTCTAAAGTGGCAATACCATGCATGGCACTGAAAATATTTTAACCTTAGTGCATAGATCATTAAATACTGGAAGTTTGTAAGGAACAATTCAAGAGTGCAAAAATGTAATATTACTGTCAATATTGTCTAATTTGAGTAAATGTATTAAAAATAAATTAAATATCTAGCTAAAGATCATAAAGCTTCATTAAATTCTAATGGAGAATTAATAAATAAACCTGATGCTACCAATTGCGTTCAATTAATGTTTAATCTGTTGCACAGAATGAATGACTGGCACAAAAGAAATAGTTCGGTTTGAGATATTTAAATAAACAAAAGTAGAAACTTCATACAACTGCTGAAGAAATGTTTCATATCTGTTCGTCTTTCATTTGCAAGTGGAACTCGTTGGCATGCAATTTGTGATGTTATAAAAATCTTATGACAGCATCATAGTATATGATGAAGGAATGTATACATCGAGGTTACAGCGAATCTTTAAATTGTGAAAAAAACATTAAGGTCAAAACGAATGATTGCTACAAAATTGGAGAATATAATGTTAAAACCCAAAGTGTGACAGATGTCATTGCTTTAGTACCTAATAAGATTGAGCACCATTAAAAAAGATCAGAGGCTCTCAACTATTTACATTGTTGACAAGTATTATTTTTGATATTGAAAATGTTTTGTATTATCACAGTGTTTATTGTACTTATTTGTAAAGCACTTCTAAGTGATAACCAGCCAGGGGCAAAATACTTATGGTGGTCAACTGAAACTTAATGGGAATATATCCTTTCTTACAAGTATTCGTTGATTCATTACATCGTACAGCTTTTATTCTTGCAAGATTCCTGTTTGATTCTTTCGGCGAAACTGACAAAACACATACGATGTCCCAACTAGAACATCAGTCTCGCTGCAATGTGAATTCAGAACATTGATCTAAATATGAGTACAGTTATCCAAATCCGGCCTTTTTAAGATAACATCCTAGATCTGTCAGTGTGCTAACACATCTTGTTCTACAGTGCGATACAAGCAAAAGATGCAGTGTTTGGATAAATTGTCTTCATTTATGCATTTAGCTATAGCATTACATGTCAAATATGGTTGTATCATGGGCAATATCCCCATTGTATTGCAATTCTTGACATGTAATTCAAGAACAAGTGATGGCTGTGTTCCGAAGCTGTATGGGTTCTGGTTCATAGTTTCATTTATACGTACTTGAAAGTTATGTGCGCATTTTAACCTGAATTGTCAAGGATTTCCAGTGATGTGTGAAGCCAAAAAGCCCGTTGTGTTAGACGTCATGTGTGATGAAATGACCACTGCAAGATAATACGTCTATTGAGCAGTGTATGTTGTACTTCAGCTAATCCTAAAAACCACCTTTATATTTTGCTGATCGTAAACATCTGTGTGATGTGCATACGTATGTAACATGGATTTGTGGATGCATTTATATTTGTGAGTGCATTTTAGTGCATGCTTTGACATGTTATAGATCCTCACTATGTCTATGTTCCTGTTACATTGGGCATATGTTAAATGTAATCTGTGCGTAAAGCCTGCAGGATCATGTGCTTGCACATCAGATTATCAGGATGGTTAGGTCTGTTAATGATAGCATTAATTCTTATCTTATGATCATACACCAACTCCATCATTTAATAATTCTATAAAACCCAAATCACATTATCCTAACACTCATGCATACAAACACACAGGTTCACACACACACACAAACACACACACACCACAGCACACACATGCCATGTACATTTGTGGTGAGCGATGCTCTGTGCAAGGATGCTTAGTTATCGAGCGTTCTTAAAGGCACTACGACATCACAGCCAAAAGTAATATCATTTTGCACGTCCTTACACTTCACCCTGTATGGCCATGTATATTACAGTGTTTTGTGGACAGCCCTCTCGGAACTCTGCGTTGTCCCATCACAGGCGGGCACAGAAACTTCTCAATATTGGCCTGTACCCACTTTTGTTGCACGTTGACAGGGCGATCTGCTGTTTGCATCCGGTTCGTCTTCCCAGCACACAAGGGTCAGCGTTTTCAGGACTTTGTTGTCATGCGGATCCCCCGACAGTCCTTATAAGAGAATAGGCGTATATATGACGCCTAGGCATACATGGTATGGTCATTCAAACACAGGCAGAACTTGCAAAGGACAGGTCTCCAGGCACCTTGCCCTACCAATAGTTGACGCTGCACTTCATGAGGCAATTACTGCCTCAGCACTACCGACAGCACTCTCTAGAGGGAGTGGTCAGAGCACCTGTTGGGATGAGGTAGCTGTTAATAGTGGGTGAGCCTGTCGCTTTGCTGCACCCGATGAGTGACAATCAACTGCCAAAGGAGACGTACATGCAGCTGTGGGATGTTTTCACTGAAGTACTGTTGCTTTGTTGTGACTGGAGTTTTTATAGTTCACTGTGTACTGTTCTGTTATATTTATTTTGCGCCCAATGATAGACTTGACCACAGCCTCTTTACTGCTGTGTAATATGTTGTAGTGCCTAGTTGTAGAGGTCACATCCTTTCATTGTTCTGTAGGCTCTGACATGTTGTGATGGCCTTTTGGGAAGAATGATTTTGCAATGTTCTTATTTACTTATGGTGTACTTTGAGTCTGTGAGGATGTGTATGTCATTGTATGTGTGAGTGTTTGTGTGAGCATTTGATGCCTGTAGTTAACCACAATCACGATGTCACCAATAAATAATTAAAGCATCCAGTATAGTGGTAATGGGTTGTGTCTGTTGTCAACTCTGTAACATTCGTATATGAGCTAGGATCTTGATATCAGAATAGACAATGGTGGGCTGCGGCCCCCCTTCTTAAGTGCATGATGTACATTTTACATTCAGTCCTTACACAGAAACACACAAATACATATGCACACAAAAGCATGCATGCAATCTGCAAAATGGACAAGGTTGGCTAAGCATACATGGTGTCTAACTGTACATCTGTATACAGACACGACACAACCAAGCTAAGAAGCTCAATCTTCATGCGAATTCTCCAAACCTGGTAATGAGAGATATATGCAAGTTAGTTATGTAACGATAGTGTGGATATTACAGTTACAGCACGTGACAGAATTTTAAGAGCAATCTCACCGAAGGTACAGATGTGTCCATGCATGTCAGGTGCTACATTTGAAGTCTTTGATGTCGACTTCTGCTAACTATTAGAGAATTTAGAGATTGGGACCAAGATTGGTGGTGGTACATTTGGGACAGTTTTTAAGGACATGTTGCTTGGGTATAATAATAATTATAATTTCTGAGGTTGAGATCAAGAGAGTTTTCATACATACGATTGTATTTATTGCTCAGAAATTGCCATAATCTTTTATGAAGCTCGGTGGCATCAGTTACACTAATGGAAGTTTTCTTTGAAGTGAGACAGCTGCTGCTTGTGACAAGCTATATCATCGGAATCAACCAAGAACAACTCATTCTCATTTCCCACCATTCTTCTGAAATTAATTATTCATGCTTCTACCAAAGATGTTAGTTAAAGCTTGACACAGCTAAGAACACGTTTAATATTACTTGCCTGCAAATAACGAAGGCTCTACCATATATGCATGGCGGAATTTCACCAAGATATAAAACCAGCAAATATTATGGTAACCATGAATATAAAGTGAACTGGACAATATATTACACAGGTAACACAAGTATTTGTAGGGTAAACCAAAACGTCTAGGTCTCAAAATGCAGGAATGATTGCATACAAAGCTCCAGAAATGTTTAGAGATGCTAAGCGTTCCACCATTGTGGACATGTACCCCTTTGGCTGTGTTTTATAGAGTTTACAGAAACGTGGAAGAGATTGTCCTTAGCTCATCCTCAAATCAATGGTGTCTGGGCTTCCTCTTCTTCCTCCCTGTAATTTGGCAGGCTCAAGTTCTCCTCACAGTCTTTACCATGCAAAAAACGTAATGTAGGCAAGTACACAAATACACTTTATATATATACTTTTCGATATGCTTCAGAGCGGCCATTGCACTGGAAATATTCCTGATGGTGTTTATTTGTTTGAACAAATTCTCATGAGCATTTATAAATACACTATCTTTACAGAAATTTGCACATGCATGGGGTCTGCAGAGATTTATAGCAACAGTTGTGAGGTAGTCATTAATAGACAATGGTGAACAACAGTTCATATAAACTGCCCCTGCATGAAAATGTTCGTGGTCTATCATAGCATGTAGCATCATCACCATAGCTCTGAAACATTTGCTAAAACCATTTGATCACACAACAGACTTGTCATAAACCTTTTTCGCCTTATAATCATATTTGGTTTGAAGTAGCCTCCATATCACTCGAAAACCCAACGAGCAGTTAGTTCATGCTGTAATATAATTAAAGTTACTTATTTGCAGAAGATATAGCTATACCGGCAACCTATTAACCCTGATTGTATCGAACCAAGCTGATAGCGGTGTTTTACACACGTTCTGCCGTTTGAAGCCCATTGCTGCATGATTTTGTTTCAACCACGTCAGGCTGTACGAAGCAAACAAAAATATTTTATGCATTTGCTTTATGCAGAGGCTCACACAACAAAACACACAAAAAATCAATACATTCTCTATGAGAACGTTGGTGCTATATAGTATTGGAAGGCAATAGGGAGTGTCAAAAGGAAGGAACCAAGGGTCTAATAATAAGTAGGGGATCTATGTTTTGCCCATTTGTTGGACATTATGTTTGCGTCAGCAGACATGCCAACCCTCACGCATTTGAGGTTTCTCTCACGCTCTCACGCTTGAAGATTATTTATCTCACGCCGGAAAGTATTTAAACCCACGCACAATAAATTCACAGCCAAATTGTAATTTATTGACCTACATCATTAGACCTCGTATTTGGCCCAACGCAAGGGGTCCGGACCCTCCACCCCGGGGCTCGTATTTAGGGCAACGCAAGCGGGATACAACCCCACCTCGTATTCAGTTATGTGTGCCTGGGGACCAGACAATTTATTTTAGGTCTGTTCCCCAGACCAAGGCTGCTTTATATTTGTGAAAACGTCGTTCCTCCACTTACTCCAGAGATCTTAAGGATTGCATGCCTAACGGCAGAATCCACCAAATAAATAATAAATAAAATAATGTCATGGACTGGTGGAGCATTAATGATGGACATTTCAATATAGCAAAGATGGCACAAGTATTTGGGTGTTCCATCATCAAGTGCACCTGCTGAACATGTTTTTTCACAATTGAAGCTAATCCTTGACAGAAAGAGGTGGACAGGCAGAAAGGATTTTGCTTTTACGCTGCAACAAGACCTTCAGTGCCTAGTTTCCATCCTCGCCTCTTTATTGAAGGTGACTCAAGTAGACGAATGCTCCAGCACACAACCTGGTGCGATGGTGGGTGGTGTTGGGGGAGGTAACGAACTGCCTTCAGTCAGCAGTATGTTACAGACTATACTTACACGCCTTGATAAGTTGGAGAAAATTTAATTCATGTCTCATTCTTTGTTTTTATCCGTTGAATCATTGCTATATGTACATCTATTGCATCTGGTATCATCTAAAGGAATTGGTATAAAGCCGCATCTATACACAGTCATATCGATGTGCAAATTGCAAACAGCATGCAGTGCATGCATGCGGAGTTATATACGATGCCAATACCGTAATACACGCATGCAAGTTTGACTTTGAACGACTAAGACCGTCTGCCGTGACCGTTAAGTATGAACTGGCCGTTTTTGACGGTCCAAAACTGACCGTGACCGTGCCGGATAAGTTTCAAACGGCCTGCCAGTGATCGTGACCGTATGGACTGGTTACGGCTATCTCTAGCCGTGACCGCGACCGCCAGAGGTCTATTCCGGTCAACTGGCCGTCCGTGACTTCCTCCAATCGGTCAACCGCGGCAACACTGGTTTGCGTTCGAAATAATACTTCCCTGGTCTGGGTGGTAATTATGAATAGCCGACATAGACTCGTCCCCAGACCCGTGCTCATCAGGGGCGGTGGAAGGTATATTGGGGCTCTAAAAGCGGGGATATTTAGCGGGTTAGGGTTACAGTATTCCTTTTGTCCGCCGGGGGCGGGAGGAGTAATAACTCCCCAACCCATTACAATCTATCTGTACTGTTAGCATTTGGCATACAGCTAACAATCAATCGGGACAGCCTTCGCTTCACATTGTCAAGCACGCTCACGGGAGGGGGGGGGGGGGGGGGGGGGCGAGATGAGCCCTCCCGCGCGAATTGTGGAAGCTTTCGATGCCCTAATTATATTTATGCACGAAAAAACTCACACGATTCAAGAAAACTAGCTCTATGAATATTATTAGTTGAGAGGGGGGCCCCCTTTTCCCCATCGTGCGGTCGCCCTACGGCGACTTTTCTGGATGTCATTATATAAATGCGCGGGCACAGGCAAACGGTAAAGGTATACGCGAGCGATCTCGCGGGCAAGGAATAACAATTGTACTATACCGGTTATTGCTTGGTTAGGAGGGGCTGAGCCCCCCCCATGTCATTATTGGGGGGGCTCGAGACCCTCCAGCCCCTCCCCCCTTCCGCCGCCACTGCTCATTTTCTTCAGCTTGCAATTCCTCGAACTTCTTAAACAAAACGTCTTATTTGCTTTAGCACGACATGACGTAACGATTATCGCTGTAAACAGTATACACAGGGAAAAAAAACCGTGTTCCGAACCTTGGGTTTTATCCTATCGACCTTGGGATCTGTTCCATCAAATGTATTCACTGTTGCCTTAGGCACTTTGAATACGTTTGATGGAACAGATCCCAAGGTCGACCCAAGGTCCGGAACACTATTTTTTTCCCCTGTGATATGGGTCTGGGAGCAGTGCCCACGGAGCCGGGGGGCGGGGGGGGCAAGGGGGGCAGCTGCCCCCCACTTTTTTGGCCGATTATTTTTAAATGTAACGATGCAGTATAATTTGCATGTAATACGTACATACAAGCATGCAGCCGCACCGCGCGACCAGCCTTTTGTTCTTTTGTTATTGTGCAGTGCATCCACCTCAAGTCATAGTGATTTGATTGTTTACTTGACGAAGGGGCTAGGGAACTCCGAAATATATTTGCTTATGTTAGATAGCCTGCCAACCGATTGGATTCGAACTCTTATTGCCGGGTCGGTCCGCTACATACGCAATGGGAGTCTCCTTAATATATAGCATAGCTACGTTCTTCCTAGTAATCTAACCATGCTTAAAGATATCGGCAGAATATTTTAATTTGAGTAATGAAGCACGTGGTACTGCAGATGTGCCAAACGAAGATGATGACCGTATATACTTGACCAGACGACATACCGACACCCGAGGATAGCCGTACTTGCAATGTGAAAAAAGTTACTGCTCAAATGTTCATGTCTGGAGCTATACTATTTTGCGCGACTTTCTGGACAATCACCCTGATCGATATGAGGTATTACTGTGCGCGAAGGTTGTGTTGCAACTTAATTGCTAACATGGAGGAGTACTGAAATCTCCCCCCCCCCCCCCCCCCCCCCCCCCCCATCCCCCAACCTTATAATACCCTCCCCGGGCCCTGAGGAGATAAGAACGCACTTATTCCGGCAGTGGCGTAGTGTGGTGGTTGAGCGCCCGGGGACATAATGCAATAATGGCGCCGCCCCCCCCCCACAAATAAAGGGGTGGATCTAGGATATTGCAGCGCGAGGGTTGGTAGGCAGCTGCAATTAAGGGCGGAGAGGGATATGCCGGGCCTCGATCATACCAGCAAGGGGGTATGCAAAGCTCACCCAAAGGGTCTGGGGCGGAGCCCCAGCCGCTTTGCAACTTTAGCACTTTTTAAGCCACAAAAACATGATACTTTCGCATACACTGCATTTGCTTCCGCAAGCAACCTATGCCTTCGCACGTACATTCAATCGTTTACATTAGGAAATTTAGTTTGGGGAAGTATCCGCCTCCGCAGAACTACCCTCGCGCTATGGCTGGCGCTATGTGTACCTGTCTGTACGATAATGGCTAACCGCTCACTGCCATTGTGAGCCTGTGCATAACAGGCTCACAATGGCAGCGAGCGATAACCCTGAAGTTGTTCAACAGATTATGGAGGTGACGATTGGATACCGTATCTTCAATGTCGGTGATTAGAAATAAATTTAAAAGTTTGCGTGCAGATCGAGTAGTCTGGGGACCCCCGACTGACGGCTGTACTATCGGGTCCCCAGACTACAGATCGAGTGCAGATATTTGTTAACAAGACTCAAAATGTGCCCGCGCCCCGCGGGCCCGTTCGCGTAACGAGATAATTATCTGTGCAAATTGTATATTTTGGCGCCCCCTAAACCCCTGGGCCCGGGGACATATGTCCCCCCCTGCTCCCCTCGCTACGCCACTGTATTCCGATCTCCCAAAAAATTGGACGTACCAATTTTAAGTGTATATACGTAATGACACTGACGTAGCCTTATAATACACGTGCGTCATTTTTAGTTGCTGATTAACATAGGTGTAGGAAGCGGAGGGGGGGGGGGGGGGGGGGGGGGGGGGGGGGGGGGGGGGGGGGGCAAGGAGAACTATAACCCCCTCACATTTTGTGCCCATGTTTATAAATAAAATTATATTAAGATCGGTTAACTGATAGACCACGGGGTTACGTTGCATGCTCAGATTATAAACAACTAACCAAGTTTTAGATAATATTGGAATAATAGACGTGAACATATACCAAATGTCGGGCGTTACAACTTCTTTTGGAATCGTCAGATTGTCTCTAAATTTTGTCAAACACAAGATAATAAACAGTATTAGGAGTCCGGATACTTTTCTAAGTGGTCTGAATCTCGGATCAGGGTGTTCTGATACGTTCATGATGTGTCATTTTTAGTAATGGGTAATACTGTTAAGACGAGAGTTTATTTTTTAAAGTCAATACAGATTACCGAAGAAGAATCTGTGTACTTTGTCAGTAACTAAGCAACTGCCATAAATGTTACGCCGTGAACCAACAGGAGGTATGCTATATCATGCATACGCGAAGAGTATTGAAAACTCGGACGCAAATTTAAGGAACAAGATGGCGGCCAATTATTTGCAGAGTTGTAACATACCTACTGAAAAGAGTTGTACAAACATTTCAACCATTAGCACATTTTTTCTTTGTCATATTCAGATGGGGCTAAAACGTCCAGCCGTTCTAACACAGACCTCTTCGGTTCAGCCTGTTATGCTACATTCAATTGAACCTATTGTAATTGATCGTAATATCACACTCACAGCAGAAATCTACTGGGTTTTAAAAGTGGTTTCCAGTCATTATTCATTGAAATCCAGTGAAAGCATCAAAGGTGTATTTCAGCTTATGTTTCCAGACAGTGGAGTAGCTAAACAGTTCAGTTGTGTGAGAAGAAGTGTGCATATTTAGCTACGTTCGGTATAGCACCATAATTTGTGTCCCTTTTGAAGACTAAGATTAAATCTGAAACAACCTATGTGATGAGTACTTGAACATTAATATGCAAAAAAAAAAGAAACAATTAGACATTCATGTTAGGTATTAGAATCATAATGAAGTTGTAAATTGATATCTTACTTTCCACTTCTTCTTGGGCCACGCAACAGCCGATACAGTGTTTGAAATATTTGAGTCTGTTGGCAGTGAACTTGGCTATTCTGGTCTAGTGCAATTATCTATGTATGGACCAAACGTAAATCAGAGAGTTTTTGAAATGGTTCAAACTAGTGTTCAGACTCAGACATCTAAGAAGCTTTTAAATGTGGGTAGCTTGGGCTGCATGTATTACATAATTTCTTCCGAGATGGTGCTGCTGCTACACATTGGAACATAGAACATGCCCTAAGCAGTTTTTGGTGGCTTTTTAAAGACTCCCCAGCTCGTCGTGAAGATTTTACAGAAGTAACTGGGTCAAGTATTTTTCCACTGAAAGTTTGTTCACATCGCTGGGTTGAGAATGTTCAAGTAGCTGAAAGGGCACTTGAAATTTTCCCTCAAATGGTAGCGTATGTTAAAGCTGAAAAAGCTGGTAAAATTAAAGAACCAAGGAACAAATCGTATGAAAATGTTGAATTGATAGTTGAAGACACCACGTTTGAGGCAAAGTTAAATTTTTTTCTAATCATTGCAAAGGATATTCAACCTTTATTGAAATATTATCAAGCTGAATGGCCGTTGCTACCATTATTTGCACAGGATATAATCAACTTAATTAAAGCTAGGTTTCATGGAGAGGTTTATTAAACCTGATGTGATGAAAACAGTTACTTCAATGGTAGCATTGATAAAAGTTGATATTTTAGATACAAACAATCACACCAAAGTATCAAGTATAACGGTTGGTTTTGTTACCGATTGAATTCTGCGTGGGATAGGTGCAAGCAACAGAGAACGGTTGGTGTTTGAGTTCAAGATGAACTGCAAACAGTTTTTAATCAAAATGGTTCAAACACTGATAGACAAATCTCCTGTTTGTTCTCCACTTGTTAGAAATATGATTGTTTTGGACCCAAGAGTATTTTTGTCATTAGGATAACAGTCAGTTGGTAGAAAACTGACAATCATTTTGCGTCATATGACTCAAGATGGTCGTCTACAGGAAGGCAAGTGTGACATTATACTAAAGCAGCTTGACAACTTCAACGATGCTGCTACTGTTTCAAATTACTTTTAGTACTTTCAATCCACACTGACAATTACAGAATCGATACATTTTATTACGATAAGCTAGCAAATAAACCAGAGTTTGAAGACCTGAGGGGTGTCTTCAAGAATTTACACTTCTTTCTCATGGGCAAGCTTCTGTAGAACGTGGATTCTCTGTTAACAAAGAAGTTATGGTCCAGAACCTTGCAGAACAATCACTTATAGCTCAGCACATAATCTGTGATTATGTGAAGACTATTGGAGGCATAGCCAATGTTACATGTTCAAAAGAACTACTAATTTCTGCTACCAGTGCAAGACAGAGGTACCAAACACACCTTGATGATCTGAAAAAGGAAAGAGAATCCATAAAGGTAAGTGAACGGAAACGAACACTGACAACAGAAGTTGCTGAAGTAGAAGGTCAGAAGAAATGACTAAAGGAAAACATTGATTCTCTTATTCAATCGGCCGGTAAGTATGCTGAAAGAGCTGAAAGCAGTGGTGACTTAACCCTCATTACAAAATTCAATGGCTTCAGAAAGAAAATAAGTACAATTGAACACTATTGAATTGTGCACAACTGAAGGAAAAGATGAAGGAACTAAAGACTATGTAGTGCTGTCTGTCATACGTGACATTATGATTGATAACAGTTTCATACTGTACAGGATAATTCAAAATATGATATGTACATATTGTGATGTATGCCATCCTTGAAAATAGCTACAATTGGTACTTGAAAGTCCTTGAGAAGTACTTGAAATCATTTTTCTATATTCTGTACGAACCCTGTAATGAGAATACTTTAGATTGACCTCATTGATATGAGGCATACGCCAGATGACTCCTACAATTACATTGCACACTACATGGATCATTGGTCTAAGTTTCACCTCATGTGGCCTCTGATGAGGAAATCTGCAGTGGAGGTTGGTGTAGGGCTTGCAACAAAAGTGTTTCCTTACTTGGGGCTTCCTAAGGTACTGCAGTCTGATAATGGCAGGGAGTTCGTAGATGAAATCGTCAAAGAAACACTGACATTATGGCTAGGTCAAGTTGTGATAATAAATGGGTGTCCCCGCCATTCTCAATCTCAAGGATTGGTGGAAAAGGGTAACCACTGAGTAGAGATGCAAATCCAAGCAATAAAACAGGAATGGAGAGGCACAGGAAATGTTCCATGGACTGATTGGTTGCCACGCATTCAATGTATGTTGATTGTAAGACAAATGCAATTTTAACCATTTACTTACACATGCAGATAACCTTAACACACAAGTGTGCCGCACCTTGAAGAAAAGTCCATATGAAGTGGTTTATGGTCAACTCCCAGAACAACACCATTTGCAGAA
Organism: Eunapius fragilis; assembly: GCA_963681505.1. NCBI lineage: Eukaryota > Metazoa > Porifera > Demospongiae > Spongillida > Spongillidae > Eunapius > Eunapius fragilis. The sequence goes on along the minus strand of OY811986.1, from coordinate 3,019,058 downwards.
CTTCCTAAAGGAAAGGAACCATGTGTCATGGAGGAAGAAGTGGTTGATTTGATGGATGGTAAGCACAACGTGTATTGATCTTACATGTGTGCATGTATGTGACTATTCAGAATTTTTAACAGGGTTTTTGCTTTTGTCGCTTCAATATTATAAACAGTCATACTCCTTTGTCAGTGTTTCCTTTTCAATTTCCAACGCATACTCCATCAGTGTCTCCTCTTCGGCAAGCATCTCACAGTCAATCAATCACCTCTCATATTAAGCCATCAAGATTTACTCGTTCATCAGTGTCTCCTGTTTGGCAAGCATCTTCAATCACCCCTCCTGTTAAGCCATTAAGTTTTACCTATTCCGCAGTGTCTCCTGTTTGGCAGGCATCTTCAATCACCCCTCCTGTTAAACCATCAACTTTTACTCGTTCATCAGTATCTCCAGTCCAATCCGCATCTCACAGTCCTTCAACCACTTCTCTTGTTAGAAATTCACCTGTAAGTACTTCAAATCCTAACAGCCCTACGTTAATATTGCCACCCTCACAAATTCTTCCTAAATCATCAGTTTCAAATGAATAATCGTTGCTACTCTTGTGTCCTGCACAAATTAGTAACTCTCATCTGGATGATATACCATCTCCCATTAAACCTCCACTTGCAAAAAGAATGTCATCAGACATAAGGTTAGTTTTGTAATACACATGTATCCATACTTATTATACATAAGCCCCCTCCCCTCAGTGAACCTTCACTGTCAACACTTACTACCAGCACATGCCATGTAAACATACGTGAGGCAGCTGATAAAGAGTATCTCAAAAATATTGAAAGAATGAAGACCCAGTATGCCAAGAGGAAACGACATCAATGCAATACCTACTGTGCAGGAGATACTGTTACTGTGCGGGTACCCAAAAAATGAGCGGTCATCAATCGACATGCCACGTCTGCTGTAATATGTTAATGAAGTTAGACATGATCTTTACCAGCTACAGTAAGTTACTTGTGAATTTTGTATGTAAAGGTAGTTTTTTAAAGCTCTCTGGACATGGGTTGTGTTACCTAGAGGTTTGCTTTGAGTAACAAATTTGGAGTGCATATATATGGGGTGGGGTACTAAATTTTTCACTGCAGAGATATTAGTGATGAATTTAATTTCAGGAGTGAACATGGCATCTTATCTAACTGGTATCCAAGTGACGAGCTAATGCCATTTAAGGGGTCTGTACCATTTCCATACATTAAGGACCATTTCAAACTGCCTACCGTAACACTGAGAGAAGCTGCTCAGACAGGAAGAGACAATGTATCTGCAAGAAAGGTTGTAAAGATAAACATTGTGCTTGTAGAGCTGCTGGATTTAATTGCAACAGGTCATTGCAACACGAAATCCAAATCATGCGCCAATCAAATGGAGTCAAACTGTGCAATAACTGGCATCACAAAACTTGAACAATCTACCACTAAAAAGGCCTACAAAACTCAACCAAAAAGTGGAAAGGCTCCTGCAAAGAATGGTACAGCTACGTCTGTCTCGATGAAGCTGTGAAGCAAGGTAGATGGTTTGAAGATGCCCACATTAATGAAGCTATGAAAATGATTCAGAGCCAGTTCCCATCTTTGGCAGGATTTTACAACTGTTTATTAGGTCAGAACCTTTCCTTCCCAGTAACTAATGAAGCATTCATTCAAATACTTCATGTTGAAGGAAATCACTGGATTGCAATCAAACATGTATCGTCTGATTGTGTAAACATTTATGACAGTGTGCACAGTTCAGTATCTACTGACATAAAATTGCAAGTTTCCTTGCTTCGCACTGGAAATCAATGAATAGCATTGAAAATCCGCAATTTCAAAACGGAGCTTCTGACTGTGGTGCATACACTATAGCATTTGCTACTGATTTGGCTTACGGCAACAACCCAGCTAGTCGAGAATATGAATAGGCAAAGTTACGGTCCCATTTTCTTGAATGCTTATCTAAAAAACAGATTGTACCATTTCCATCGAAGCCAACAAAGCCAGGAAAGCCCACATATATATATATATATATATAATTATATATATATATATATGGGACACCTCTAAATCACCCTTATGGTACATAAGGGTGATTTAGCTGATAAGGGTGATTTAGCTGGACACTGTCCCATATATATATATATATATATAATTATATATATATATATTCTGCACATGTTGTATGCCAGCTGAAGCTGATATACACATACATGTACAATTCATGGGTTGGTGTGCTGCATGTGTTTACTGTAAACTTCATGCCATTTATCAAGAATAGGCAGTTCACAAAAATTGCGCAACTTAACTAACGGACCGAGCATAGTACGATTTTGTGAAACAATTTATAAATATTGTGCAAATTGTGAATTCACAAATTGCGCAGAGCAATTTATAAATTGCGCAAATTCACAATTTGCACCTAACAAATCTAAGTATCTATCATACACACATATGTAAATAATCAGCATGTGCATGGAAGGTTATAGTATACTGGTTACTGCGATTTGGCCTACTTACAAAGAGGTGGTCTGGCTGAATTGAGGGTGGGAGATATACTAAGTAAGTGCTCTTTCATGGTGTACTTCAGTTTATCAACTGGGTGGGTAGTAGACGAAACTGTGCAGTATGTTCAGTATAGCCTGTTGAATTTGGCATGGATGGACTCTGCACCTTGTTCACCCATTAACCCAAATCCCATCCTTTGGTTCATTCTAATCCAATCTGTTGCATGATCCTCAAGCATGTGCATCTCATCCAGGAAGGTAGAACGGAAGTTTGCCATGAAAGCTGAAATGGCAAGTTCTAAGGATATATATTATAATACTATAGGATGTATGTGATTATGGTTGTCTCCAATATCATTGCATCCTGCTTCAGATAAATAGCTTTAGTTGTAAAGGAAATGGCACTTGCCAAACAGTGAGAGTGTGTTTTGGTAAGATTTTCAGCTTCCAACAGAAGGGTGGGTGCCTCACTTTGGCCTACTGCAATGATGCATGAGAACAGGGTTTCCATGTTGTTGGGCTGTGCCGGAACATACAAGTTTATCATTGTTTAGCAAAGGATGTACTGTTATGTATATGTACCTCAAGTGTCTTGTGCACTTGATTTCCCACGAATGCACCACCATGATAGTTCTGACGGCGTACTCAAAATGATTGAAGGGCTAAGTCAATTGTTTTGACAAAAAGCCCTTCTTTTGATCCGAAGCCTTTTTTGACATCTTCCTCTAAACTTTGTATCTTCTTTTCCTGTTGAAATTATATGACATAGGGCAATTGTAATACAATTATGCACTTACTGTTATCCCTATTAGCTCCCTGCAGATTTTGGAGTGTTCCTCAGGGCTGGTCACAATGCTGTTAGCTTGGCCTATTATAATTGCTAGGTACATTTTCACTTCAATTAACATCTCTAGGTTTTGTTGCTCTGCACCGTGATCCCCCTTTCCTTTTTTAAGCTCTTGCAATTTCTGTACAAATGCTGCAAATGAGGGTGACAAGATGCCCTCTCTGCTGTGTATTAATGCTACCTTTAGGTCTAACTCATGGCAAGCATCTTCCAGAAGCTCAAATAGCTTTAGAAATATACCCTGGCTAATGTGAAGACCAGGCAAGCAGACCTATGTAAAATGATGTTCTATACACTACAATAAGTCTGTGGTTCATATACATACCTGTGATGGAGGGAAGGGTATGGAGATGCAGTTATAAGATTCTTTAACCAGTTTAGCATCTCCACAAGATTCCATGAAGCTCTTGTGATAGTTATGGAATGATTGAAGTGAATGAACTTCGCTCAACCCCCTAACAGATTTAGATATCTGCATCTCGTTCAAGCTTATCAAGCACCATAAGCAAAGATGTCGACCTATTATAATACATATGATGGGCATGCATGTATATTTATACCACAGGGTCCTGACAGGCCATACAGTTCAGAGAGAAACTGATAGTCTCCACAAATAAAAAATTGTTCCTAAAATTATGCCAGTAAGAAATTTAGTTACTTTGGCAACCTCCAGTTCAAGCCTTCAATTTGAGCCTTGTAGCGGTCAAGTGCCACGTGCAGGCCATAGCAGTGTCACGTGCCTCAAAAAGGAAAACATGCATGTGTTTTGAACAGAGCTGGGTGTGGGTGTGTTGACAATTTTTTAATGAATTTCCACCTTTGTCTCCACCCACTTTAACCCAAATATCTGTTTGTGGAATTCTTCCGTTGTGCCTTGTAAGTCTACCACATCTATTGAATGCAAGACAATTAACACTGACTAGCGTGTATTAATGTACAGTAAAATTTACTTCTCATTCTAACAGTTCAAACAACTTTGCTTGGAGATTGGGGATAAACACATGTGGGGCTCCTCTGATCTCTTCACATTTATTAGCAGTTACAAAAGAAAAGGGGGCAACCTCAGCATCCATGTTATCAACAACCAGAGTGCTAGCAAGCTGACGCTGCCTCTCTCACTGGAGTGTGAGAAATGCCAGATCCCTTCTGCCATCTGTGCATTCGTTATGTACATTAGTGCGCAAATTATGGCTAAACCAACCTTCTAATGATCCTTAATTTATTCCATGGCAATACAAGATCAGCCTTTATAGCTAAACCTTGCTCTGGTGGAATTTCAAGTGGTATCCCTGCTTCCTTTAGAAGTTTACTTCTTTCATTCTTACTAAGGCTCCTGATTTCCTCATGAAGAAGTGTTGATACATCATTGCATGTGAGTACTTTTAGACTGTTTTTGAAACGATAACGTGTTTTCCTGCTAGTTTTGCTTACGGGATACTTAGATCTTGTGATGCGTGCAAGTGTCAAGGGCTAAAAATTCATGCATTATCACTACACTGAACAATAGAAAATGTAACCTACTCGTCCACCTGTAGGAATTTTGATGATAGCAGGCTCTGCGCTTGAGGACAGCATTCTTCGGATAACTACCTCTGGTGTAGTTGTAAATGCTTTAGGTGAATTCTGGTTTAATGGTACTGGAGCCATTGTGCATTGGGGAACCATTGCGGATTGTAGAGGCACTGTTGATTGTGGAGACACTGTTGACTGTGGAGACACTGATGATTGTGGAGTCACTGTTGATTGTGGAGACACTGTTGATTGTGGAGACACTGTTGATTGTGGAGACACTGTTGAATGTGGAGATTGCAAAGACACAGCTGATTGTGCAGACATTGTTGGCTGTAGATAGACTGCTGATTGTTGAAGCACTGCAGCTGAATGTGGAGACACTGCTGAATGTGGAGACACTGCTGAATGTGGAGCACTGTTGATTGTGTAGACAGTGGTGAAGACAGTGCTGACTGTGGAATCTGCAATGTCCTGTTACCACCAGTAGTTGAACTGCAATTATGACTCCGGTAAGACCCAGCCCTTATGTCACATTGCAAGAGCTACAGTGCAAAAGATTGTAATCAACAAACTAAAGTATATTCCAGGAGCTTGCTTCACTGAAGTGACAGACAATGAATACTTACATGGACATAAAAGGTCTTCATTTTGTACCAAGTGCCATGCAAGACAGTCTGTGCATGCAATGGCCTCATAAAGTAGCTGAATTGGCCTGTTCAAGATGCCACAACAGATAGAGCATTTCAACTTGTCCAGTGCTGATTGTGATTGACCAGTTGCTAGCTGTGTATCAATTCATGTGCTGTCAGTGTATGGTGCAAGACATTGTATACGCTCTAGGAGCAATTTGATTGGAGTAGCACAAAGTGGTCGACCAAACTGTTTGATAACCTTTCTGGGTCTTCCACCACAAATATAGGCTCTAAAATGATCACACATCTGCATTGCATGTTTTGGCCAAATTAAAATTTGACAAGCACTATATATTCTTAACTTGCATTGATCACCTAGTACATAGGGTTCCCATTCAAATAGAATAATTTTAGCACTTAATTTGCGTTGCATTGCATCATAACGACTTTGGGTGGGTCTGCACTTCGTCCCATGTTACATCAAGTCCAAAGCATGAATTCAGGTCATAAACTTGGAACAGTCATAAACTCGAGGAAACCTCCTTTTGTCATCGCATATGCATACTCGGCAGTGTTTATTCATATACGTCTGGTGGAACTCCATCAGCGGCGAAACACAGATATTCAAACTTTTTGGGTTTAACAAACTACGTAAATTATAACAGAGCCACTCAGATACCAACCTTGATGTATGGCACAACGATACCAGAATGTTATGCTGTTTAGTATGTTCTTGGAAAAACTTCCCGACACGAGCAGTGAAATCGAACAAAGTGGGGGTATTCCAGCATCGTTTGCACATGTCTATTTATCAATATATTTTAGCACTGAAAACAACATTAACATTATCTATATTTGGTAGAAATCTGTACAGGAGGAGTGTGTGTACACGGCTGGTCTCATTGTACAACTGCTTTAGTTCGCAGTTTAACAAAAAAAAATAGTGAGTTCATAGTTATGAGATAATGACGCCATTATTCCGGTACGCAGGAACCTTGATCTAATTATACCACTCGGAACAATAGTGCTATCGTGATGGCGCTACGAGCGATAGTCATTACGTAACCGCTGCAATCACAACATCGTCATGTAGCTGTGTTAATCCAAACATCGCGCTGCGTTCATCCAAAGATCACTATGTATGGATCACTGTTAATGATGAATGACCGCTCGAAATCAAATGTCCAGTTTACTTAAGAACGTTACATAGTTGGCAACTAGTCTCGTTCCCAGACATTGCAATATGACGCAATGTTTATCGCACGCTTATATACGCTGGAACACTATACATGTAGCTAGTTGGCAATGGGCATGCACATGTGGGCGTGGTCATGGCATTTGCTACGTCAGATCATAAATTATCATGGCTGCTGAACCTACGAAGGCCGTGTACGACCTGGTTTCTATACTGCAGATGGGAGCACACCCACCAGATGAGGTAGGGAACATTAAGATGATGCCATGGTGCTTTGTATGTTGCGCGGAGTCTCACCCGCCGTGTTAAGTTACTATATATACTATAGGCATGCCGTAAGTACACGCATTTCGCATAAGATATAAGTATCATGTTGCTTGAAAAGCACTGAAGCAGTAGCTGAGCAATTTGGCAGATATAATTTACACACACGCACACACCTACACAACACACGCACACACATATGTAACACACACACACACACACACACACACACACCTATTTGTTATCCTCCTGTTAAAACGATATGTCGACCCTACTTAGTACTATGCAAAAGCGAGCTGAATATTTGGGTGTGGGAGCTCTCCCTTTGTAGCAGACAAACAGCTGCGTTGCAAGTTGTCATTTGTGGGGTGTCCAGTAGCGAGTAAAAAAATTGATTTGCACATTGATGTATGTAGTCTTCCTTAGTGTTGTATAAATTATTGGCTGTGTTACCACTGTACTCAGCCTGATGTTTTATTTCCTGTTCTGTCCTGCAGAACTACGACTTTGAAGCAGATATACCACTCCTTGAAGGTGTTCCTAAGTTGGAGGACATATTAAATGAGGTTGGTGTGTTTACTGTAATGCATGCACAAACAACAAACACCCTCATAATCCTTCCTGAATATTTAGTGGTGATTTTTTATGGCACCATGTGTATTGATATTCTCTATGGTCAGTTCAACTAAGCTCATGGGACAAAATGTGGCTTAATGTGATAGGTACCTTGGGATTAATAATTGCATGTGGTTAGGGTGGACCATAGTAATGATTTTTTTCACCAATAGTACATCTCATTTGTCTTGTCAGGAATTCACAGGTGCATTATGTTTAGTTCCAGTGGCCTTACTTGTCATACATACAAGTCCATGGCATCACTAATCGTACCAAGTAATTGTAGCATTGTACTGTCATATGTATTGATATATGATTTGTTGATCCTTTCATTTTGGAGGATCTATGTGGCAATATTGTGTGAAAGATGGTGTATGCAAACTTGCCATTACTTTTTTGAGTTATCTCATTGATCCAATCAGTTGGTATTTTCTACGTGTACTTGTCTGGTAATACTTTCTTCTTTCTTCTGTGTGGAGATGGTTAGAAAATTTGAACCAAAGCAATATGGCTCATAAATATTGCCACAAGCCCTATTGTCATGCTTTGGTCCACCTCATCTCCACCCAAGAAATTTTCTGGAGTAAGATATGTGCTTTTGGGGAAGTGAATTGGATATTAAAATTGAAACAAAATTGAATAACTTAACATGCTGGTACATTAATTAAAATTGTTTCCTGCAGGTTAATGGTGTTAGTTTTATATGGCCTAATATTTCAACAGTTTCTGCAAATATATGTACGAGTGGTTGAATAACAAGGGGTACACAATACTGTAGTGTAAATACACTCCTGTAAACAACAGTGTTGCATGGCATTTGGCTTTGACAGTATAAAGATTCATCCGTTTAGCTGTGTAGTATTTACGTGTAAACTCTTCCACCCCCAAAGGAGCTGGGTCGTATTGCAATAAACACATCTCTGTAACCATCAGGTTTACCACCGCTTTGTGTACATTTTAGAAATGAAATAGTATACCATTGCTGGTTTGTAATTTGAATTTTCACTCCCAATTTTGTACAGGTGCATCCATTTATTTGTGATTGTGTAGTTACAATGAGTATGCATGTATGGACAGTGTTTAGCAAAATCACACTTCTGGATAGTTTTCAAGTTGGATAATAAGTATCACAAGGGCTATACACTCTTCCATATATATATTATATATAATGACAAATCCGGACCCAATTTTCAATAAAACTAATATAAAATTTCAAACCCATATATCTTCTGAGTTAAATGACCCACGTCCTTCATATTTTTAGCACTTATTGTCACATCAGATCTATTTCATTCTATTTTTACCCTATGAGCCCTTTGCATTCATCTATACAAAAGTTTGGTAACCTTCAGCGGATGGAATCTCTTCTAAAATATGGAATGGCACGAAACGACTGGTGACTTTGATAATCAATAATCTAGATTATAGATTAAGTAAACATCAACGATCTATAGCAACTGGACTCCTTTGGTTATGTTGCAATTTTGACGCTGGAGAGACCAGCGTCAAAATTATCGAGTTCACTTTTACATGTTCGTAACCTTGAAGGTTACCACCTATGTGTAGAGGGCTCATAATGTGAAAAGGAGAATTAAATACAGAGCTGGTGTGGCAATAAGTGAAGGACGTGGATCATTTAGCTCGGAAGATATGTGGGTTTGAAATTGATGCTATTTTATAGTGGTTTTTATTGAAAATAGTACAAGCCTGGTTTTGTCATAAAATATTTGTCAGCATGCCAAGTACCTAATGGTTATTAATTTTCCACCACTTCTGGGTATAAATATTAATAGTTTAATACCTCTTAATGTGTGTCAATTCAATATTATTAATCTCTGTTCTAATTTGCTGGGTGTGGTTAATATTTGAAGTGAAGGCTACCCAGAGAGCACATTTGTAATTTTACACATAATTACATAACACATGTTATTGCAAGTTACAGGTAGGGTGAAGTCAGACATGGTTTCTCAATTTCAGGCCCATTGTGGTTTACCATACCCCCCCCCCCCCCAGTACCCTGGAAAGAAGATATTAATGCGATTGTTTATTCACACAGGCAACTGCACCTTCTTTAGATGAACTTGGTCTGCAAGATGTGGCCTCAGTTGTGGCTGGTGTCTCTTCTAAGTACGTACTGCATGCAGATGCAAGGTGTATGTAGATATATAAATAAAAAGACTGCAAACGTGCATATGGACAGTTCACTAGAAAATCGCCTTTCGTTTATTATATATATATATATATATATATATATATATGGAATAGTTTCCGACTAAATGTTGTTTTACTATGTATAATACAAAGTTAAAGTTATAAAGAACTCTCCGTTTGAATCGTTATAACTTCTGAATGAATAACTCTATCAACATACTATTTGCAGTACATCCTACCACACAATCTCTCTATGGCACGTTTATTTCTGTCCTTTAGGTCCTTTCCATACAAAGGCGTTACCCATAGGGATTTAAAACTTATATATCCTTCTGCAGGAAAGTTCAAATCCCTCCAGAATTGTAGAAGAGTGCTGTCACTATTGAATTGTTCTGTTCGTTAAGTTTTACTCTACTCGTTGCAAAAGTGTAGCTATGCAATATGCATGCACATTTTCTCGCTCGATTCCTGCCAATGATTTTGCGTCGCATCAAGTGTATGGGAGGCGGATGCATAAATCGGGCATGAATCGAGCGGGAAAATGTGCACGCACTTTGCACAGCTATATTTTTGCCAGGGCTATAGTAAAAAAACTAACGAACAAGACAATCAATAGTGACAGGATTCTTCTATGTTTCGATTTTGAAGTGATTTTTACTCCTGCTAAAGGATATTTAAGTTTTGAACCCCAAGAACGCCCTTGATATGTGCCATATGGAGACCAAAAGGACAGAAATTAAATGTGCCATAGAGAAATGGTGTGGTATGATGTACTGCAAATAGTACATTGGAAGCATTAATGGTTTGGAAGTTAGAGCACTTCAAGGAGTGCACTTTTATAACTTCTAATTCTATATAGCGAAACGACATTTTGTCGGAAACTGTCCCATATGTTATAAAAATGCCTTACACTAGAATCACTATATAACTTCCGTATAGTTAGCACTATTGACCTCCTAAATTTTTAGCACTTCATACTACACCATTTCTCTATATAGATCGTCACCTACGCGTAGGCGCGTCAGAGATATCTATATATTATCTCTGGGCACGTTAACCTACATGTAGGCGTTGCAAATCGCTTTATTCCAAACAATGTACAAACAGCCAACGCTTGAAATAATAAGGACCAATATAATAAAGAGGGCTACTTGCAAGCTGGCGGCAGAAAACAACGCCTGCGTGCTGCTAGTGCTACGAACGCTCTGTTGGGGCATGCCCATCATTTAGCTGGAGTTGTTCCGATTTGCAAAAAACTTATTAGAAGCATTCTTCCTTTTATAGGCAGATATCATTTTAACTCTTTTTGCCAAATACACACCATCCAACTTTTATACTCACTTTCATCAAGATCGTAGGCAATTTTTGTACGCTCCTTCATCTTGATCGTGTATCTAAAGAGCCGATGGTTGAATGAGCTCCAAAGCGAATTAAAAACGAAGCCCTATGCTTAAGTGTTACTTTATTCGAGTTCAAAGTTTTATATGGCATTGAATGCGAGGACCATACGTTGCAATAAAACGCCTACGTGTAGTCTAAAACAGCACTTTTCGCCTACATGTAGGCGTTTGTTCGATCTATCATTAATTCCCTTGTCTATACTGCTGTGCAAAATTTCTCCTGCTAGTTTTATGCCACTGAATTTCCATGCGTTATGATGACTAACATCCACACATCTGCATATATGAATGGTATTTGATACAAATAGTAGAATATATGGATTTAATAATGTTTCCTTGCTTACTCATCGAGAGGATATTTGATACTGACAAAGTGATGTACCATTGTGGCTTATGCGTGAAAGTATTTTCCATTGTGCATCTTTGTTGTAGGACCACAGGCAAATCAGGGAGTAGTACAGATGGGGGATCTATCTTACAGCAGGCTATGCTTAAAGGCATTGCCAATCAGCTTGCTCAAGCTTCTGTACGTTTTTTGCATGCGTTTTATGTCTATTATGCATGTAGCATTTTAATGCATATTTATTATGGAACTGATTCGTAGATTCATATATGCATAGAATGTAACGCACATAATGCAGTACACCATGGATGCTGTACCTAGCTATCCAAGCTTGATTATGAACATATCCATTGTAATCTGACAGCCCAAACATTGTGATGTATGGTTGCTTCTGTAAGTACATGTATTTGGTTGTTTGCTAATTGTACACTCCTGTCTCCAGTTTCTGGCCAACACTATGCATTTGGATAATTTCTGTATGCATGTACATGTGCTTTCTGATATAAATCATCATGTAAACTGCAACGCGATAACATTGTCCATCTTCCACATGTAGACTCACCATGAAACAGGGCTACCTACTGCATTGGTATGTAACTGGAGCACCTGTGTCAAATGATACTGATTCTCTTGCATAGGCTGTTGGTGATGTTTGTGCCGTTGGGACCTCTCATGGATTGGTACTGATCTTTGGTATGAAGCATTTGTGTTGATAAAAATTTGCTTCTGTACCTTTTTACTACTTCACACATTTCATTCACCAGACCGCTACGGTTGACATAAACAATACAATCACTGTTCAAAAGGTGTATTTTTAGTACTACAAGGATTTGTTTAATTAGCGGGTTTATTCAAATTAGGTAGATTATAATGCAAACACTAAATGAGATCATTGTGTAACATAAATTTTCTTGTAAGGAGCAACACATTTCACACATGAAATAAATAATCAGGCCACCCAGTGCATAAGAAGTTGTAGAGGACCTAAGAATATCCTTTTTGCTGCAATGATCCCAATTTGTATTGCAAGGTAATACAATCAGCAGCAATGAATAGCTGTAGAAGATCTCTTAAAAGAAATATAGGATGCTTTCAAATGGCCACTTATAGAAATAAACATGTATTTGCAATTGCTAATTAATAACAATATGCATAGCTTGTATCATCTGATATGATTTTATACTCAATCTTATGCACTATCCTGTGGTTACAATTTCATTGGTGTGCACAAGCAATGATGTATTGATGCCTGACTAGAATGAAGAATTGCATGTACAACATAATGTAAGGATGTAACAATTTTTGCTAGCTGTGTGCATTTGTAACCAATGTTAACTAACATATACGTGCAACAATTTTAACAGTGCAGCTTTGCTATGCTATCTGGTGCTTTCAAATTGTAACCTTTCTTACATGGTTTCTTATTTAAAGATTCCAAGGAACAGTTAAAGGGTGTTTTATCTCCTTATCTTGACAGCAAAAGTTCTCTCAGCCTTGATGGTGGGTTGGTATATAAAAGCCACTGCTTAGTTTACTTAATTTATCTTCATCAGTTGGCAAGTACGGAGCAGTCTCAACTCTGGATATGAGCTTGGATGGGACAAGGCTTCTGTGTGGATATGGAAGGGGACTTGTAAGTAGCATTGTGTATGTGGCCATAAGGCTCTCTTGCAATCATCTTGGAATAATCTTTTAACTGAGTCAATTGTGGTAAAATTACTGCCTTTTATTATAAAGTACATGTATGTATTTTTGCATCATAAATGAAAGCTTGTTCACTGTAATAACCAGGGGGGAAATTATATTCATAACTAAGTGCAATTTTTCAGATCATAGTGATCAGGGGTTTCCATAGATGGGAACATAAGTGGAATTCATCGTTTTGTGATGTTTTGGCAATGAATTTTAATATTGTCAGACGTCATTAATTGAATGTGGTGTGTAAACATGTACACACATGTGCTATGATTAGTTGTAAATTCATATTTTCACACTTAATTGCTTGTGGTTTTTGTGTCAACATGTGACGATTCACATAGACCACATTTTTGGAATGACGCAATTAATTGCCCGCCTAAAATATGAATATCATTTATGTCCCCATCTACGGAAACCCCTGGTGATGATGTGGAGTGAATGGATGCTGTTATGTGGAGATTTTGAGCATTTAACCTCTTTGTTACAGATCACTCATTGGGATTTGACAACAAACAAATGCATAAGAATAATTGATAATGCTCACCCCCCAGGGTTTGCTGTATTGAGCGTAAAGGTAAGCAGTTGCCAATGCAGTGACTAGCCATGAAGTTGGTCATGTGATTAATGTTTTTCATATCCATTTACATCAAGTTTACTGATGATCCTGGTGTTGTTCTCTTCAGCAACTCTGGAGGAAATCTATTCCTTGTCAGGCTGAGGTGAGAACTTTATCTCTCCTACATGTACATGTACACTGTACCCATGACGTGCATAATTGCATTGACAAATGGAATCTGAATTTCAAAACTACCATAATGCATTCTGAACCCGACCATAGTACAGATGTTCAGAATTAAGTATTTTGCTGTTTAAGTTAACATTCACAGGATGTGGGTTTATGCTTTGAAGTACATGTACATGCAAATAGAAATGTATTTTGCCTTCCACTGTCCCCCTTTTCATATGCTGGTATGTATGAAGAAGTTCTTGCACTCATTTACACATGGACAATTTTGTAATTGAATCGAGCTGCCCGCAGATAAAGAATGATATGAACTAGCAATTACTACATGTAAAGGTTAATTGAACAAAAATGTTTGATAGTCTTACTATGGTTACCTATGTCCACGGCTCATGATATCACTTATCAGTCTCCATAAGTACATTAAAGATGCCTACGTGTAATTAACAACATTTGGAACAAAAATATACCTAGATGAGCAATGAAATTAGTGCTATGGTCATGAAGCAGTGGAATTGATACTAGTACTGTGTGTCATGTCGTGTAATCTGTATTACATATGGGCATGCAAGGATTCAAGGCTGTTGCCATAAATAGTGGTCTAGCACTTATACTTGAATTCCCTGGTTGTAATATTTCACAAGATATTTAAAAAACTTGAAGTCCTATATTTAGCAACATAAAATGTGTGTGCTGTACAATTCATTAATAGGATTGTCAATCTAAATGAATTTATGAACCTACAATAACCACGTTTAGTCAAATACGAACCGCATTGTTACAATTCGTTTATCTTTAGCCGTTCAAAAGATAAAATGAAATAGCTTGCAATTAACTAAACTGACAAAACAATGTATGACAACTTTTAATTAATAACGTGATTTATAAACTGCAGAATAGAATTGATAAGACTTTGAAAAAGTATGAAATTTGATTGGCATTTTACTAGTTAATATTCAAAACAACAAATCAAACTGAAAAAGCTATATGACCACTACGTTTTTATTAACTTTGAGTTTTAATAACGCACCATTAAATAATCCATAACCAAATCAAGTAGTGTTTTGTACTTCATTTTATACTGGAATAATTTATGATGGTTATTTAAAATATTTACTACATAAATCTTAATAACTTTAAAGCAAATTATGGTCTTAAATGTGAATAACTCACTATTGAACCTAGGAACTTGAAATCAGGACTGTTCCACCGCATATCCAGATCGTGTGTTACTTATTATTTGTTATTAAAATCAATTATCACAAACCACAATCTTGAATAACTTTGTTAATGGAGGGCTTTTAATATTTTGATTTATGAGTATGAGGGATTTGATACAGTTACTTAACCGCTTATAATTTGAAATCTAATTGGACTATTTGTATTTGCCTAACTATTGCAGCATATGTTAAAGAAATCAAGCAGTTAATTAATTTCAATCCTGAGTTATAGGAGTTTTAAAGCATTGCATTCTTTCGCAAACACCCTGTATGTGCCATGGGCTTTTAATACAGCACTGCATAAATATACGTATATCAGTTTAATGCTTTAGGGTCATTTCATGGTAAATTGTACCACCCTAAATACATTATCTCACATTGAGATACACCATTTCCCATATATATTCTCCCAACTGTAATACACAAAATTGCAATATATTTGTATACCCTATATTGTTCCGGTTATGAAATATGGCCACTCGCGTAATTAATTATTTTGATTGCCTTTGTGAGTTTGAAAGAGCATTGCTTGTATGTGGTTAAGCATGGGTCCATCTTTTTTGTACCAAACAATGGGTATTAGATGCATGTACCCATTGGATTGATATTTATTGAAGTGCGCTTATGGGGTTAAAGTGTATAATGAATTTTAATGAGATTGTAAGGTAGCATAGTCCAAATCACACCAAACTAATAACCTTATGCTTTTTTAAATGAAAATGATTCGTTGGACTGGAATACCTCTTTGAAGCTAGCAGCCATTTTGATTGCCTCCCTAAAATGTTGTTCAGTCAAGTGGTTTACATAGTTCTTAGTGATCAGGAAACCCCCAAGATTTACAAATGCAATTCACCTACATGTATATGTATATAATAGCTGCATTGCATTTGTAAACATTGTGGGTTCCCTGTTCATTAACACCTTACAAGGACTTCACTGAACAACATTTTAGGGAGGCAACCAAAATGGCTGCTAGCCTTCAAAGAGGTATCCCAGTCCAACGAATCATTTTCCCAGACAATTTTAAACAGAAAAAAGCATAAGGTTGTTAGAGCTGTTCTTCAAAAAAGTTTGGTGTGATTTGGACTGTTTTTTTGCTACCTTACAATCTCATTAAAATTCATGATATACTTTAACCCATAAGCACACTTCAATAAATATCACATTCAATGGGTACATCCATCTAATACCCATTGTTTGGTACAAAAAAGACGGACCCATGCTTAACCACATCCAAGCAATTTTCTTTCAAACTCACAAAGGTGATCAAAATAATTAATTATGCAAGTGTGTGGCCATATTTTATAAACAGAACAACATAGAGTTGGGAGAATATATATGGGAAATGGTATCTCAATGTGAGAAGGTAAGGTATTTAGGGTGGTACAATTTACCATGAAATGACCCTTTATTGATACCTGGAGATAAAATTCTAAAGCTATTGGTATAATTGAACCGTTCCTATCCTGAGTTACACTCTCCCGAGGAGACGACGACGAATTGGTCTGGGAATGATAAAAGCATGCGCTATTTAAAGCAAACAGTCTGAAGACTTGAACAAGACATAAAATGACCGCCTTTGTCTTCTTTTTCGATAGCAACAGAGCTAAACTATCCGTTTCTCGGTACACGAGTTATGCGCGGGTCGCGTTTTTGTAATGATTTCATGATACGGTATATGGAACCAACTGATGTAAATTCCGATATCCAAATGAAAAGTTTCAACCCACTCAATAGCAAAGGACCTTTTTCTGCTGATGTCTCAACTCCTGCCTCCATGCTCATGCAAGGTCACCACAATGACAACATTTATCATTGGTGTTTGCCGACTGTGCACAACACAAAACACGTACATACATCACAACTAGCTTATACATCACATCTAGACACAACAACAATGACTGCATGGATATGTGGCATGTGCATGTGTAAGAGTCCGTGGCAGGGGCCACATGTGTCTTATTTTTAGGAGGTGGGCCCACACCATCCTCAGGGGGAAAAACTCCAACTGAAGAAAAAACCTCATTGAGGAAAAAAACAATCCTGCAGTGGAGAAAAGACCCCATACATTCTGCCATTAAGTCCAGCGACTGCACTTCAGCTATCTGCATAGCCCTGGTTAAGGTAGAACTCTGTGACAATGGAACACAACACAACACCAGGCATGGAAAAAGCAACATGCACAGTCTCTTAGACTGACGTTTAACTCTCTCATCCTTCCTTTATACCCTCCACCACGTGGCCCCACTTCGGGCGCCACAATGCCACCAATCACCGGTCATCCTGCAACTACACCTGGCAGGAGCTATTAATTTTCTATCTAATTCATTTCATTCAACCGACAGAAATGCTATATTAATTGACTATATTTGACAAAGCAGAAATCCTTATAGAAATGCCACAAAGAAACACAGCAGGTTCAAAATGTATAGTAAATAAACGCCTAACTATATTCTGAAATGAAGTACATTTGCCAGTTATGGTGGAGATGCTCAACGCTCACAAGTTACTGGAAGTTGACCCCCTTAAATTAAAGACACGACTGTTCATGTCTCATTACCAACTTCTGCAGTGTTTCACTGTATATAAATCTCTTACGAAGCTCCATCATGGAATGCCACAAAAATGAAACTGTGATATTTTACTCTATAATGAAACTCTTAAAGAAAAAGCATGTTGGTGCTACATGTATCATGATGAAGTTATACATTTTTAAAAGTTGACCCTCCTAATTCATGTGAAAAGGTTTTATTATAACAATAACATTCTGTTCTTGCTTTGAAAAATAGCTAAGTGATTAAATGAAAATTATCTGAGGGGATTTTTTGTATCTCTGCAAGGTCAACTCATAAGCTAATTTGTTTTGATAAACTGACCAATGCATGAATAATTGGTATGAACTAAATATTCCCTCCTGTGAGGGTGAAACCAAAGCATTTAGGACCATACCCCCGCCCCCCCCCCCCCCCTCTTCCTATCTACAGACATGCCCTTTACCAACCACACCGTAATGAATAAATATGATGGTAGAGCGTGATGCATAACAATTGATGCATTGCTGTGTATCAAACCCATTACAATTAGCCAGATTCCTCGGTAACTTGCTCCAAAACGAAGTGAGGTACCTTTGAATTTAATTTGACCGAACATAAGCATCTATAAATGTACATGTTGTTCATTTGCAGCATACATATTTTTATTATGGACTGTTGAGTAATTTGCCCTTTTTTTCTCTAATAGTCGCACACTTGGACTGCGTTCTTGGCAGTCTGATTGCATCTTTTCTGGGAGGTGAATCTGCTCTTGTCTTTGTGTTCTCACTGTATGTTAAATTACCATGTCTACAGTCATGGAGAAGCACTTACATTTGAACCCTTACTCATGAGCAAGATTTATTCTGGAATTAACCCAAAGGCTCGTAATATTGTTGCTGTTGCAACAGTCACACAGGTATATAGCCTATCTGATTAAATACATGTTAATTTTATTTTGTTTGTGTACATGTGTGATATTGCATATCAATATTTGGGATTGTTGCTGCAAAAAGGAACCTAACGCAATGTTAAAGTTTTTCAGGAGCATAAAAATGAGGCTGCATGCAATAGAAATGTGCCTATAACAATAATTAAGGTCATGGTACTTCATGAGGATCACACCAGTTTTCAGTGCATAAGAAAGAAGCTGTAGGTATCTCTTAGAATATTGAAAACTTCATTAATCCCTTTTTGTAGCAGCTATTACATTTTGAAACATTACAACTACCTTGTAATGTAAATACGTTTTAGTGTGAAGTACAGCTCATTGATACCAAAATTGTCAGGTACTGATTATGGCTGTAAACCCAGTACTGGAAGGTCTGACTGCTATTCAGCTAAAGGTGTGTGAATGATCGGTGCACTAATGCGAATCATACATTATACTGTATATGTTCATTACTATTCACAGAGTAAACCTGACTGTCTACCTTTGCTGGCATGGCAGTTTGTCATTGCCCAGCCCAAGAAGGAGGGCAAGGGGGATGTTGTTGTGGATCCTGTAAGTATTTAACATATTTCACATTCATTGATATGGTTTACACAGGTTCTGGCCGTGGCGAGGGGCAATGCAGTGCGGTATTTGCAGGTACGTCTGTTGATGTACCAGGTCACAATTTTGTATCCTCCCCCAACCTTCTGCCCTAATGCAGTTTGTATTTTCTCCCCAACCCTTTACACCTGTATTCCATTCCATTCCCTATCTCTCCTGCATTGTGTTTTACATGTATTATTACCCATGTCAGCGGCACATGACAGCATTAGTGTATGACTGGATATGTGATTGCTTTCAGACATCCTTCCCAGAAAATGAGAAACCTGAATTCAGGCATTTGAGAAAATTGGAAGTCTCCTACACCATCGCTGCTCTCAAGGTAATCTTAACAATTGTGATACATGTACATGTGTGCATCATGTAGGGTGGCAATACTAATTATAAAACTTTACTTTCAGTGGATTAATCCCCAAACTGTCTTTGTGATGGATACAACTGAAAGGATACACCTTATCAATGTCAAAGATAATGCAGACATTGAGGTTTGTTGGCATGTGTAGCGCTTTGAGCTGGTGTGAACTGTTGCTCATTAAATGCATTTATCTTTGCTGCAGGTTCTTGACCTGAAGCAAGTGGAGTTGGTTTATGGATCAAGCTTCTTCAAATCATTAGAAACAGGTGGAAATGTTAGCAAAGCACTGGTGAGCAGAATCACTCACTGCATAAATGCATTAAGTCCCTTGCTTGTCTACAAAGATAATGGCCAGCGAACATGCGTGCTACAGCTCTGTAGTGTTGTCTGAGAACAAGCTATTCCTTCTTGGACTTAAGGTATGTTACTACTAGGAACAAGTAGGTGTAATATCACTTGTTATGTTGCATTCTTCACCAGGCCATTCACGTTGTTAGCATTAAGCCATGGAAGGAGGTATGTTTGCAAAGGGTCAGGAATGTGTTTTCTTATTATCTTTAATGTTTTTGATAGCGCCTTGGTCGCTTGGTTCGTGATGGAAAACTGACAGAAGCATTGCAGCTGGGAATGGAAATATATGATGGCACAGCCAAAGCAATTGTGGGTCAGTTCATTGTTGCAATTTTCCTGACTAATGAGCACTATTTACAATGTTCTATACAATTCATCCCTTACTTTTAAATGGTGAAGATTATTGCAAATACCATGCCCTGTATTTAAAAGTGCCAAAACTCAACACATTTCAAAACATTAGTTAATTCATGGTTATTTATGAATTTGGTAACAATTTATTTTCAATAAGTTGTCATTGTGTCTATTATTCATTGGTTTTAATAAAAGTTTTCTATACCAAATGAAGCTTTTATACTGGTATGTGTATGGGAGCATTGCTGACCTTTTTTCCATAGTGAAGCATCAAAGTTAATTCATGTAGCAATTGCATTTAGGCTATTGTAACAGATAGTAAGGAAGACATTTAGAGGAGTTAAGTATCTCTAGTAATATAAAACATGCATTTTGTCTCTTTTTTCAGCAAATATATCTATATATATTTGTATGTTAAGTAACTTTGCTGCATGGTACTGTATGCATGTGACCCCTACATCTGCCATGGAATAAAATTTTTCATTGATGGAGATTTAGAAAGCTTCACACTTTGTGTTTATTGGGATGTTAATGCACAGTCATGCATGCATGTACTAGTACCTGTGTGCAGTGCTCCCAGTGGTATTTTCCTCTGCTGCTTTTCCTTCACACGTTTGCTTTTATTTCTGTGCAGGCATAACAGGCTCTGCAAAAAAACGAAAGGAACTTGTTTCCGATCAGGTATATCAGCTAGTCAATGATAAATAATATTACATTTTATCTATGATAGTGTACAGATTAAGGCTGCATTATTTTACATGCATACATTTATTCAGGAAGTGCAGAGCTAACCATATTGGGAGGAAGGGGTGGGATGTGGGCTAAACAAACAAATTATAAATTATTCATGCTATATGAATTTCATTTCTATAACTTAGGGGTAAAACTACTGATTTGATCAATTATCACCTCGTATATTTAAATCACTTTAAAAAGTTTATCATGACAATGTTCAATATTTGAAAGCACCCCCTTCCCCCTCTCCTCTCTCCTACCCTTCACAGCCCTGTAATTTTGTACATTAGTTTGGCCCTGTTGAGGGATGCACTAAATGTTCAAGGGAGCACTTGTAGGATATGGATGTCACTTTGACCAATAGTATACAGGTCTGGCATTAGCAGAATAGTAGGAATTTTTTTTTTAATGCTTGGTGAAGAAGCGATACATTCTTAGTTTCACTTGTAGGGTTGTAGTGTCACTGTGAACCATACAATACTATGGGTCACATGTGTATACTATGGGTCACAGTATGACAGTTTTGATAGTGAGAATTTTTTTCAATGCTTGTTGTAGTGATAATTTTTCATTGTCTTTGCAATCAATTTCTGAAACATGGGCGTTTTGTAGTGCACATTTTCCTCATGTCGCTATTTATCATTACATTATGTGCAGAAAATAATAATATGTCCACTATTCAATTATATGGGTAGGGATTTTTTTTACATATGGGAACATTCAATATGGCTTTTTGTTGTGACCATGCAATAATGTTTCAAACTACCTGCAAATACGTATATATCTAGCTAATGGACATCCTCCAAGGCTTTGTTGACATGAAGTTGATGATGGATAAGCCTGATAGAGGAAATCAGGAATTGCTGGCTGAACATTACAAGGTAGGCGAATACAGCGATTAGTCAAGTGCTTCTACACGACACTATTCATTGTATGTCCCCCGGTGATCATGTGCATTTGGTGCCTGTACCCTTGTGTTCATGTGCGTCTGTTGCCTATTGCCCTGGTGATGATTTTGCTGACAACCATCTGCATTTAAAGTTGTAATTAAATACTACATGTAGTTGATTGCAGCAATAGTGGCTGTGCTCTCTGTGATCAAGTGCACATGAACTATAGTGCACATTGCCTATATTGTGTTCCTCTAAAGTTCCATGCAAGCTTGTAATGTGTACTGTGTACCATTGTACATGTATCTGGATAATAATTTACAATGTATCCTGGTAGTTTAATATACATGTACTTTGGTGGTTTTGTACTCAGGTCACCTGCATTGTACATTGAGATTGTATACCTTGTATATGCTAAGGGCAGTTTATGCTAAGGACAGTTTACCCATGGTGTTTTGTGTGTGTGTGTGTGTGTGTGTGTGTGTTGTGTGTGTGTGTGTGTGTGTGTGTGTGTGTGCGAACGTGTGTGCGCATGCACAACACTGATGAAAAAGTACATGTAGTGTGGGGTTATCTAACTATACCTTCTGTCATCCTTTTCAGACCGTGGCATACTGGTCATTTCTTTGTTGCTTCAAAGTCAGGAGGATGTAAGTAAGAGCCCCCATATCATATTTATAGATATGCTAGTACACTATATTTAAGATCCCTTTTATTTTATTGGACCTATCACCTGATTGCTTACAAATAATCAAATTGATAAAGTTTTTTTAATGCAGGTACAATATATTATTTTCAAACACGCATTATCATAAGTTAGCTATTAGGCATTTGTAACTGTGGCATGTATGGTGATCAGCATGTGCTGTGTACATTGAACTAACATTCTTATATTACAGTGATTTGCTGTTTGGGAATATCTATGATACCTTCAGTGGAGAGGATGAATGCAGCAAAGCTGTATTCCTTCAAACACTCTGTGACTATATCCAAGAAGACAAGTAAGTTATGCTACTTTGTGCATGCATACAAATAAGTGCACGTATGATTTTAATTAATAGTATATCTAACCTAAATTTGCATGTATAATTTTAATTTGGCCATTTTGTTTTGTATCCAGAGTGAAGTCAGTTCGAACAGTTGTTGCAAAAGACTTTGTTGGTATGGTACAAGTACATTATGCTTAAGTGACATAAATCCGTCAGTGCAGTGTTGTTAATTTGCTCAAAACTTTCCTCTTTGCTTAGACTATTATACTAAACGGAAAGAATATGAGAAACTTGAAAGTTGCATTTTGCATCTTGATCCCACTTGCTTGGACATTCACCAGGTCAGAAATCTTTTGTTTCTGTCAGTAGTATGCTGTGGTGTTATAGCCTATAAATAGGTGCATGCAGCACTTGAAATGCTGTTCTCTCAGGGTGCTATTTACTGGAGGTGTTAGGTAGTGCTTTTTTCAGTTATCCCACTTTAACATGGTACATGTATTTTGTGTGCTTACATTTTTTGTATGTTCAGCCAACGTTTGCTGTGGGTAATGGAAATGTCTTGTAGGTGGTGGCAATATGTTGGTCTCACCAGTTGTATGATGCCATGACATATGTCTACAACAGAGGACTAAATGATTATTCAACACCTATGCTTGAGTTATTGCTACAACTGCGAGCAGCTTTGAAGAAAGGAAAACCAATATCAGGTAGGTATGTATGTGTACTTGTTTCAGCTCTTAGGTTGTGGCAAGCAACACAGTGCCTGACCTTATAATTGTAGTTGTAAAATTGACTAACCTGAGGTGTGCTAAATGCAGTAATGAAGAGCCAGTAATTGGTTAACAGGCAGCTAACTTTAGAATTCTAGCACTTCTGTATAGTGTGAATTTAAATTTGAAAACCAGTTAAAACTGGTTTCAGTCAAAAAGCACATGTACTGTACATGTATGTGTGTGGAAGCTTATTATTTTTCAGCTTCATGAATAAGTAATGTGCCAATGACTGCCAGCCATTATTGTACAGCATTTGCATCAATCAGTTCAGTGATTAACGTTTTTACTTCCCTTTTATTAACCATGTGTCCAGATGAATTTCAGAAAATTGGCTATAAGCTGTTTCTCTACATCAGGTGAAAAGGAAGAGGCAGTGGATGCATACATTACTTGTATACTTATTATCTTCATTCAGGTGCTGTGTTGCTGGTATGGCATACCCTACTGGTAGTATACCCCAGGGCATGATTCCTCTTGCTAAAACATCTGTGAGTACAGTAAATGCAGTTCTTGCTTTGATAACTGTTCAATAGAAAAATTGCCATGACTATTAACGTCAGCATTGTTATGTAGCTGTAAATGGTAATTCAATACCGTTTGCAGAAATAACTTTCAGAAGTTATATACATGTACTAAATGCTTTGTATATGAAACCAATTGCTGCTAATCTTGCATTGTGATTATGAAGGATCAAAAGACATTACCTTGGCAATAAATAGCATTAATGTATACAAATTGCACTGTACATTCAATATGAATTTTTATGTTCACTTGTACTCCACAGGTTTACGAAATACTTCTTGCGTTAACCAATGTCCACAATCCTGCTGATAAGGCTTCATATCCCCACATGAGAACTCTTCTGGAATTTGACACAAGAGAGTTCCTAAATGTTCTTTCCCTCGTAAGTCTCAAACTGTGCATATACACATACTTGTGTACACAACGTATTATTCTGTATTGATTGATTAGGCATTTGAAGAACCTGACTTCGATGCAAGGTAGGTGGAGCCTGTTATGTTTGTGGATGATCACATGCAGTTATTATAAAGGATGAAAACTTTCTTTGTGTACAATTATAAATTAATCGATGTCTATGATATTGGATATTAATATGTTTGACCTACCTAGTTTTGTAGTTATGAATAAATCTGTATTGCTTTATTGAAAGAATGATAAATGTTTAATAGGTACTCTGATATTTAGTAATCTTTCAGATGTTATAACTAATTGCTGTATGCAGCTTAATGTAAGGTTTGTAATACTGCTCTAGATATTTAATAAAATCGTTTGTGAAATTCGATGATGTATAACTGCCTTACACAATTGTTTTGCCTTGTAATTACAGCACACCTCTGCCAGGTATTCCTACTCGGCAGGAACTTGTGGATGTTCTCCTCAAGGTCATGGTGCATGAAGAGCAGCAAACGTTTTCTGTAAGGACCCACCTATCAGCACATTGCAACCATTTAATATAATTTAATGAGATAATGAATATGGGAACCCTAATGTCCTGCTTTTTATTTTGTTCTGATAGCGCATTATCACATACAAATGCATTCAAAAGTGTAAACAGTATCAAAAAATAACACCTTCTCACATATATACATGTAGATCTACACATTTTGAGCTCAGCAATAGGTATGTAAAAGAAATTTTCAACAGCACAAACAGTTGCAACTGGCAATTAAATTCCTACCCAGCAAACTGTTGGGTAGAATAGCAATTAAAAACCTGTGCCTCTTTTACCACCCCCTAGTGTTGTCCATTTCTATTTCATGTAATTAATAACAATGAGCAGGCCAGTAAAAATGCATTGGGTGCAAACTAGCTTAAACAACTTTGACAGAATATGTATAGCTCCTCTTGTACATAGCATTTCAACTATTTTACATGTAGATGTCATAAAAATGGTTGATTCATTGTTTTCTGCCATGGAATTAATATCTATAGTAATACAATAATTTAGCTTGCTATAACAAATGTGAATGTGACGACAGTAAATTTAACTTGTCACTATCTTTAATTTCTTCTTTAGTTAAGCTTTGTAGAATGTTTCGACAACACAGCCAATATATAAATGTTACGATGTCATTATTTCTGATGTATGATTACATAATACTGTGTTCAGTTGAAATAATATGATGTACATGTACATTATGTTCCATATACATATAGCCATCGCAGGTGGGATCGCTTTTTACTTTTCTTGCAAGGCAGGGTTCCAAGCACAGGGAGAGTGTTAGAGTTGATGAACATGTTTATGATCAAGTAAGTATGGGAAATTATTTTGGAGACAGTGGTAGAGTGAGTATTTCACTATAACATAACTAAATAGAACTGGCACTGTAAAATGCAACTTGTAAACAGATACAGTGGTCCAGATTGCATTTATTTAAAGCCTAGACTAATAATTTGGGCACAGTTGCAATGACCCGATAATAGCCACAAGGTTGTCAATATTGGGATCTACTGGACTGCACAGTTCTATATATGTTAGCCAATTGTATGTTAATACTGAATTGCCTTATCTTCAGATTGTGCTAGGGGAATAAATGCATATTCAATACCAGCTTTAGCATCAGTGGTATGTTGACTTATATTTGGAATGCTGGATCAGTACAGTATAATCCATTCTGCTGCAGAAAAATAAAATGAAGGCATCCTAGTTGTTGTTAAACCAACATCATCATAATTAGACTCCAAGCTAATGGTCAGTTAGCCATGTAACAAAATTAGTGGCATTTCATCAATACAAAGAGTGACTTTTAATATCAATATCGTGGTTAACCAGCCTACATGTATATATGTATGTGTAGCCTGGAGCCTGAAGCAAGAGATGCACCATAGCAAAACACAAGCTAATAAATTTGGATAGCTAGAAATGTTGATATTTGTTAATATGTGATTGGTGTGTCTATTTGAACAACGTTATACATGTGTAAGTATAAAAAGGCATGTGAAGAACAGAATTCATTAAGATCTTAAATCTCAGGTCCTTGAATACATTACACGAGCAGATGAAGAAATTATCAATGAGGAAAGGCAACAGGTAGTTTATTAGTGATGTGTACATGAGCATATATACATTGTGTGTGTATTATGTAGGCACTTATTGAACTCTGGCATTCTGGTGTTTTGCAAAAGTTTGATGAAGAAAGACTTCTTATCATGGCCCATGGAGCAAAATTGTAACATTGTACCTATGCTAGAAATAATTTGCAAGTGTCATCTCTATTTTGTTTGCAGCTATAGACTTTGCGAACTGTTGTATGAAAAGAGGCGGCAGTTTGTTAAAGTGCTTTCTTGCTATTTGGAGGATGCACCAAGACGGGTTTGTTTTGTCTTGTAACCTGTATGCAGTGAAACCTATTGGCTACTCTTATGGTCTCTATTTTTACCTTCAGCCACAAGCATTCAATTTCATCCACTCTGTTATGACAGAGGAGCAATACACTGAAGCTGATAAGGAAGAAGTTGCTAAGGCTGTTGTTGAAAGTTTTCAAGTACTATTACCAAGTGCTGTACACAAGCAATAATACTGTTCTTTCATTTTCAGCTGCTGATTTCAACAAACATCAGGGAGACAGCTCGCCTTATTGTGCTGGATTTTCCTCTTGAGCTAGATGAGTTATGCGGAAAGCTTCTGGCCAATGAGGAAGTCCAGTATCAATTCTTGCAAGGCATATTTGACCCCAAGTAAATCTCTAGTTCTTGCCTTTATCGTGCTTCATTTGTTTAATTTATTCTTAGGTACCTATCTAAGCAGGAAGTACAGGGCCCCTATTCTCATGTTGCTGAGCGGTACATAGAGCTCCTTTGCAAATTTGATCGTGACTCTGTTTACAGTTTTTTGAAGTCTTATGACAACTATAGATTAGAAGAAGCCTTAGATGTTAGTACTGTCATTTTTGCATGCCCTATTATTCATGTACACCACTGTACCTATCTTAATACGTATTTCATTTTCTTTTATAAGATTTGCTTAAGGGAACGTATTGTGGATGCTACTGCATACCTCTTAGAACGAACTGGTGACATTATGGGGGCATCTAAACTTCTCCAGGAGGTATGCAATCCAGATATTTACATGTATTGTGCTTAAATATTTAAATCATCCATGTATTTGAGTATCATTGAAACTGGGCAAATCTATATATTTGTATGTTAGTCTTGTGCAACCCAATGATGTCCTGGGTATATATGTACATGTATATTGAGTGATTTTTGTTTTAAATATTGTGGTGTGGCTAATGGAAATCCATCTCGGAGAACTGTATAGTTTTTCGTTATAGCAGGTCTATGTCTTCTTTTTATTTTCCTATTGATTGACACTTGTTGTTGGGTGGAACTTATTTTCTAGGAATTGAACGCAGAGCTTGATGACATCCGCAGTAAATACTCCCAGGACGCATGTTCAGGAGAAGGTGAATCACACAACCCTCTTATTATTCTACACACAAGGCCTGTGTGTGCAGTGTTCATTCACTGCTGGACTATTATCAGCAGTGAATCTGCATTGTAATTCTGCTGTATGAACTCAGACATGACCTTTGAAATGATCTATCATTTCTGTAGAGCAGTAGTACGATGATGTTTGAAAGGGGAAATGAGCATTGTCAAACCCCCAAAACTAGCCGCATGTAGACAAAGTATATATCCATCAATGCATTAAAATATTGTTTGTGACCTTAATGTATGTATGTAATGCTGGAACTTCCTTATAATTAGATTTCACTCAAAGTGTGGGGAAAGTTCAATCTGTTCTACAGAAATTAATACAGTTTTGTCAGCGGAACTCAGGGAAGGTTGAGGAAAGGAGCAAACAGGTAATTTTAACATGATACAGAGTACTCAAATTGCATTATGATTTGTGCAATGTGTTTGTATCTCCAGTCAATGTGGTTTAAGATATTTGACATGGTTCAAAGCCTGCAACATGAAAACCCTGCCAATGAGCGGCTATCAGAAAGTTAGGACACTGTTTTATACTAATAGGATGCTTTAATACATGTGATACCTTTATTTTAACAGTGTATAAGAAGTCTGTTTCAGATGTGCTTGAAAGCATGCTAGGTTACATCAGCCTTCAGGATATTTTGTTGAAAATTATGCAGGTAAGTCAGTGCAATAGTATGCATGTTTGTGGTATGCACTGCTGTTTGGCCTATCAGTCGTGATGTGTCCTACTCAATACTGGTACATGTAGTTGTGTGCATTAGGTGTGGATCATCCCCCCCCCCCCCCCCCCCTCCCACGCCAAAACCTAACAGATCAGTGCGCACCACAGAATGCACATTATCTGCAGTTTTCACGAGTGATTAATCACCACTTCTGTGCAGGATCCAGCCCATGAATCTGGCCACTTCAAGGACATTAAACCATATGTCATGGAGATGCTTGACAATTACAATTACGAAGAGGTACCATTGAACTTGTGCACATTAATTTTGTTGATGAGTAGTTGATGGTGTCATTGATGGAACCACGTTTGGGAGATTGGGTGTCACATCAAAGAGCCTTGTCAAACCTCACAGGAGCACTTAGTAACCTGAGTAATATTATTATGGGACAACGCTAAACACTGTCTCATACAGCATTTCAATTTGCAATTTTGCATGAATCTATTGAACAGATGGGGTGGGTGCAAGTTGACAATGTGTAGTTGGTGGTTAGAATATTGCCCTTGAGTGTTCTGTTCATATATATATCTCTGCTAACTGTATTTAGTGAGGCACATAAGAAGAGGGTCGGCCGGTTATAAATAGCCCCTGTTCAAGCTGAAATGTTTTGATGATATGATCCATATGGTTACAGAACTACTATTATTTAAACGTTATAGCATTGCATCTGTGCAGCTTATTAACATTGTGGCATGTACATGTACCAAATTATTTTTTTAAATAGCAAAGATACCAATACAGATGTCAAATCTTTCTGGCAACCGGTCTTGCCTGGTGATGTTTGTTGCTTACATTTTATACTATACATTTTGGGCCTTGGTTGCTTCTGTGTAGCTGTACATGTATATCTTTTCTATTGCAGACGCTTCTAAAAACAACCAATCACATCATGATTCATGATGTCAAAGCTCTGCTGGCAAACCTATGCAGTCAAGCACAAAGAGGCATTTCTCCCAAGACCACACAGTGTTGTATTTGCTCTCGCAGTTCCAGCAGCCTTGTGGAGGGTGTCCAAGATCACATGATTGTTTTTAGGTGTGGATGCAATGTTATTGTTGCTGACATTTCACTATTTCTTTCTGAATAGTTGCGGCCACTTGTTTCACTGCTCATGTATTGGATATGGTGAAGATGATTTAACAGGAATCGGAGCATCGTGTTCCATTTGTGATAAAACCTCGTCAACCACAGCACGCTCAAAGCGGCGCACCTTTGAACAGGTTGGGCCTTGCCCTTAGGCTTGTGGTTCATTTGGAAATGTGTACATGCCCACATATATCACAGTGTATCCCCCCCCCCCCCCCCCCCCCCATCTGCTGGTATGCTTTGTCAGCAGTCATGCGTAGGTTACTCTGTGGGCATGTACACCTGTGTGATGGGGGTAAAGTGCTTCTTTGCATGCAGTAGTACATGGGTAATTATTATGTGCATTTTTTGAGAGTGACCTAATGTATTGCAGACACTGAAGAGCGATCCAGCCAAAAAAATGGTTAGCATCAAGCATTGGTCTGTATGTATTAATGCACACAACTACACATGCATATTTCAAGCAGGTACAGAATGAGTGTCGTTTGAGTTCAACACAGATGTCAAACTTGCACAGATTCAACCAGTCATACAGAAGTGCTGATAGTTATGTAAGTTTTTTTTTGTGTACTTGATCGTTTTTGAAGCTTTGATTATTCATAGAGCGGCAGTGTGGAATTGCGATTGGCACCGCCAAGTACCAATGGACGTTAAGTAGATATTGTTTGTAACTAACGTAACAGTTTTTTTTTAAATTTTAATATGAGTACGCATTATATCAAACTTCTGTTGTGTCACTTCGATATCGGTTCATAATTAATATCCCTCACAAAGCGCTATGTGTTAACTGATGGTGTGTAGTTTGCCGGAGGAATGCCCCGCTGGAAATACGCTACAGACTACCTCCTGCACATTCTTGTTTACTCAAGCGTGGATGTTAGAATTGCTTCGCTTAAATTGGAGCTCATCGTCAGTAGTATTACTGGTAGGCTCTGACGTCGCATGAAACTGGTGAGTTTATACAAGACAATTACCTGACGTGTTACTGTATGCGTTTATAACACGAGTGCCGTCGGATTCAAGCGTTAATAGAGAAGTGTGTTGTGGGCGTGGACGCAAAGTTGTCTACCACATGCACGTGCTCGTGTTTGGCGTTGAAGTATTCGCGCCTCAGTAGGACACAACGGAGAAGCGAAATATCTCCCGCGACTAGTAATGCATAAATAACCATCTTCGGGTAAGAACGGCGCTTTATTATAAAGGATTCCTCACTGACAACTATATATATGTGATAATGAGATAATAGCGAATGACCCTTGGAACTTTGGGCAACCATCTGTCATGCAAATTTGTATTTGTTCAATTATTGGTCTGTTGGCATAAAAAAGAATTGCTACCCCAAGCCCCCCCCCCAATAAATAAATTTGTAATTGAGTATACGGCCAGGTGAATCATATCGTTCCGCAGTTGTTGGTTTCTCAAAACAGGCATGACTGCAGTATATATATTCTTTTGTAATTTGGAATTTATGTTTGTTTTTTTCTGTTAATTTATACGCATGACTGTCACGGCGGATATAATATTATGCGGAACAATACTGTCCGGATTCGATATTATCCTTTTGCTATATCCGTAACCACCAGTGTGCAATTATCCGGTTCCCTGAAAGGCCGGATAATAAACCAAACTTGTTATTATCATAAAAACCCGTTACCGACAACCGGATAACGAGGGTTACAGGCACTAGACTGTATTGATTTTATGTAATTAGTATTCGATATACTTCATCTTTATCAGATTTTTATTTTGTAGTTTTAAGATAGTATGGACAACTGCAGAGGTGATAAGAAGCCTCCAATGTCGACTTACCAACAATCATTCAGAATAGATGACCTGCTTACACGAAAAGTCATAGAGCAGCAACAGCAACCCGATCACTTTGCCATATATGCACCAATTAAGATGGAAAGCAATGATATTCTAAACTTGACCACAATTCCTCATGAAGACATCGTGAGTGATGTAAAGGGCCATATTGTTTATTATTTAAATAACCCCCCATCCCCCTTTTCACAGATATCTGACGGTACAGAGATTTGTGAACATAGCAGAGGTATAATATATTATATTATATATATATATAATGGATGTGTTATTCCCATCAAAAGGGATGTGGGCCAACTGGTAATTAAGTAGCTGATTTTGTAACATTTGCAGAATTAGGGTATTAACCTATCAACCACTAACCTTTACTACCATGCAAGGACTGATATATTAGTTCAGAACATAGGTTCATTTTGATAGCAATGGTCAGCCTATTTCATTTTTCAGAATCAACATCCAGTACAAGTGGTAATGATGCTGAGGATGACCTTTTGACTCGAAGAAAGAAGGCACGAACTGCCTTTTCACGGGAGCAAGTTGCTGAACTGGAAAAAAAATTTCAAGACAAAAAGTACCTTTCTTCAGCTGAAAGAGGTGAATTGGCAGAGAAACTAAAGCTGTCAGATATGCAGGTCAAAACATGGTTTCAAAATAGGAGAATGAAGTACAAGAGGCAATCTGAAGAGACTGAGATGGAGTTAAAGTCACCCAAATACTCACCTTACGGATCATTTGTGTATCGTGGACTTACCCCATTCTATGTTCCAATGCAATATAAGCCAGAAAACAGTATGTATTATCCTTATGGGCCAAACATTAGGTCACCACAGCAATCACCATCAATGGAAGCATCATTTCAAATGCAACTAAGCTCACCACCAGCTATGATAGGAGCACTACCTCCCTCAATGACAAGGCAGCCATCTTACTTACCTCGTGCAACAGCTCCTTACAATGGAATGTTGACTCCGATATCTCCATCAGCATGTTATTCTCACTCGTTTTATAATGAGGATGTAAATCCACCACAACAATATATTGATTGGCAGAGAGCACTTCCAACACCCCCATCACCATGAAAAGCATGTCCTGCAGCTTTGCAGTATTAAGGACAGAGTATTATTTTGTGTACCTTCCTTCCAATCAGAAGATTTTTATTAAATTAATTTTTGATTTCTCATTCCTTATCTCTCCTTCTCAGTATCGTAGCACTATACTGTACAATTTTTTTAAAAAGTGGAGACAGACCAGATGCACATTCACATTGTACCAAACATGCACACTAAAATGTGTCATTAAAATTAATTACAGTTATTATAGTGGTTGCCATGCCATTATTATTGCTTAATTGTTGCTTAGTTGTAATATTTTTGGACACATCAAAGAAAATTTTTAAAAAACAGTCCATGTTTTGTACATTATCAGTGCTACACAGTGAATTTTATCCAATACCCCAATATGCAAGTCCATGAAGCCAGAGAATCAATGTTAGGTGAACAGTTGGCAATCGTATCTCCAATGTTTGAAGTTGAGAGGAGCAGGCAGGGTAGCTTGAAATCGAAGTTACTACCGTACATAATCCTATACCAGACATAACTAAAAATCTCTGAATAGGAGTGCCTTGAGATAGAAGTCTCAATGTTCTCCTTGTTTCTTTTGTGCAGCTCAGAAGTAAGTCTCCTATATCTGTGGCCATTCTGGGACACTCCACACCGCTTGGTACCAGGAGGGACAGCAGTGTGTTGTGACAACTAGTTTGAGTTTGATGTCTAAATGATGCAGACATTGGAAGTTACAGAGCTTGTGAACATTCATCCTGATAGTTCTTTGGGGGGCAAGGGAAAGAGGAATAGTGGTACGGTATGTCCGTTTTTATCACTTTAATTTGGTGTTGAAAAGGGATATCTGCCTGTGTGATTTATAACTGACACCTCCATCAACTTAACTGCATTCTGTGGCAAGTGCATTCATTTTTGATAGAGAGAGATCCATGACTAATACTTTTAATTTTTACTGCAGTGAAGTATTTGTTCACCCAGGCATCAGTATTGCCGCCCTGTGGTCAGCTACACAGGATAAAGCTGGAGATATGGGAATAATAATTGACTCCAATTTATAGTGTAAGAGTGTTAAGGGTAGAATAGTTCAGCAGATAATGGCACCCAAAAGTTGTGTGACAACTTATTTGTCAGAGAGACATATCATCATCCCTATGAGGTGAAGCTGTCTAGACTGCAGGATGTTGCTGTTGACCCCCAAGTGGCTTTCAACCCTTCAACTTGCTTTGTGTGGC
Organism: Eunapius fragilis; assembly: GCA_963681505.1. Taxonomy (NCBI): domain Eukaryota; kingdom Metazoa; phylum Porifera; class Demospongiae; order Spongillida; family Spongillidae; genus Eunapius; species Eunapius fragilis. The sequence goes on along the minus strand of OY811986.1, from coordinate 2,984,999 downwards.
AGTTTTGCAAGCCTTCCCCCACCCCCCAAGCCTGTCCTCTGAGGGTAATTTGGAATGGGGAGGGCAACTTTCGTTGACCTCCCTTGATAAACCTCTACACTCTTGAGATCTTTGCTAGTGTTGTGGGTATAGAGGGTTCCTAAAATACTGCCATTGGCCTATGGGAAAGGATCTGTACAGTATGTCTTATGTGGTAGTGCATGGTAATTCCACACCGGGTCCCCAGGGTTGCTGGTTTGGGTGGAAAGTTCGTGGGCTGGTGGGACATGAGGGCAGGGATTCTGTGGTTCTGGGGCTGGTGGCGGGATGTGGGTGGCTTTGGGAGAACTTGGTGACTGTTACGAGGTGGTGCTTGGGGCGTTTTGTTGGGCCTGAGTGCAATGCTGGGCAGTTTGGGTGGTACCTGGGTTTTGATTATTGGGTTTGTGTGACCATTGAGGTGGAACCTGGTATCCGCTTTGGGTCTTAGACAGGCCTTCGAATACACTTCTCCCTTTCTGTGTTTATTGATAGTCACTGCCAATTTCTTTTTTTCTTTTTTCTTTTAGTTCATCATGCAATACCTCAACCTCTATTCTGGTTTTTCCTGCAAGTGGATGTCCACTTGTTTTTGGTGTTCTCATCTTCCTGTGCATCAAGAGCTTTCTTTCTCAATCTCGTGAGTCTCCCTTCAATCCCATTTTATTTATTTTTTAGGTGGCATATAATGGCTGCTGTAATCTCCATACTAGCCTTGGTCACATACTCTTCTCTCAGTTCATCATCAGTTGGCATTGTGGCACATGTGCAAATGCCCTTACCCCAACTGGGAAAATGCCGTTGTCCTGGTTGAAGGTTTAGTGATTGGCACAGCATCTCATAGAACTTCCTGGAGCTAATATGTTACTCACACACAGATCCCACATTTCTTTTTTGATGCTATCATTTACGGTGGTGAGAGGGCCAGGTTGTCTATTTCAGCAGGGGCCGCATGAGTAAGAGGGGTTACATGGGATAAGGGGTCTTGTGTGTGTGTGTGTGTGGAGGGGGGTGGGTGGGTAGAGAGGGTTCTTCATTCCATCAGGGGTTAGTTTGTCTTTCTGGAGGTCTACAACCTGGCATAATTGGGTGTCTAAATTGAAATGGTTGGCCTTGGCATATGATGGGTCCCGATCCTGCCCAGCCGATGCATTGGATAGGAGGCAAATTTTCTGCCTTTCACCTGACTGCGCCATTCCTCCTCTCTGCTGCCTGGCAAGTACCACTTCAGCACAAGTAGCAGAAATCTGCGATGATCCAAATGCATTGAGCTGGGATGGGTATGTATCCCCCTGGTGGTTGTGGTAATGGGGGGATGAGCCAAAGGACACATTTTCTTGTCAGCTGCCTGGCTTGTCATTTGTGCAAGTGCAGGCTTGTCTTCAACTTCTACAACCTCACTACTTGAACTAACTGGATCAATTGCAAGCAATTTTGTCAGCTGTTGACCTGCTATCACACTTGCTTTAGGTAAGCTATTCCAAATTAGCAGTGATGTGGCCGTGAAGTCAAATGCAGCAGGCATACCCACCATCCTGTTTGCTGCAAGGACATCAGCTGGTCATGTATGTTACTCAACAGCTGAAAAGCCACACCCAATCTTGACTTCAGCACTTACGCAGGCTCTCTGACAAGGCTCTGCAAATACATATTTATGTTTGTAGAGGCGGATGAACACGTGCACATCATCTCCATGCATTGCTTACAGGTGAAAGCATTGTGACCCAAGGGTGTCCAAATAATCAGCTGGGGAGTGAGAACACGTGGTACCCTGGAATTCTGGGATATTAATACGTAGCCACTGCAAGCCCGTAGCCAGAGGGGGGTCAAGGTCCGCTTATGAGAGTACGGTGCGGGTCCCGGCCGCTTCTCGAGGCGTCTCCAGGTCCGCTTATGAGAGTACGGTGCGGGTCCCGGCCGCTTCTCGAGGCGTCTCCAGGCCTACTGGCCCGGTACGGTCATATAATAATTTATATCTCAGTGTTGCAGCTGAAATCTTGAAGTCAAACCGAAAACCAACCCTCACCCGGCCAGACTAGTACATGTACCAATTAGAAAGTGTTTTAGTTTAGGTTTACTAATTTAGACTAAGTGTTACACTTTTTAAATTGGAAGTAGGATCGGGACCTGTCGGCAGCTAGGCCGACCGACAATCATGCCGGGTCGCTCCCAGCAGAGCGGAAACGAGCCGCTGCATTTTGCCAAACACTAGATGTCTTTTTGCCAACTACGAAACGAAAGACAACGGCCGATGGACAACAGTCAGCTCCTTTAGTCGACAACCACTTAAACATCGCAAAACTGTTGGAGCTCCGTCCCAGGCCGAAGTCTTGTCGTATGGTTTTAAGCGGACAGCACCCCCCCCCCCCCCCCCACACACACACACACACACACGCTTTTCGTATCGGGCAACCCACCTCCGCCACCGCCCACTAGGTAGGTCCACATTTATTATTTTCCGAACCCTCCCATTTCCTAACCTGGCTACGGGCTTGGCCACCATTGTTCATAGGATCCAGATGCAGATTAAGACCGGGGGAAGGAACTGAAGAAAGCCATGCTGCAGCATGGAGAGATGAAGCCGAGCTATATCAAATAGTAAAAATCATAGCTTGAGTTGTGCCTGTTGCTATTTTATGCATGGAAAGTAGTTGCATTTTGGGGGGGGGGGGGGGGGGGGCTCTCAAACTTAAGTATGAAGTAATAAACGAAGGGTACTGTACTTAGTTACTTCAAAGAAACTAGTGCAGTGCACGAGTCTACTATAGTATTAAATATCCATGGTGCCTCAAGTGCCGGCACACCATAAAAGCTTCCGCGCATACATCCCCCTCCCGCATCTTGATTATTCATGATGGACCTCCCTTGAACGGAGTTAGTTTCCAATGTTATCCATTCGTATCCGGAATGTGGTGAGTAGTCTTTTTTTAATTTTTTTAATGTAGCCGGATCTACTAAGATAATTATTAATTGTATAAATTAATCAGTTTTGCCGCCAAATTAGTAGTGCACCACATCCGTTGAGGCTATCTAAGATGAGGGACGCCGCTGTTGAAAAGAATGCCCGCGAACTCCAAAAGCGTACTCTCATAGTTCTGTTTTCTTCTCTTATTCTCGATCTACTGAGCTTCACTGTTATATTGCCACTTCTACCATCGCTTTTAGAATATTATCACCAGCACGACAAGGTAAAGTAAGCCGCCAAGCCGTGGCGTAGTGTTGCACATAGCGAATAAATACAATCCAACGTGTATCAAGCAATTGTACGATAAATAAAATGAAGGAAGAGGAAAATGTGTACACGCATGCATGCTGTGGTGTAACGACTATGTAACTGCAATTTTGGTCTAGAGCGGAATTTACGCATGGATGATGAAGAAAAGCACAGCATTGGGATCATTATTAGGAGCGCCTCACACTGAGAGATCTGACCTGGTACTGCTCGGAGGTACATTGTTGTGCAATAAACATTCTCTGCCAGCCTTACCAAAACATTCATATAGACTTGGAGATTGCATTATGTCACTACTTGTTCATTTTTAGGTGTTCTTGGTGCATTATTCTCTTTTCTTCAATATTTGTCCTCCCCTATCTTGGGAGCATTATCTGATGTTTATGGCAGAAAGCAGTTACTACTTGTCACAGTGGTATGGACGGCTTGAAACAAGGGGGCTTGCTTGAAGTTTTGCTATATTTCATTAGATTGGTAGTTTCCTGTCATACATGATCTGGGCAATATCATATGACTTTTCGGCATTTCTACTATTCCGTATTATCGGTGGATTGTCAAAAGGCAATGTCGGAATTATGATTGCTAGTGTGACAGATATCACCAACCGAGATTCACGATCAAAAGGGATGGTATGTATACATCACAAAGATAAATTTTAATATTGTAAATAAAACCAATTGTGCTGTTGTGTTCCTTACTTACCAATACAAGCAGTAATTTTTTGTGCCATATTATGGTATGTTCTCAATAACGTTCCACCCTCCTCTTCCCCTCTTGTTTTCCATACAGGCTCTAGTAGGAGTTGCCTTTTCTCTAGGTTTCACTTTTGGACCACTAATTGGAGCATTGTTTTCCATTTGGGGATCAAATGTTTCATCAGGAGACACGTATACTGTATTCCAATATCCAGCGATGTTTTCACTGCTTCTGAGTGTATTGGACATCCTTTTCATTGCATTGATGTTCAAGGAAACTCTTTCAGAATCAAAAAGGGTATGCCTTCATTAATAAATTTACTTTAACAGATTCTCTGTGAGTGTTTCAGAGTGTGATGAACATAGTTAGAGCAACTGACATTCTGAGTAGCTACAACGTTACAAATATATGTCTGCATTATAAAATGTATTGCAACTATTAAGTGGTTTGTGATTATACCAAGTGCCATGCTTAACACACGGTTGGTGTGGCATTGAAAATTTTATGCTCACAATTTTATTTGGGTGCAGTTATTAATAAAAAAATAAAGGGTGAGCGATTAAAAAAATCAGTACATGAACACAGGACATAAATAGACACATGAACAGAATGTGCACAACAATAAAATGTCATTTACTCACAAATGAGAAAGTTGGTCGTGAATCTGTAGACATTAATTACCATATGTGGTAGAAATGTATGGAACTACATGTGGCTGTATTTTACACCAGTAATTTCCATTCAATGTAGTAATTTATTTGTTGTGCGGTAGAAATAGTATGTGACTACATGTGGCTATACATGTATGTTGTGTCTGTGTGTAGCAATAAAATATAATCAATGTACTAGTAATTATTTGCTAATTGCCTCGATGTAATCTTAATTTTTTGTGACACTTTAATAATGCATTACACTAATTACAATGTAGTCATATTTGTTGTAAGGGAAGTACTATTTTCATTTGAAGATGTGGAATTTTGTCATCATTGCAAATTAACTTGATGATTAAAACATAATCATATCCTTTGTTTTGTGCCATCTTCTTGCATTGAACATGCACATATGCAACGCCTACCTGTAGAAGATGTATGCTGCATAAAATTGGCTGTAGATCTGATTTTTGATCAAACCTGAGTTAATCATTGTGTATGCAAGGATGTGGATGGCAACTATCAATGATGAAAATGCATTAATTTTGCCACATTATTTGTAATTTTATGTAATCAAGCAAGTGTTATATGAACCTAAGTCAATTATTGTACACTATATTATCATTGCTGGTCATTTCAGTCTGTACTTATTATTATAATAAATGTATTGGGGGGTGAGAAATTGAATAATAACAGCTCTTAATGTCGGGTGTCCCACGAATGAGCGCAATGCTATTTCATTAGTTATAATCAAGTTAATTTTAGTAAACACAACAAATTGTATCATTGACTATGTGGGATTTGGCTACATTAATGAAGAAGTGAAGTGACAATAATTGACTTAGGTTCAAATTTGGTTAGAGCTGTGAAGGGATGAGGCAGGTTTTCAGGGTCGGAGGGAACCAGCAACTAGATTCATTCTGTGGTTGTATATGTAAGGTCAATATGACATAACACTTATCCTTGTGTACACTGATTACACTGCAACAGTGAAAAATCACTGGTTTTAGTTTATAGCTATGAATAATTGCAAATATTGGGCCATGTTTATGTTAGCCATCACGTAATTATTGCATTCCATTGTAATGTAAACTAAGAGGTTATGTAACCATTGACTTTACCTCTACAACCACAGAATGAATCTAGTTGATGTTCTACTTTGCCAACCAGTGGTTTTAATTACCCCATAGCTGGAAATGGGGTGATGGTTTTAAATGTAAATACGGTAGTGGAGTGTATTTTAGTTGTACAGAAAATTAATAAATATTTCAGTTAATTTGTTCCTAAACCTTGCTCCTTAATATCTAGTAGATAAATAAGGCAGATACTGCCTATATCATACAATTTTCATTGTGTAGGCACAGTCACTTGGCAAAGGCATCAGAGGAGCACTTCATCTCATTAATCCAGTGTCAATATTTAGGTTTGATGCTATATCCAGAATAAATGTGCAAGGTACACATGTGTAGACGTATATGTATTTTTGTCATGAATATGCTTTGGAATGACAACTTCATACATATTGATTCTGTATAAGTATATTGATGTTAACACATAAGTGATTTATTATGTATCATACACTTGTAACGGTTCTAATTAATTTCACATCCATCTTTATATGCTAATGTCAGAGATGTAATAATAATACTCTATTAGATCTGCGGAATCTTCGCCTTCTTGGTGCTGTGTACTTCATATACCTCTTCTTATTTTCTGGCTTGGAATACTCATTGTCTTTTTTGGTGCATCAAAGGCACCATTATACAAGGTTGGTCAGTGTGTAATTAAATGAACCATAACAAACTTGGTTAAAAAATTTCAATCTGATGCACTTCTTTTATATTGCATGCCAGTATGCAGCAAGGAAAGATGTATCTGTTCATTGGAGTTGTTATGTCATTAGTGCAAGGTTTGCCAATCTATGTGTATAATTATTGATTGGGGACCTTATTTTCAATGCACAGGCACCTATATGCGTAGATTGCCACCTGGCTCGGAGAAAAAAACTGCAATAACTGTACGTTAAATGTGTTTATGAATGTAGTACATGTAATTATACTATTGCATTGCATAGTATATGTGTATATACTTATAATGTAAGAGAGCAGCATGTAAACATACATGTATATCACATAGCACCATAAATAATCTTACCCTATGAATATTTTTGCTTGCAGGGAATTTTTGCTATTATTCCTGGAATGCTGATAGTCGGTTTCTCATCTTCACCTTATATGTTATATTCTGGATTGTTACTGTATTGTGTAGGTATGTCAAGCAATGAAAGTGCATATTTATACACAAGTCTGAATACGTAAACTACTTTTTAAATTACTAATGTATATTTAAACTGAGTAGATGTCCAGTTACAATGTATATTATAATCTCAGTGAATTGCTGCAGTAAAATTTGCATCAGGCAATAGGAACACGTATGTTGCAAACAATTATTCCCTGTAAGGGCTGCTGTTTTTCTGCTCATTAACCTGAAAGGAAAATGAACATACATGTTTTCCTATGTTACTACATATTATTTTAAGCAAGGTAAAAATTATCAAATTACATAGTGTTTGTTGATATATGGATCGTTCTACAAGATTTTACCCTTGTAGTATATGCAGCATCCAAATTTCAAAACCACATACCACCTGTGTTTACGTGCAAAATATAATTTAGTGTCTTGCACCAGCGGGGTCAAGATTATGAAGTCTGATACCACAACAGGCTACAAACAGGTAGGAACATTCAAGTCGGTACATAGAAGGGTCCTGTCAAGCTATTAATTTGTTCTGTTCGTTAATTTATCCCTTGTGGAGATATTATATAGCTGTGGTTTCCCTCTCGAATCGTGCCAAAATAAGCGGCCAGATAAATTCAATAACGACAGGACCCTTCCACGTACACTCTGAATTTGAAGCGATTTAGTTCCTATCTTAAGATGTGGGCGTTTTGAACCCTGAAAGGTATCGGACCTCATAACGATTTTTACGAGGTCCGGCATGCGTAAGACACCAAAATGTATAGAAATGGTGTGGTATATAGTGCTGAAAATAGGAAGTTGATAGTGTTAATCTCTTCCGTTCCAGGGTATACCATGTAATTACGGGTATACCATGAAAAGCCTCAAACTGACAAGCCATATGTGTACAAATATTCCCACAATTGCTATAAGGCATAAGGTTATGTATATTTCTTTTAATCATTTTGCGTCAATATGCTGCACTGCTTTAAAAATGTGTTTTTTTTAAGAGCTCTATTTCAACGTTAACTAGATTGGTTAGAGCAAAGATTTATATTTTGTTCTCACACACATACATTAGGTTATTGTAAAAATGTTATTAATAATTATTCCCGGCATTGATAGAAAATTAAAATCCGCTATGCTCTCCGTCAGCTGTTAGTTGATTAACAATTTCAATTGTTTTGTGGCTGTGACAGTTATTGTAGCCACCATATATTCCTATTTGATCAACAACAAAATGGCAGTAACATCTCGTGGCTTCACGGCTACAAGCCAGTGCTACACGAAATTGTAAATGCTTAGTAACATCAACGGGAAATGTTTTCATGACTACAAGTGTATAGCTTTAATGCGGGTGGTTATAAATAAAGCCCCTAAACAAATGAAATACTGATAGTCTGTCAAAATTCATGCAGTGCTACATATTCTAGGAAAGTATTTGTGTTACAGCTGCTGTGTTATTTAACCATCACTTCTTATATTTGCAGCAACAGTGAATCTTTGTAGTCTCCTAGGCCTAAATAAATTCATGCAGTATACCCTGTGTGGATCTAGCGCCATTAATAGTTAGGAAGATATATATAAATCCAAAAATGGTAGAAGGTTCCATATAAGAACTTATTTGAAGAGCACTTTGTCTTTTGTACATCTGCATACATTACAAATTCTAGGAGCTGCAACAGTAGTTACTAGCATCACTACAATTTCATCAAATTATGGTAAGTAATATTTTTTCATTTACAGTTTATCATAGTTTTGTTCCCCTAGGTGAAGGAGATGAGAAAGGAAAGATAACTGGAATTATTAGATCACTGGGAGCCCTGGCACGATCATTTGGTCCACTTGTTGCCTGTGGAGGTGATATAATAAAGTTGCTTGCACAACATTTAGGTGGCCCCAATTTTTATAAGGGAGCCACACAGAGGGGAGGGACCCTTAATTATAGTGATGTATTTCTGCATTACTTAAGTAACATGCATTACTCTAGCTGTGACATAACTACTAATACTTGACCCTTTCTTTTACTGGTATTATTTGTATGTATGTATGTATGTATGTGAAGGGCATATTTTTTCCGTGTGTTTTTTGATCTAACTTTGGCCATTATCTTTCTATAAGCATGGAAATAGTACTGATGAAAGCAAATTTTCTGTCAATTGATCAGTATTTAATCCTGGTTAGCTGTTAGTCTCTCTCAGCATTTATAATGTTGAAAGAGACTAACAACTGTGTCTAATGTACATTCAGAGAGCTGTAACACTGGGAAATTGCAACGATTATTTCTGGCTTTGTAATAGGATTATGCAGTAGCATAATTGCTGTTATTTGTGTATGGCAACGGTTACACTTCAATAACAAGTGGTGTTCTGAACACCCCCCCCCCCCCCCCCCCCCCCCGATATTAATATGGTGGGACTTAAGAGCCTGAAATAATTCTACATTATAGTGTTTCATTATTCACACAATTTGTTTGTGTTTTTCTCAGTGTTTTGGCAGTATGGCGCTTGTGTTTGTTACCTGACTGGAGGATTGCTGTTTGTGGTGCCACTCTCACTCATGCTGACCATAGTTCCAAAGGAGGACAAAAGTGCTTGATATTATAATACTAGGACAGTAGCTCTCTTAGGTTTATGATTTTGATTTTAATGGAAATTTTATTGTTATAGTGTATCGATTTTCACTATCAATGCAGGTATCCATGGTGTATGATCGATCACCAATGAGATATTCACAATGAACGTATATCCATTGCTGATCTGAACAAATCACCTTGGTCCTTGGTAGCTTAGTTGGTAATATGGTATCACCTATTACCATGTACAGTGATCAATGAATAATATGACTTTGGGGGGCCCCCTATTAAGGGCATTCCTATGCCCATGCAAGAGGCTGGGATACAAAGCCAAAAACATCCTGAGAATTTTAACTTACTGAAGCTAAGGCATTGCCTACTTCTGAAATCAAGGTTTCAGCACAGTGCCTTTTTTGAAAAATGTATATCTGTTGAATTTCATTGTATTATAAATGTTGCCTTACCTGATAATGATTGCATATTGATGAAAATCAGACTTGGGGGTTATTTTTAAACACCCTGAAAATAACCTATCGTCTTTTACTTTGAAGGCCAGGCTAGAATGTTGGCTACTGTGCATATGAAACTTATGCTACCTAGGTAACCATAACCTGAAGACAAGATCTTTATCAGGAATCTTGTATTAATGTGGCAGAGTGATGATTGAACGTCAAGTATGTGCTGTTTTGAGACTGCGTCAATGTATTAATTCATCTATCACCTCTGTAACCCATCCATCTGTGTTGTCATGCAGGTAACAAATCTGGATACACAGGTTAGTACCACAGGGCTATTTTGTTATGATTTGTGAGTAAAGTGGTCCATGAATGTACTAATAGTTAATTAGGAAAACACATTACATAGAAAAAATTCAAAAGATATCCTGGAGGCCAAGGGAGGGAGTACATCGTGCCAACAAGGCTCTAGCCACAGCCCAAACCAGGGTGAAGTTCAGCCTGCTGTATAGCTCTGTGAGCACCTTACCTTTGTGGGAAGAGGTGATGATGGCCAGGTGAGAAGCTAGGCGAGAGAAAGTAGATTGGGCTTCCCTACCCCAGTTTCCATAAGTCTTTACTGCAAGTGGGATACACACCCAACCCAGCTCTGAACATTTTGGGTCATTTCCTTTGTACTTCCTGACCTCCGCCTCCTCCGCTGCAGCCCCTTCAGACAAGCTTGCTGCTGTTAGGATAGAAGGGATTAAGTGAGTGATTCACAAGGGCAGCATGTTTCCCTCTCTCCCAATTGAGAACAAGTACATCCGCTGGCCGGGTGCAGCTTAAGTCTGGTGTAATGCCACTGCCCGACTTGTTCGTTATTTTTTTCTTCACTATTCCGGATACTACTTTATTTCAGGATTCATCAAACCCTATTGACTGAACTTCAGGATGGCATTGCTGCTATTCAGGAAGGGCCATTATTAAATGGTGTAATTTGGGTATACGCATTAGTTTAATGCACTATATATCCACGGAATAGTCACAGAACAGAAAGGACATTCCATTCCATTCCGTGTTTTATTAACCCACCAAACAATCATGGCAGCTGGTAAACGTCAATCCACTCTGTTAGGTTGTCTAGTAGCAAAAGAGTTTGATATTCTAAGTCACTTCAGTTTTGTCAAACGATATTGTTACAGTTTCAGAAACCGTGATATGAAGGATAAAGATAATCTCATTCGCATGTGAAGTGCATCCCAGCATCTAGATAATCCAGGTCTGAATACAAGTGATGCTCTACTTGCACATGTGGGATGAGGAGGAAATGAATTCACAGTTCAGCATGTATTTTATGATGCAGGTCATTTTGTTGATGGTTCAATGATTTAGTTTAATGAAGAACATCATAGACTCACATTTAATAGTTTGTAGATGCCCCGCCCCTTTACTGACTACTGTAGTGCAGATGGAAAAGAAAAAACATTGAGATTATTAAGTTTACTCCGTTAATGCTACATGATCAAGAAAGCCAGCACATCCTCTCACATTCCCAGCTCACCTAATCCCAGTACACGTAGCAGTAACCGAGAACACCAAAATACTATGCACTAGCACTTGGATCTAAATGTATGGTTCTTAGCAGTCTGGAAGAACAAATTCTTCGTCCTGTTGTCTCATGCCGTCACAAGTCTCTATCAGCTGAAGACTAAACCTGACAATGTTCAAGAAATGCTTTACGTTGTAATAGTGCAGAATGTACTTGTGTTTTGTTTGAATGGTTACTGAATAAATTTTGAACCTCGGATGATCAGGATATTACAAACTACTGTTACTACAATTTGCCATTAATACTATGAGCAGAAATTTCATAAATCATAATTTTGGATATAGAATCACAGAAGGCACAAAGTGGGTAAACTGATGCATATGGATATTCAATAGGTTTGAGATAAAGAGTTAAGGTGAAAATCAATGTGAATAAGGCTACTATCATACACTTTCACTTTCACTAGTACGAGTACCATCATCTGGTTTCTTCCTCCATGCACTCCGACGACTTTTGGTTCGACGATTTTGGAACCAGACTTTCACTTGGTTTTCTTGTATTCCTAATCCTTTGGCAAGCTGAATTCTTTCTTCAGAAGACAAATACTGCTTATCTTCAAATGCTTTCTCAAGTGCAGCAGTTTGACTACTAGAGAAAGTGGCCCTCACTCTGCGTTCCACATCTTTTTTAGATGCACGTTTCATAGCAAGCACTGAGACCTTGTAAGTGTTATAGCCACCAGCTACAGCTGAAGATTCATGCGGAAGATAGCCTGCATAAAATGGAGATTTGCTAATACAACGAACTGTGCTATTAATCAAATGTTTTTAGAACACATAGAATGCCTGTTCGCATGTGTGTATGTGACCTTACCATTGTGATCATTACCATTGCTTGTATCCAGTGCTGACATGTTATTTGGCAATGAAACCACCGCAGAAGACTGAGATAAAAGCGTCAATAGCTGCGAGTCCGTGCCTTCAGCACCAATCGTCCCACTGGCGGACGTCGGTATGACAGTATGGGGAGATAGCTGTTCGACGATGACATGGTCACCTTTGGCCGTCTGTGTGCACTCTGAAAACAGCTTAATGTTACACAAATGACTAAAGAAAACAGAACAGCACTACATAACCATAGACTGGGGGTGAGGGGGATGGGGTGGGGAGGGAGGATGGGGAAAGACCCGTATCGTATGAATCTTAGCTCTTTCTTAAAGCTTAAAAACATCGAGACCGCTTGAATGCGTCGCGCGTGTGATGTAAGTTTGCAGTGAGTAGTACTTCTATATAATAGTTGGGCTACTTACTACTACATTTGATGTGCTATACATCACGTGTCCCGCCAACTTATATGAATACAATAGACCACCTACCTTATCTGTTTTGACCGGTGCAATACGAACATAATCAGCTATGAATACTGGTAAATTATAGATCCCGTAAGCTTACCACTTTCCTGTGCTCGGCCTCTTGCTTCAGCAGCGGTGTGTACGGAATCCATCTTGCCAACTGTTTACTTCCGTGTTATGCGGGAAACAAACAAAGCGTATGTATATAGGGCAGTGAGCGCGATAAAATGTACGTAACTCTGTAAATTCACAAGTTCAAAGAAAGTGATGCAAAGCAATAACATCTGCATGAACCTGTAGTTTCTCTTTCACGTGCAGCATGTATATGATGCACCATTTACACGTTAAAAAAAAAAAAAAGGGAAACACATATCTATTACAAATATTACAGTACTGGCACAATCTATAGATATAGAATAGAAAGAGAGGTCAAGTTTTTTTGACACATGCAGCCAACTAGTTTGAGTCAGTGCCGGACTTGTTGGACTTCCATGATGTCCTGCGACACTTAGTACGCCTGTTTTGAAACCATATCTTTACTTGGCTCTCAGACAGGTTAAGTCTCTCCGCCAAGCGAGCTCTCTCTGCTGTTGTCAAATACTGAGTAGCGAGGAACGTCTTCTCTAACTCATCAATCTGAGCACCAGAAAATGTAGCCCTCCCTTTCTTATCCTTTTTGCTTTCTTTTCCTGAGCTCTGCTTTTCACTATTTGACTTTCCATCACTTTGTAAAGACTGTGCATGTCCAGCATAGATGAGCCCAGAGGGATGCTGACCAACTCCATCCATCCCCTTATCTCCATGAGCATTTGGATCATAGCCCACTGTGAAGTACAAAAACAATTGTCATAGCAACAGAAATTTCAAAAGTGCTGCTACATGCAAGCACATTAATTATATTCAAAGCCCCAGAGGGTATAGAATTTTTGGGGGCGGAGAGCAAGGGGTGGTAGGGACTTCCACAACCAGAGGAGTGGCAGTGCAAAGATCAATCCCATGAGATATGATAACAGACCATGAGCCATAACAAGTACACCTATCCCCTTATACCACGCGCAATTGTCACATGCAAGCATTAAAGGGGAGGGAGGCTCTTTGCATTGCAGCCTTAAGTGCTTTCAAATTATGCCAATCAAAATGTGTAAAGATGCATTGAGCTGGGGTGGTGTGAGTTCAGGCGCTAAACAGAAAATCAGATTCAAAAGTTAATGGAATAACAAAAAACGGCCAGCAATAATCAAGCGTAGTATCGCAAGGAAAATCAAATAAATGACCACGCTAGGGCTGGTACTGATCTACAGATAAGATCTTTACGTGTAACTCACCACCGCAACAATTGCACCCACGGACAACGTGAGATCCCAGAACGGCTTGCGCACAACACAAACACTTAAACTTACCCGGTAGTGGCCGTGCGATAGCAGGCATGTAGAATGACCCAGGAATATCTTGATAAATGGCAGTTACACCCTCAAAAGCTTTTCCAAAGTGAGTTGGAGTTGTAGGCGAGCGTGCGTTGTCTGAAAACGCAGTGATACCTGCAGCGGTGCTGGTCGGCGACTTCTGATAGGAAGTAGGCGTCTTGGCCACTTCGCTTGGTAGCGTGCCTCCCTGCTGAGCCCCGAGGATGTCCCGTATGTTGTGCGGAGTGCTTGAATGCTCGTGGCCGTTCGAAGACGCTACCTGGTACGCAGGACTGCGCTGCGGGTCCACCGAATTCGGAGGATAGGCTGTAGGATATGCTGTGGTGAAGTCGTACCACGGCGACGGGTGCATCGTGGGGCTCCAGTTCATGCGCGGGTTTGCCGTGTGCTGGATAGGAACACTGGTATAGTACTCCTGGCGGCCTTGAGGTGGGTAGAACTGCATTTTCACGAAAAATGAGCGCAACACCAAACTCGTGCAGGCAAACTGTCGCTTTTGGGCTAAGGTTTCCGGTTAAACCCCGCCCCTCAGATAGTACCGATATGGTGCCCCACCCCTTTATTGACCGCCCGCTCTTTGTTCTCACGACAACCAAAAAGTGGGCGCGTCATGAGAGCGTTAAAAGAGAAGACTGGTGGCTGCAGAGGCAAGACAGGCACTTGTAAATGAATTGCTGGGCATTTTCATTAAAATTATAGCTATACATGTGTGCCAATGGTTTCCATCCTGAATTGAGTTTATTAATTAAAGACTTGTCATAGTATACCTGTGTATTAATATAATATTATACTATGTCTTCGTACAAGAACCATAAAAAAGACAGCAACGTAAATGTCAAAATAGAACACAAAACTGAGCACTGAAAAAAGAAAGACGCATGTGTGCCATAACTAAATGTGTCAGTAATATGGTGCAAGCCTGAAAACTTGCGAAGTGTCAACAAGAGCTAAAAATGTCAGTGCATAAAATAAATGATTTGGTGGAAGTAAAATAAAAATCTCTCTGAATTCTGTATGCAGTTAACTCCCATCTGTAGGTTAAATTCATAGGTCAAGTACAGACACAATAGACCAGGATCTTTTAGTCCATTACCTCAGTAATGAAAAATATATATATATACATATATATTGGTGTTTCACACACACTTCGTAATTCCGTAGAGCAAAATTGCACATACCACACCAAGCAATAACCAATGATGATAAGACACAACTGAAACATGGGAAAAAGGTCAATTATTAACATAACAGAAAGTACTAATGCAACATACGTGGCTCAGTGTGGCTTTCTTGGTTAGCACTTGCTACTGTGAAGGTGAGGTATATGGGCTGCAGAACAACATAGCATGAAGCACTCACAACACTAGACTTTCCTTTTATGGTGTATGAAAGCAAATTAAGCTTACAGTAACTGATAATAGCCAGCTGTTGCAATTAATATCACTTGTACCGCTATGAATTTGACACAAGGACTACAACCTGATACAAAAATGCAAGCAATAATGGCTCATGTTGCTATGAATATGCATGCTGGTTAGTGAACAATTAAAAGAAACCCAATACACTCATCTCCAGGTCTGTGAATCTCCTAACAAAAAGTATCTGTTTTTATGGTGCATGCAGCCTATTAGATTGAAATACATCGGTTTTTGTAGTATTAGAAATGCATTGCTGAGTACAACAGCTGTCAATAATTATTCATCCAACTGCACCCAATCACACATATGCACATATAATCTATTAAATACAATTACAGATAATGCAGACCTTGTGATCACCAACGCATTTCTCTTTTGCAATCATATCATAGGTGTAACCACTTGGACTCTAGAAATGTGCACAGAAACAAAGCCATTGTAAAGCAATCCCAGCACATACACTGTCCTACCTCTTTCACAATTTTCAAGGCTGACTTGCTCATAATGATCCGATCGCACCAAGCTGGGCATCTAACCAAGTTAAACAAAATTCAACTTCACAAGTAATCCCAAAACATACCCTGAACTGTTTACATTAGCATTATAAGAAATCTAACTGCACAGGTTAGTGAATCAAGGATATCACAGCCTAGTTTTGCGTATGGTGCATCTAATTGCCAACAAGTGCACATAGACCACTCCACATTTCCTGTTGTAAAGGTATGTATCAATCTGTCAAAACAACAGCATTTCTAGACCAGTGGGAGGTTCATGAATAGTGGTATACCACAGCACAATGTAATTCATATCACATTCCTGCTCATATTTGGTACTACATCATGTTTATAATTGTGAGCTGTCAGCAAAGGAACCACCCCCAAGTTGGGCTTAATGTCAAAAGTGGGCCCAATCACACGCACACACTCTGTGCACAACAAGTCCAACCACAGAGGAATGAGGTCTGATATGGAAGGAAATATCAATGGTAATGAATAGTTGGTATCATCATCACACAGCACAAGATGCATCAACACACTAGATAATCTACTGGTGGCCAGTAGCATAGAATGGAGACAAAGACCCATGTCATCACATCAAAGTGGGAGTCAGACTAGTAAGGAAGCCAGACAAATCCTTCAGGGGTGCCACAGATCCCAATATGATAATAAAAATATTTTTAAAAATGGTTCAAGGCACCTGCTAAACTTGATACCACCATGCCATACTTATACATGTAGTACTCACAGAAGGCTAGGGTGGGCACACAGCCACCTGCTAAAACACTCCCACACTACTAGAGTAATTACTAACTGTTTCATAAGTACTACTATGCAGTGTTAAACAAACACTCTACCAGGCACAAACGTATACCTTTTGTCCATGTATTTGGTTCCTTCCTTTATATCCTCACTGAAGGGGTAACTGGAAAAGGAGAGATTAGTAGTACATGTTTATAATTAAAACCTGGCATCCCATTAAGACTACAGTGGGCAATGCAAGATTATTCTTCTTGGAAGCAAATTAACACACAGCTTCATTCATTTCTCACATTATAATGAACAATAATGAATATTCACTAGGCAACCTTTAATGAGTTTCTACACATTTAATGAATACCTAGTAGCAATTTACTAACACAACTGCATGCTATGAACAACAGCACACCAATGGTAAACATACCTTGGTTGGAAGTTGATGGGTAATTCATGCAAGTCTTCAAAGCTGTTAAGCTCATTGTTGTACTGCAATAGCTGTAGGGCAAAACAAACACAGGCATGGCTCTCACCATGTACATGCAGCAGAACAAAACAGTACATGCATAGGTGGTACAATCATGCAACAGGTGGGACAACCATTTCAGCTAATATTATATCTTTTTTGAGTTTCCTGAGTGCCGGACCTAATTAGACGTGCTAGCAAGCCATGGATGGTGGTAGTTGTTTAGGATATTGAAGAATGTATGGTTATGCAGGCCTGACAGTTACACTGTAAGGTAAACATACCTGGCTTATGCACATGCTTCACCTGAAAGCAGTCCTCAGCTACTAATGGTGAGGTCACTAGATTATGTCCAAAAACAGCTTGTACACTGTATTATGGGCCACCCATTGATATCTGCTGCACATGCCCAGGAACCGCCAAACCCTAAGCCACAACCAATGTTCCATGACACAATAGGATACCAAGGATAGTCAACAAAGACAGCCAATTGGGGGGGGGACGGGATGGGACATCAGACAGCCCTGGGGAGGGGAGGTGGGGGACATCAGATAGGCTAAATAGAGCAGGCTACCTGGCAAAATAAAATTAAGAGAGCAGGCTACCTGGCTACCTAAGAGACCTGGCAATACCTTCCTTGCTATCCTAACCATGACATATAACTAACATGTGTACACATGAACATGTTCACATGCAGCAGGACATGTAAGCATGTGAACATCCCATATCCATATACACATCCATTACATGTAGAGGTAATGCAGGTATTGTAGAAAGCATCAAATACCTACATGCATACATTGCTATACAGGTAGCCTCAGCCCTGTGAACTACACATGGGTAGCTCCAAGTTGTTGAGTACTAGATAGATACACACTGTAAACAAGAATTTGTCTACACGCTTGTAAGGAGCACTACAATTGATGTAATGCATTAACATTTCTGTTGTGAAAGGGAAAAGATGATATAAAAAAGAATCATTCTGTTCTGTAACTGTAGAAATTCATACCCAGGAAAACTTGAACCATGTTGGGATGATGTAATGAACTCCCTGTACTATGACAGATGAGCAAACCATATCCTCTACATGATTAGGATGCCAGGAACAAGATGATTACAACCACCTTAATGATGTCACACACCTGTGTGTGATTTTCCAAGCACAGCTTACCTCAGCACTTAGAATAAGGATTGTGGCTTTTACTCCAGAGCTGACTTCCAACATGCAGTACAACCAAATCTCACTTATGCTAAGCATACTCCCAGCAGTAGTTGTACATATGTGTTTAGACATAACACAAATAAGGCACAGACCCCAAACTGGTAATGGTGTATGAAAATTTGGTTGAGTATTAGTGTTAGAACACCAAATAATAACAAGCCTACAAACATCTGCTTTACTGAGTGCTCTGAATACATGAGTATTTTGCAACTTTTAAAATCAACACTAAATGTAGATGAAAAGGCGATACACAATAGCTGCATAGGACTAATGACACACATACATGCTAATTAGGTCATATTAATACATGTACAGTGCTGGGAAATAATCTTCTTGCTACACCACAATTTCAATTTTATCACCAAACCACTCGTATAATGAGAACCCTACAATCAGTAAACCAAACCAAAGCTGACTTGTGTTCAACTCATACAGTAAGTAAGTATATCATTCCACCTAGCCATAGGATGCTTTAACCATGTCCGTGTACTAATAATAATGATACACACACAAAAACTTAGAAACTGTTATGCCACATTTTTTTACAATGAACAATATTTGTACAAGTGTAATAGCAGAAAGATTTATATTCGCCCCATCTGGGCTAGTAATTTAATCAGTGATTTTGCAAACTAAATTCTCAGCTAGGAGTAAGGGCAGCACACGATATATATAAGTGTACGTGCTTGTACTACAACACGCACAAAGACACACATGGTGCTCTAAATACAACTAACTTCTTTGTAATCTGATGTGAAGAGAGTTGCATCAGCCACAAAAAATCTTCTCCTTTCCACAGTCACTGAAGGCTGAAGAGAACATTGTTGGACTAACTATACGTATTTGTGCAACTCATCGTAGATTGATATGAACGCACAATGTAAATGGAAGACAAGTTAATGCACATTGTAAATGAAGACGAGTTACACTATACACTCCATAAGTGAGACCAATGGTTGCAACACATTACAGCATGGTGCTCTAGTTAAATCTTAAAGACACAATGAATATCTTTTGATCTACCATTAACAGGTCTTGTTAGGCTTACATTAGTATTAAGAAACACACCGTATATGCTGTGCCAAAAGAAGAAAAGTTTGTTCACATGCATGTACATGTGAAACAGAATGATTTTAGTACTGCAATTAAATCATTAAGTAAAACAGATATCATTATGATCTCAATTTCTTGATAATATTACAGATTATAGTTTGATAGAAGGGTTAAAATTTCATTCCTACTCAAAAAGTTCATTGGCAGCATCAAATGTATTAGATTATAATTTTTAAGTGCTGGATGTTTGGTATACCTCTATTTGTTAGGTATTTATTAAACACACAACTGTATATTATTGAACTCAAACATACACCAATACACCAAAAACTAAACACTACAAAAGTTCTAATTAACTACCCCTCTTCCCATGATGGACCTTGCCACAGACCTAGGTTGAGGCAACCATAAATGTTACTAACAACTGAAGACTTTGATTGACCTTGTCTTAAAGCTAGCAGAGTAGCCAAGCGTGAGAAAAAACACTGCGCTTCTTTTCCCCAATTTCCAAATGTTTCAACTGCAAGAAGAATGCATGTCCATCCAAGTGCTTGGCATCTAGCATCATTGGCTACATGCTTTCTAGTCTCAGCAGCTAAGGCACCAGCTGCTGGCTTCATTCAGGGTGGCTGGGGTAAGAGGAGAGGTTAGGGTGACATCACAAGCAGCTGACTTAGCCCTATCCCATCCATCAACAAGCACATCAGCTGGCCGTGAATAATAGTGAGAACCCAAGAGACCTATACCAACTTCAACTCGTATAGAAAGGTGATCACGACGGCACAAATCAGCAATGATGTTTCGCAGGTGGTTGTGTCTAATGACCACATCACCTCCATGTCTGCATGAAACTGCAAGGTGGCCAAGTGGGTCCAAAGCAATGTCCGGACAGAAAGGACAGGAGGATCTGGCAGAAGAATTCAAGCCAAGCCACCACTTCACCACAGTATGAAACTCTGGGGAGTCAAAATGCAATCCAAGGCCAACCAAAGGAACAACTGACAGCCAAGAGCTAGCATAAGAAGCAGAAGAGGAAAGAAGACGAGCCTTGTCCGCAGGAGAGGAAGTCATCAAAATTGAGTTGAAAACAAGGCCTGGTGGGAAGGAGGAGAGGATAAAATAGCATCTACTGTGATGACATCACTAGGGGATACAAGGGTGTTGAACCTAGAAATGGCATTTACCAAATGCTTATTGCTAGTACTACCTATACCTGAGAGAGATAAAGAACAGATGAACGCAACACAACAGTGGTGAGAAAGAGAACAAAAACCTAGACCTCCAAAACTGAGGCTAGGTTGCACTTGCTGCCAATGAACATCAGGAATGTCGACTGCCAAGCATGAAGAAAAACCAAGTCTTACCTATTCATCAAAGAACTGCAGGGAATTAAAAGAAAGGCTAGGAGGAGTGGTTCTAGTTAGGTGAAATGTGAAATAGTTCGCAAAAACCGAAGGAGAGAAGTTGCCACATGAAGATCAGCTGCAGCAACTTCTACCAAAGCTGATAGCAACACCTTAGCTTGAGATATTTTCTCCTCAATTAGGCGAGTGCAATGCAAATAGTCACCTACTGGTACCCCAAGGATGTCAAGGTCAGGCAAGAATGAACATCTCATGAAGGGTGGAAGGAGTGTTGCCCATCCTGCCAAAAAGTTCACACTTGGTTAGACTGATATGGATGCCCAACCCCTATATCAGATGCACACCTCGGAGCACTGCAGGACGACTACCTGCAAGGACCCCGTCATCAAGTAAGTCAAAGCAACCATCATCTGCATCAATGCTAGACACCAACTTGTGGAGGGCTAAAGAAAACAGCAAAGGGCCCAGGGGATCACCCTGCCGCACTCCATTCTGAAGTAATTTTACCAAGTGGATGCCAAAGCAGAGGGTGAGACCCATAGCAATAAGAGACCCAAGGCAGCAACTCTGGGTATAAAGTGGCATATTCTTCAAGGATAGATTGTCTTGAGACTAGGTTAAAAGCATTCTTCCTGTCCACCTTGAAACACACAAAGTCTTCATCATTTGGGGGGGGGGTTTGCTTCACAAAACCTTAATTATCAAATCGAATTATTATACACTGCTTAAAGTACATTATCTACAGACTATAAAAACTCCAAAAGATAAAATTATTATTCATGATGGAAAAACAACCTTCATAATCAAGCAAGCACATATTTCATTATACTCTTTATTGCTTATCCTAATTATAATGATATTTATGACTTTTAAAATCTAGAATATGTGGGTGTTGATTTAAAAATTACTGTATAAGTTATTATAGGACAAATCAACAAAACAACTTTAAAATATGCACAGTGTGCTACAAAATTTCAACAGCATGGGCTATGATAAATAACAATTAGTGTAGACTTACAGTTCAAAATAAAAGTTCATTCATACTTGGTACCAAAAAAATAATATATGCATGATGCTAGGTTTACCTAACATAAATGTTACATTACTCTCAGTACTTAATCATTATTCTAAAGGTACCACTACATTAGTATAGACAGCTTACACACAACTCAAACTGGAGTATAACCAGATTTCAACTTCTTTCATGCACATAGCTAAAATTATTTATGAATAACTACAGTTCTGCTCTTGTAATTTGAACTTTTTAATACTGCAGCAGGATGAAAAGAAATATAAGTTGAAGTTCATCTGAAACATTGATACTCTAAATCAGAACCAATTCATTTTCTTGCACACTATTCAAAACTTATAATGAAAAACAGCATATGAGTGGGCATTGTACACTATTCAAATTCAACACAAGGGGGTGGGGACCCAGGCAGAGGGATGGGGACCCAGGCAGAACTAAAAGGGATGGGGACCCAGGCAGAACACAAGGGGGTGGGGACCCAGGCAGAACTAAAGGGATGGGGACCCAGGCAGAACACAAAGGGGTGGGGACCCAGGCAGAACTAAAGGGATGGGGACCCAGGCAGAACACAAGGGGATGGGGACTCACAAGCCCTCCAATGTCTGCCTGGAAATTGTCAAGGTACAAAGAGGTTAAAATTAGCGTGATGAGATGTTGATTTTAACACTACATACATGTATTGCAATGTATTAGTTCTCGACAGGATGTTTTTTATGACATATGCACATTTGTACATGCTATAGTTTCTTTGTCTTAGCTACAAAATATATTCCACCTGGCATTTGCATATATGTTAATGGTTTGCTATAGCAACATGTAGTTGCATCTTCAGTTATTAATTAAAAGAATGGAAACAAGCTTACTACCAACTAGTAATATTGCTGAGATGCCTTGTGGGGTATTTCCTGCTTTTAACTATCTTTAAAGCAAAACATCCCTTTCCTCTTATGTGTGATTCTTCACCCACTTTTTATATTGAACCATCTGATGTCATCATGCTTTAGTATGTACACTGCAAACACTGCATTACTCAGATTTTGCACTAACACCAATTCATGTGGTTGATTAATTAGCATGCACTTCATAGAATAATGGATTGTAATGCTAATAATAAAAATTGATCAATATATTTTAGTCCTTTCTGTGTTGTGTAATGGTTTCATACAGGATTCAACAACGGTAGATTTATCAATTTGAAACCCATTGAAACATCATATGTATTTAAACAACAGTGGAGGATGAATGGGGTTGAGTGATTACAGGTCCATGTGAACTACAATATACACACAGAATCAAAAGAATATTTTTAAAATGCTGGTGTAAACATGATATTAAATTAGTTGAGGAGATTATTAACATACAGTATGTAAATGATCCATGTCTAACAAACTCAATGTTATTAAATGACCAGACCAGCAATATACATGTACTGGTGGCAAAAGTTAGACTATACAGACAGGTTTGTGGTGCAGACAATTGCAAACACATCAAACACCCTGGGCATGGAATTTCATGAAACTAATCATCCTTATTGATGACGTCTCACAGGACAGGTGCTCACACTAGTCTACAGCCAGTATAAACAGGATGCTTACAACGCAACACATCAGACTACAGACGGAAGATAATATTGCCCACAGACGGAAGATAATATTGCCCACAGACGGAAGATAATATTGCCCACAGACAGAAGAGCTATCTAATACTATAATTTCCAACGTACGTACATACGTCTGTACATCCGCATAACCTTGGCCTATCACCTATTGGTGGCTAGGTACGCGTACCTAGCAACCAATAGGAACGACCACCTCCCACACAAAAGTACATAGCAACGCGTACTTAGCGACCATGCTTGCCACAAAACCTACATGCCTGTACAGGTAATAATGTCATCACATGCAGTAACAATTAAAGCAACGCTATTGTGGCTCACTCTCAAGTCTCATCGTACAGGCCGAGAACATGTAGTTACTATCTGACAATAATAATTCCATGAAGTATTTGTATTGCGCGGGCATGTTGTTGCATAGTAACCGTATGTTATAACATTATATATGCAGTATTCGGTAAAACAGTATTAATGAATTATAACTTATTGTAAGGGTCTGGGAACCCTTTGTATTAATTACATCACACTAACGTAACCACGGCATATATAAGTTTTAAGCTGCTCTTGGCAGGACGCCATCGGAGGAAGCAAAGAGTGATCCAAGTGCGTGTACCTCTTCATAAAACAGTCAACAAAAATGATTGGGTGATGTAGCACAGGGCATGCATATTAAAGACTATTTAAAAATCAGCCTGTGATTTTTCACGGGTGCACGCTAGTGATATTATATTTTAGATATTTGTACACATTTAAATATGACGACCCGCATGACTTATGAATGTATGTTATCAATAAACGTACACTTACATTTAAGTACTAAATTTATTAAGAGGTTATTGTATTGATTGGTCAGTTCAATGAGTTGAGCATACAAGTATCCGCAGATAACACCCGCTGCCATTTATGAATATGAATTCTGATGCAACCACATAGGAGCACAACATACCACTACATAGCACACAACCACATAGGGCACAACATACCGCTGCATAGCATACATAGGGCACAATTTAACATTGCATAGCACAACACATAGGGCACAACATACCACTGTATAGCATAACACATAGGGCACAACATACCACTGCATAGCATAACACATAGGGCACAACATACCAGTGCATAGCACACAACCACATAGGGCACAACATACCTCAGCCATCTCAGTAGTTGGTCTGTAAATGATTTTATCAAATGGCTTCCCACTTGGTGACTTGTGAAAATATGGCTGATCCCCTGAAGATGTAATATGCTGTGTAGTAATCGTTTGTTATGAATGATGGTGATCAACGACATGCACCACATGTAAGATGCATACATTCTCTGCATTCATTCTCACTCATATATGTGGGCACTGATACATACATACTTTCATAACAGCTGAGAAGTCAAGTCGAAAGTTGAAGTCTCCACAGAACAGAACAGGCTCTTCAATGTTCGCCAACTCTCGATGTACAGATTGAATTGCACGTTCCAGAGCTTTCTTTCGGTAGGCGCAGTAAACGGAAGGAGACTAATAGTAGTGGCCATTGTTATAAACGGAATCATTGAAGCGTACACATACTAACCTCAAGAGCAGTTAAGTTATCATCATCATGGAAGAGATGAATATTCACAAAGTTGAATATGTGACTAGAGTAAAATGGAAATGGAATGATGTATATGCTGTAAAATTGTACATGTCCAAAATATCAAGTACAACTTTGTAAGTAGTTGGCTATTAAGGGAAGGAGTCACTGGACATTCTGAATGTTCAAAAAAACAGAAGAGATGATAAGCAGTACAATAATAAACTCCAGTTTACACAAGAGAACACATTCAAAAAATGACATTTCCCTCTTTAGTGGTACATTTTACATGTTGCTCTGCTTCATGGTACACAGACACATATTTACATACAGTACTTACGATCCAAACAACTTCCATTTGGTATGTAGCAGGCCTTTTCTGCTCCATACTACCTGTGTATGAAGCACAAGAGGATTATAAATGCAACTGCCCCAAAATAAGCTCTGTGCCTAAGCAGATATTTCCAATGAGTAGTTTGAATCAACATGGGGTGATAAATGCTACCAAGAAATAAATTGAGTTGATCGTAATGCAACCATGTCAACTAAGCCTTCAAAATCATCACAATACACAACTGTAATGCTTGGAAAAAAAACAAAACAAAGAACTGAACAACTACAGAGCCTCATAACCATATTCTCCGCATCACCAGTTCCATTTCATGTCAACAATGAAAATGCAAGTGTATTCAAAACTGAATATTGCTGCACTGTACAAATACATGTTTACAGCAAAATGTTATGTTTCTTCAAAATTTCAAGACAACATGCCTGAGCCCCTGAAAAGGAAATGCATACGTACATACATGTATGCATCTTACAAGTACTAAAACATAAGTAAATTTTATGTACAAGTTAACATTTACATGTAATCTATAGCAACAACATAACAAAGCTGTCATATGCAATCTGCAATGGTCCTACTACAAGCTTACATCTGGATAGAACTCTGTTGGAAACTTCTCTTTCTGATGATACTTGTCTGTACTAAGGTCTTCGAATACCACCTACAGTAGTAAGTAGCAGAGTTACACACACATACATACATACATACACACACACACACACACACACACACACACACACACACACACACACACACACACACACACACACACGCACACACAAGAATTCAGTATGAGTAGATATTGCGGAAGCTCATGCACCCAAATAACTGCTTGGCACAACCTGCAAGTAAAGGTCGTGTTGTGCTTGGAAATAGCCACAGCAACTTCCTGTGACGTGAGCAGATTTACTAGGCATCTTTGTTTAATTTACACTTGAGATGCATGTAAGTTTCAACACTTGTGCATCTAAAACTGAGCATGGACCATTTCTTCAAACATGTACTGTGTACACTTCCTTCTGATGCTATTAAATAACATGGTCATGTGGTATTTACCACAAATTGGTTTAACAAGACAAGAAGTACTTTGTAATTGTGCACTAACCACAAATGAGCACGTTGACTACTTGGGCTGTACAGATGCCCTTGAAGCCCTAGCATTCTATGGCTTTCCAATTATCATTGTGTCATGACACTATAATTATGAGCACATTAACAGCCTGATGGAATACACACAGGTTCAAGCCTAGGTATGCACATGTATACATTATCAAGGGGCCTGGTATGTTGGACACTTACATGGTCTCCTTCTACTTCATGGAAAATATGAACTGAAAAATAAAATGATCACAGGTAGTCACATTGTCTGCATATACACAGGGATCATATTCACAGGGATCACATTCATAGGGATCACATTCACCATTGTTTGTACCACATGTATATATAATGGGACAGTTCACAAGAAAATGACATCTCTAAAGGTATTTTTAAAGGTATAAAAATGTCCTTTGTCTGAATTGCCACAACTTCCAAAAGATTGTAGCTATCATCATACTATTTGAAGCAAATCCTACCACACCATTTCCCTATGTATTCTGCCCTTTAGGTCCTTTCTGTACGGTACATACAAAGGGTGTTACCCCAAGGGTTAAAACATCCTTCTGCAGGAGAGTCCCAATCGCTTCAAAATTGGTACATACATAGACGAGTCCTATCACTATTGATTTCTCCTGTTTATTAATTTTACTCCATCCATTTGCAAAGATATAGTTGTGCAAAGTATGTGCACATTTTCCCACTCGTTCGTGCCAATCATTTATGCACCTGCCTCCCATACGCAAGGACAAATATAATATGTACCATAGAAAAATGGTGTGGTATGATTCAATGCAAATAGTAAGTTGGCAGCTTTAATCGTTTGAAAGTGATAGCGATTCAAACGAAGAGTATTTAAATAACTTGTTATTATATATACAAACTGTCCCATGTGTATATACAAACACCAACTTCTCGAACACACATTACAGAAATAATCTTCGTGAAGCAACTTTGTACAGTGTATGAGTGTTGTGCAAAAAAACCTTTTGAAGCAATGATAATTGCATGTGTTTCATATTGCTGCTTGGACAGATGTGCAATAGACATCTGCACTCCAGGAGGTACTATACAGTCTAGGCTTCATGCATAACCTTGAGTTTGCCTAATTCATTGTGAGCTCAGTCAATTACAAACAAACCTCCAAAGAAAATAAAGCAGGGCTATGCATTGAGGTGATCATGCATGAGGCAACAATATTGCGTGCAACTCAATGAATCCAATTATAATTTCAGTAAAACACTAATTTACTACAATTTATATTGTTGCATGCAACATGTTGCCTAGTGTATGTAGCCTTTAAGTAAAAACCAGACAACATAATTAAGATTCTAGAAAATTTTTAGTATAACTGACATGATTAGTTAAACTTACCACTAAAGTCCCACAGGTAAACAGGTTGCACTCGTGAATGAAATAGGTACAGATTACCTAGTGCCTGAAATATAAAAAGCAAACTGATAACCTTACCTATGCTAAACCACAATACTGTATAATGAAGTTGAAATCATAACTGCAGTGGTATTTCATTTCATATTAACCTACATATCATCTTCATTAGGCTGCTAAAATTAATTTAGGCCACAAACCATCTACACCCCATCATCTTACATATCAGACAAGTGTGCATGTGTTGTGAACATAATGCTTTAGGCAGTATGCTATAATCAAAATACTAGGCTTTGGCTTTATTTTACACATCGATATCACAGTCAGGATGATGCCCATCATGCCTATTAATAATTCACTCCCTGCACTTTTCTCCTCTCATTGTCACATGTACACAAATACTCCATTAGCAAAACACAACATAAACTCACCGTAAATGTGTCCTCTCTGCCATAATCTATGTCAAAAAATCCTCTGGCACGATTGAAATGTGCAAAGCAAGACAAATTTCTAAGTTTTCTGTGAAGAAATCAATTGTCCTAATTAATATCTACTAGCAAGGAAAAATAGCACAGTCAGTGTTCGTTGAAGGTATCAAAATGATAGCAACACATATGTAAATATACAAGGACAAGACTTTGAGTCATAACATAGTTGTGCAGCAACCAATGAATGCTTGCAGCAAGAAATGCACGTTAACACAAGACCATTAGGCAAGAACCAGAACGAAATATAAATATAAAACATTCCCATTACAATCTTCCAGCCAATATTGTTAAAGCTTCACTAACCTCACAAAGTCCTTCACCTTTGGCATGCAGATCTTATATTCCTTCCCTCCAATTTCTTGGAAGTGAAGTGCAACCACATCAGGATTAGTTTTGCGAATAACCTAAGTCACAATGAACAGTTCACGTACGTGTACAGATACCACCAGCTTAGACTATAGGCCTACATGTGTACCAGCGCACAATGTACGTGCATGTATTCGTATGTAAAACGCCTGCTGACCTTTTCAAACTCCTCAAGCCATTGGGATTCTATTTCATCCTAAAGATACAAAAAAACATATCTATGAAGGTGTCGAGACGTGTGTTAGCAACGCGCTCAACTCACACATTCGAAAGCCGACCCCAGGTTAGCGCAAAGAGCAAACACTTGGTTCATACTATGTCACCCTTTCAAGAAAACGATGCCAATTATCAACACACAAACACAAGGTTTAAATTCAAACTACGCATCCGGTTCAGCCCATAACATCCGCTTGTTCAACGCGTGGATTTATAGGTGACCATGGCAACTGTAAGAGGAAGCCCTTATTATTAGTATAGTAACTAGCGTGAAAAATCATTATAAGAAATCAACAAAGTTACTAAATAAGGTTGATTTTTCATACTGTTTTACCTTATTAACAATTGAGTGTGAGTTGGAGAAGGGTCATGGTCTTATGAGAGATCACAGCCACACTAGACCTCCAGATGTGCTCATTGTTGGGTGGGACTGAGGCAAGCCTGCAGCTTTTGATGTCACTGTAACATCACCTCTTTGTCCAGCCTTGCTAAGGGAGTCATGTAGAGCATATGGTGCAGCTTCTACGGCAACAGAGACTCACAAGCTATTCACCAATTGTCCCAAATGTCAGGATTTGGGGTGGATGTGAATTTCCTTAGACCTTCTGCAACTAGGGTAAGGAGGCTCACATCACTTTCTCTAGGTTGGCATCCCACTTTGCCATCAGCATGTCCTCTCCCAAACCTTCTGTTTACAGTAGGCTGAACATCACCTCTATTGTCACAACCATCTTGGCAAGGGAGTTCCTGCCCTTGTGACTTGACTTTATTTGTGTGTGTTCTTTACAATAATAATTTTTAAATTAAAATAAAACAATACACACCTGTTTAACATATGGTTACTATGCAATCTATATAACATGCCGTCGCAATACAAGCATTACATGTTCTTGACAAGTGGCTCGGCAAGTGGTCATTGCTATGTATGCATTCTATTTATACATCAAACCCACAAGTTTGGCGCGAGACCGAGTTTATATGGACGCACGTAACGTACATGTACGTACATCATAGTATTTGATATAGTATTTTATTTTAGAGGAAATATATAATATCTCAAGTCACTGGTATAAAATATTCGTTTTAATAGGCATATATCAACATTTTCAAACCCGAACAGCTCTGCTAGGCCTACCGACAGCGCAGAATCCTGTCGCTGATCCAGAAATTTATCAAGGGGGAGGGAGGGGGGATTTAGCGAAGTGCATAACTATAAGGTGTTTCCCCAAA
This sequence comes from Eunapius fragilis, assembly GCA_963681505.1. NCBI lineage: Eukaryota > Metazoa > Porifera > Demospongiae > Spongillida > Spongillidae > Eunapius > Eunapius fragilis. The sequence goes on along the minus strand of OY811986.1, from coordinate 2,954,710 downwards.
CCAAGATGGATAATCCAGCAGCACACGGCCATCGGCCACGGTAATTTTTTTGTCTTTCGCATCCAACCGCAGGCCCGATGCCCCCACCACGCAAGGCACGCCCAAACCGCGGATAAACTGTGTTTCTTATTTTAAAAGTTGTGTTCCGGTATTAAATCTAGTTTCAGCAAAGCATCTTAATATTAAAAATAATACATGGCTTTTTGAAAATAAAATGTGTAATTTTTAAAATATATACTGAAGCATTGTTAATTTCAAAAACATATGACACATATATGCAGAAAAACATTATAATAATAACAAATGTACAGAAATACCAATACTAATCACAAACACAAGTTTGGCTCTATACTCTTCGGAGGATGGCTCTGGCATTTGCTCTTATTAAGCAAATGAAAACAGGTTGAAAGATGCCTTTGACTTTGGCAGCGACTTGTGGATAGCAATTCTAGCTACGATTTGTGCCAGAAAACAAGAAGCCTCTCTACATACGAATCAACTGCTAGTGGGGTTGAGACCCACTCTAGAGCTTTGCACTTCATCGTTGGCCTGGTGTGAAGCATACCAATATCGAAGTCAAATATCACATTTCTGCAATTCAAGAGCATTTTTGGAGCACAATATATGCATGCGCCTGTAATGATAAGGTATATGGTTGTGCTGAGTTCATGGCTTTGTTCCACAATTTTATTACCTTTGACATCAACTATGTCTGGATTGTCAAACATGCACCTCTTTTGTATAGGACTGTGAAATTGTGTTGAAGTGATATTATAACTGGCTCAGTATTATTTACATCTCTAATAGCATAATTATATTAAGATACATTTAAAAGCGCATTTCTTTTATAGACCATTAAAACAACTTAGCTTTAACCTTTATTCTCCCGCTAATCGTCCTTATTTAAGACCGCTTTTTGTCCTTAAATAAGGACGACTGTTTACACTATGTTTTTAAAATGACTGATCTGTATTTTAGCAAAGTAAAGACGTTTTTTCATGCTGCATTTATCCTTGATTACATTAAAACACAAATTTTGTGTACCTACCTATTAATAACGTAGCTGAGTAGTACAGTTGAAAATGTAATAGGTTTGATGGCAGACTCATAAGTTTGACATCGAAAATCAAGCGGTTTAGATTCAGTTATCTATAAGTTAAAATCTAGTTGTCTCCTATTTGGGATGTATTAATTTTCAGAAACCTGAAGCAATTTACATTTAGAAAATATATAAATATTTGCAATAAACTTTTATAATATTGCAATTTATTTGCTTTTATTCTTGCTCTCCTCAATTAGACATCCGTGTTTAACAACATTTTACAGAACAGTTTAACTTGATGAAACATACCTCTTCTTATGCCCACTTCCACATACCTGCAATACCGTTCCTTTCTTTCCCATTGTCGTTTTGAGCCTACCTACTACACGCGAACCCGCCTTTATTGACTGCTTCACCATTTAAAAGTCACCCTTGTTTGGCCAGATTTTACTGATAAATACCTATTAATAACTAGATTCTGCATGCAGTTTAAATGTACTATAATTTAAACCACCAATCTTACCTGATTTTTATGGAACTTGAATTTCGTCCTTATTTAGGAGAATAAAGATTAAAACTCAATGTAGTGAGTACTAGATTTTGATGGTCCCTTGTTTTCATATGATAAGCTGGAAGATTATGAAGCAAATGTACAACGTTCACTTGAACGCATTCTTTTCACTCCGTAGATCTACCTCTCCCCCTTTGATAGTGATATCTGATTATTTTGAGTTATATGATTTGTGATATTTAAATCTGAAGAAAGATCAATTCATTCTGATTAATAAGACAATTTAGGGTATGATTCATGTGAAAATCAATCAGTTCGTGATTTAACAGCAGATTTTTTCTGTAGAAATCATACATGAATTCCGTTTGTGATTTCACATATGATTGTGATAGATTTTCTGTATGGAATTACAGGCAAAATAAAATTCTGATTCTATGTACAATACGACTGAAAAATCTAGATATGACAAGATATAAAAATTTAATTAAAATAAAATTGGTGATGTAGGATTTGTAGACAGCAATTGAGTAAAAAGTAAGGAAACAAGGAATTACGGATTTTAGGCATTCATTTAATTATAAATATTACATACCTACATTTAGTCAAGGAGGTAGATTTGCTAAATAATGTAGGTCTGTAATATTTATAATTAAATGAATGCCTAAAATCCGTAATTCCTTGTTTCCTTACTTTTTACTCAATTGCTGTCTACAAATCCTACATCACCAATTTTATTTTAATTAAATTTTTATATCTTGTTTCACACATTTTTATGCATGAGAATAAACGAAGGAGGAAGTATATATGCATATTGAGGCATGGATTGGGCAACCTTAGAATCATATTCTATTGTAGCACAAGAGATCGTTTGATCTGCTCACATGCAATCGAACAGTGGGGAAGGGTGAGGTGCAATGGGTGGAGCAGGGCACGCCTACTCCCAGCTACATGTAAGCCGGGATCCGCCTCTGGTAATAAGCAAAAAATATAATATCAGAGATACATGTATTGAATAATTGTGCCACTGTGCCGTGTAATGCAAGATTACTTCGCATGGCGAGGAAGTAATTCATCTCGGCGCAATCACATGCACGCTCTTAACTAAACTGTCTTAACTTGGTCGGAAGAGATCGGTACGGCGCAAACGGTAGCCCTGCTATATAGCATTCAAAAAACATTAGTTGTATTAATTATAATAAATATACGTATTGTTTGATCGAATCTGAAATCCCCCCCCTCCCCCTTCCTCGTCGCCTTCTATAAGGCCGAGCTCCGGGAGGCCTCCAATATGGATGAGGAGGCCATATTCCCCATGGGACTGGGGCCAGCGGTGGCGCAGGTGGGAGCAGCGGAGCAGGAGCCAGCGGTGGAACTGGGGCAAACAGAGCTGGGGCCAGCGGAGCAGGAGCCAGCGGCGGAACTGGGGCAAGCAGGACCGGAGCAGGGACCAGGACCGGTACTGGAGAATAGGGAGGGCCCTCCTCACCCGAGTCATCGATATCCAGGGCGTCGACAGCAAACAAATTTGCCGCTTCTTCTTCCGTGATCTACAAGGGTAATATATATAGACATAATGCCATGCATGCAAATCCTACGTACACATGCATACCTCTTCCATATCTTAAAGAAGTAGAAATATTGTAAAGAGTGAGTGAGAAAAGTTGCTTTATATAAACCAAAACTGATCTAAGGATTAAATTATTGGAACGGCCTCCCATGTGTTGAACAAACCAACTATATATGCGGTGGTGGGGGTGGGGCTGAATTAAGACGGCCTGCATTTCTTAATGGTTAGTATTTGCTGATGTACGTGCATGAAACTAGTTGCACACAATCACGTGTAGAGAGAGGCCTAGGGTTGCTGCCACTTTAAATCAACTTATGCATGGGTAAAAACATTGATTTCTCTCTTGTACCTGACGACATCTAGTACATGTAAGACCACATGTTGGGCTATACCATGTGTGTTATGCACACAGGAAGGAGGCAGGCTTGCTGTGGTTTTATTACAGCTGCAAGTTGTATAAAAAGTTGACAAGAAGAACCTTTTCACATGCCTTGCAGCTGTAGACACAGAGCCATTAATATACATGGTACCCCAAGGTCACAGCTGCAACCCTAATTGGCCATTTGATAAACTTGTAAAGCATAAATTACAATGATGTACTTGAGAACACAGGGATGTTCAGGTTTGCAGCCATAGAGATGTTAAGACCAAATGCTGGGACACCATACATGGAATCATGGTTAGTCCTGCAAAGCATAAATCACTTATCCAAATTGAAACTGTAGCTCTTTTAAAAAAGAGCTGCACGTAATAGGTAACTGGTTCCAGCTGAAAACGAACATCATGGAGGATCCATTGGTGGTCCATGTGCATGTTTTAGCAGCCATAGAAGCTATGACAAGGTTTTAGACCACACACCGTGCCACCATATATGGTATGGAATGCAGGAAGGGGCAGGCTTGTGGTTTTATGGATGCAAAGTTGCAAGATAAATGTTGACACAGAGAAACTTGTTCACATACCCCATGCAGCTGTAGACAGCAATATATTACATGACATATAAACACATACACAGGAAGGAGGCAGGCCTATTTTTAAGAGAAGTTTTGTATAGAGAACAGCAACTGATATAAGGATTGGATTGTGAGTTAAGTATAACATACGATTGTGTGAACTCATATTCCTCTTTTCGGGGTGAGGGCCTATAGAGACAGATCCATTAATTTACATGCAATCAAGGTCACACCATTTGCCATTTGATAATCCTGCAAAGCATAAATCTCTTAGTCAGAGTGATAGCTCTTAAAAGAGCTGTAATTCTCAGCTACTGCTTCACTAGCAGTTCGTGTGAGCACCTTTTTAGCTAGACAGGGATTAACTTTATTGAAGGCATCATTCAACTGTCCAAGTAATGAGCTATTGTTATGAAGGGCTTTATTTAGCTCACCCTTGTATGTACCCTGTACACTAGGATTAGGCTCAAACAGAGAGTATCTAAAGGGAAAAGAATAGAAAAACAGAAGTTAAATATGAATATTTTGTTTTAGATATTATACGCGCACCCTCGTTTTAAATTTAGGTTTGTTATTCTGAGTGAGGTATGATTATTTTAAATTATTCACGCGCAAGGTATGGAGTATATGGGGCAGTGCAATAGAAATTTGGGCTTATGTAGGATTCCAAGACAACTAAAAGAAAGTAATGCTTGCCATTGAAATGTATGGCTAATTAAAAATTCAGCGCTTTGTAGCTCTATGATACACTGTCCAATTTTGGATGCGTAAGAACTGAGAGCGCTATCCTGTATCCAAAAACTGTTAAATTAAGCAAAAGCCCAATTTTCTCTTGCACTGCCCCTTATGTATTGTGGGCCTTACTCGTTTTCCTATCTACATGTAACTCGCAGACGAACACACGCACACGATACAATACATCGGTCCCTTGCGTGTAGGACATACATGTATTGCATCCAAACATTGCCTACCTCATAGGATTTCTTTTCCTGCGGCTGTTTATCCTAGAGATATCTCTCTTGGCCTTTGGATTTGCCTGATATTGATCTTGTTTGAAGGCTAAAATCATTTCTCGATTTTGATCATAGTAGGCCTTCACGCTATCCTTCTTACTCTCAGGATCGGCTTTGTAGCGCTTCCTATCGCAAGTCTTCTTTTTTTCATGCGCTTCTTGAAAACTGTCATGCTCCTCAATATCTTGCGACTCGCCAACACAACAGTCATCATTTAACTTTGCGATCTTCTTTGCACGATTCTTTTCTCTTCGCGATCGACGTGACGGCATTTTGAAGAAAACAAACCAGACACGTCAAGCTTTTGGTACAACCGTGACAAAAAATGAATAGTAACTGTAATAGCGCACTATATGAAATATAGAACGTGTTCAACAACACGTTCCCGCCCACTTTTATGTCTTCCAAAGGCTGATAAAATCTGTTGTGGGCTATACTAACAAAACTAAGTTTGCTAGAGATTGAAATTTGTGTCAAGCATAACTCTCGTTACTAACATAATAAAACAAATCCAACTCGACAATAAGTTTCTAACTTGTTGGTTCTAGTGCTTCCGCATAACGGCTAACATTATACTTCAATCATGACAAAGATGCAATGCAATAAACCTCTTATCCGAGCAAATCTTATCTTATCAGATCCGGAAGGAGAAACTTTTTTTCAGGTTCCAGTGTGGGAACGAGAGAGCGTTATCTCTGTTGTCTGAGCTTTCTAAGCGTCGGCAGTTTTATTATATTGTAGGTAATTGTTGACTGTATCCAAATACGCTCGCTAAAGTCCAACTGATTCTACGGTGCTTTGGCAATAGTGGAATCTGGTATTTTGCTAATCGTATTCATCACACTTCAAATCCTACATAGGACCTACTAACGTAGGTCCTGATTCGCGTGTTTTTGCTGTAACGTGGTGTAGCATCGCCTGTGCGTGCCAACTTAACAAAATAGAATGGGACAGCACATGAACAAATACTCCTCCATACAAAACAAACACACCAATATCCGGACTGCCACCACAACAACAAGGCTGGGCAGGGGGCTTGATGCAAACCTATATTTTGCATAGGCTTAGCCTTAGGAGCCATAGGGCTAGGGGAGGCTTTAGCCCCTCCACTTTTGCTTTTGCTTTTGCTGCAATATTATTTTATATTAATTACTTGATTTTTCTTATCAATCTCATGATGAATAATTATTATACTGTACAACCCCATTTTAGATCCAAAAAAGTAAGCCCGTCACTGTCTGCGCATCGTAAAAAGGAGTCGAAAGAGCCACATTTGTCGAAAACGGCCCAGCCAAACACTAAAAAAAAAAAAAAAACCCAACACAGACAGACAGACAGACGGACAGACTATACGTGCATTTATAAATAGCTCTAGTGTTATCAAATGCAGTCACAATTAAACAATTAAAAGCATATGATGTATTTCCTTCACTTCGTAGCCGGAGTCCTTCGAAGAACATGTAATCTCTTTGTGTCAGTTTGTGACAACAATAATTCAATCTACATGCATGTAGTATTTGTATTGAGCGGACATGTGCGTAGTAACCGTGTGTTAGGACAACGTACATTTAAATGCAATGCAGTACAAAGCAGGTTATGTAATGAAGTTAAATACAGACTAGATACTGAAACGGATCTACGCACAGGGAAAAAAGCGTCGAATCATTTAGAAATCATTGCGAGAATCAGATTGAACAGAAAATCACACAAAAATCACACGCTTCTATTGATTTTAGTGTGATTTTCTGTTCAATCACGCAAGATTTCTAAATGATTCGATGCTTTTTTTTCTCTGTGACGTGATTTAGAATTCCCCGAGGGCCCTGGGCTGTAGCCTTCCGAGCGTTAGCGAGGACGCTAGGGGATTCTCCATCAGTCTAACCAATTTACAAGCGCGTACGTAGCAACCAATTAATTTTGAAAGCTACGAAAAGATATGGGTACAATATTATACGCTTCAAAGAATATCGTTGCAAGCACTGCTGGAATCAGTCAGAGTGGGTTTAAAACCAATCGCTCATGTTGTTCTGAGTGATTGAGAGCCCATGGCATAGGTTATGGGGCATCGTAGTATCGACGTGATAACCAGCGTGAGAATGTTTCTAAATTGCAAACGAGTATGCACCGTACCCATGCTTTTGCCACTAGGATAAAAACCTGCCGGCAATAAAGTCTCCAAATACGATGCAGAACTCAATACTTGATCATTTCCATTCTTGTGCAAATGTAATTTTTAATATAATATGATGGCCGCGATGCGCGATCCCGTATAAAACCAGGGGCGGATGCAGGATTTTGGCGAGGGGGGGGGTCCGACATGAATAATTGATGAAGGGGAGGGGCGCGCGCTTCGCGCGCGAAAATTTTTGTGGTGCGCATTCCAATTTTTCCACAGATTGTACATGTAAGGGGGCCGGGGATTGGAAACTAAGGCAATCAACACCAATAAATGAGTGACACTCCGTTACATTCTGCCGGGTTTCCACTTTCCAGGCTATTGTAGTCTTATGGATTTAAATGGCTGTGTTGTTACATGCATGCGCTTTCCTTTGCTATTTGAGCCAATTAAAATTTACCATCACACTCTGGCAGATGACCTACTTCAAGCAGTGAACAGTATAATTCATTCGCGCGCGAAAATTTTTTTTTTGTACACTTTTTTCCACAGATTGTACATGTAGGGGATTAGAACGGAGGCAATCATACCCAATAAATGCGTGCCACTCCGCTACGTTCTGGTTTCCAGGCTATTGTGGTTTTGCGGATTTAAATGGCTAGTGTGTTTCGTCGCATTGTAAGTTACATGCGCCGGCTTAGTTTCTTTGCTATCATTGTTTAATTATATTCATAATCCGTTCCGAGGGGGGGTTCCAACCCCTGGAACCCCCCCCCCCCCCCCCCCCCCCCCCCTGTATCGGCCACTGAAAACATATAAAACAAGGCAAACGGACTTTCCCTAAATCACATGATTAACAGCTAGCTGGCTAGTAGTGACCTTTGCGCTCGTGGACAGGTACAGGGGCGGATACCCCCCCCCCCCCGGGCAGGTTAGAAATTAAATATCATAGCTACAAGGGGCGGTGTCTTACGTCGCCCTGACGATATAAATACAACGAAAACGCGCCGAAGTAACATGATAACAGTAAAAAGTGGCTGGGGCGAAGCCCCAGACCCCGGATACATCTTCCTCTTACGCGCAATATTTCGTAGCCCCTCCCCTTTGCCAGAGATAATATATCTCTGCCTTTGCCCCCCCCCCCCCCCTTCGCAAAATAAACCGGCCCTGAGCAGGGGCGGATACAGGAATTCTGAAAGGGGGGGGAAGGGGTCCGACATGAATAACTAATAGGGGGAGGGTGCGGGAGGGGGTCCGGGATGTAGCGCGGAAGCTTTTGGGGGTTCCGTACTTGGTGACGCCTGAAACTGGTACGATAGGCTCTGAAATGCATATGACGACCGGGGGGGGGGGGGGGTCCGGACCCCCCCCCCCCCTAGGGTTTGCATCCGTCGGTAAATTAACTATCCGGATACCGAAATCCGATAATTTTTTCCCGGATTTCAGTATCCGTACTATCCGGATCCCATAACACCTACTTGCAATGATGCACACCATGTTTGTAGTAGTTGCTCTCAAATTCTTAATTAGGTCCTTGGATATTTTTTTCAAATTGATATTTTTGCATGGTTCTAAAAAGAGTAAAAAATGTGCATTCTAACGGTATATTAATTATCATATCATCTTTTTTCATTCGGTCAATACGGCAGCATAAAGCGGTACTTTTGAATGTATGGAATTGAATGACCGCGCTAAAAAAAACTGTGCCGGTTTAACTTATATTCGCTACACTGATATTACTAAACATGCTACTGCAGCTAAATATATAAGGAGTAACTGCCACACATACCTGCATATAAAAATAGTTTTTAGACGTTACTACAGCAGATATTATGCATAAAATCATGCCAAATATGCAGGCTGCTCATGGTAGCAATATACAAATATATAGCCAAGTGTGTATATATCACATGTTCTCGGAAACAGAATTTTACCATTCAATGAAAAAGGCATTTCACATGTCAGGAAAATCAGCAAATATCATATCTCCAGTAATATAGTCAATCTTCCCCTTGTCCTCGATGTCTTCCTGTGTCCAGTAACAGATGGTGGCTTTTGGAACTTTGCAAGTACTTTTTACTGAATTAGCCATTCTCTGCAACTCATCCTTCCTTTTAGCACAATTCTTACAATCAGTTCTTACATGAAGTGGAATAGGTAAAGGTGGATTGCACATTACATTTATCTCTGTATTCAAAACTGGTAAAGGAACAGCTACATCCTCAGCTGTGTCAATAGACCCAACTACCAGTACCATAGCTATCCCACTACCAGAGGAATAGGTACCCCACTACTAGTGCAATAGCTATCCCACTACCAGAGCAATAGGTACCCCACTACCAGTGCAATAGCTATCCCACTACCAGAGCAATAGGTACCCCACTACCATTGCTGTAGCTTCCCCACTACCAGAGCAATAGGTACCCCACTACCAGTACCATAGCTATCCTACTACCAGAGGAATAGGTACCCCACTACCAGTGCAATAGCTATCCTACGATCAAAGATATAGGTAACCCACTACCAGAGCCATAGGTACTCCACTACAAGTACCATAGCTATCCTATACTACCAGTGGAATAGGTACCCCACTACCAGTGCAATAGCTATCCCAATACCAGAGCAATAGGTACCCCACTACCACTACCATGGTTATCCCACTACCAGAGGAATAGATACCCCTCTACACTATAAACTGCTCATTGAGAAACACCACTACTTCAGCCCAACATCTTGTAAGATTTTTTTTAAAATTTTGACATTATATTAATAATATGATTTATTGCCCACCGCAACGCATCAGGTGTAGTGGTGATACTGCTTCCAGCAGAGTGCTCAAGAATTGATGCAATGATACTTCTTGTATTTTCTAAACGTTGAGATGGTGTGGATGTAAAACACTAGCCCTTTCGTATCATGGGTGCTTGCAGTTCATTACGTTCATTAATGTCATTTTTAAAACTCTTCAAATCACCAACAGTCTTCATTATCTATGCAACTACACACAGAATTGTTGAATAAAAATATAGAGTTTAATAAACATAGTATTAAAACATGAATAATAAACTAACATTGCATGTTGCCATGACAAATTTTGATTAAATTGGTTTGATTGATAAGAGCACTGCGCTAAATCAGAATCTCGTGATATGCAAGCGCTGTTACTACATAAGCTGCAGAGTCTGAAAATTATCTAGCTAAAGAACCCACGGCAACGAAAAGGTGCGTTTTAAATAGAACACCTCGTTAACACTCTCTACCTACGTAAAAAAAAGGTCAGATACATATCTTAGTAACATTAGGGTAAATAGATATGACGTCCCACTGTCATAAAAGCTATTAGCTTTCACGATAATCGCGTACTTTAAACCATATGAAGCCGTTCGTGGAGGCTTCGAGACAGCACCCTGCGCATCCCATGGGCTAACTTTATAGAATATAGCAAGCACAACAAAACTCAAAACCAGCGCAAACAAACGATCGCCTCAAATCAATCCTCTCCGGCAGTCAAAAATTACGTTACAATGTTTGGGAGACAATTTTTTACTTTTATTTCCAATGCTGGCAACCACTGTGTTTTAGTTTCTTCTCCTTCAATTTCTTCCTCCCACTTCGACAGCATCAAATCCCTTGTTTTCAAGCTCTTTCCACTCGCTTCTACTAGTAGACGCCATTGCAGCTACAAAATTTAAACAAAGCGGAATCCGTAATATCCGTCATTTAATTACTATCCGGATGCAAACCCTAGGTCACCCCCCGGACCCCCCCCCCCCCCCCCCCCCCCCCCCGCGTCCGCCCTTGCTGAGGTAGTGGCAACTCCATCGCAATAGCATAAATGATCCGCATACACCATTGCAAAGGATATATATGTATGGCCAGAACAGATTTTAAAAAGTGAAATATTAGGATTAGGAAGACCCTCAGGTAGGCAGTAGAATGAATACAACTCCGACATGTGCTTAGGAAAATAGCCACACTGGGCGACACTAGTCGACAGCTCTATGTGCTTGGTAAGGTGGCCACAGTTCTAGTACTTGACCGTACAGGGTGCTAGATTTCGCGCTTTACAGTTCCAGAGCATGTACAGCTGATGTATGTGTATGTTTGTACCGTTCTTCAAGAAAACTAGTATAATTTTTCCTAGTATCAGGAGCTCATTTCAACTATTTCGTTTTCCTGCAGTCCTTTTATCCATACAGCACTGTTTTTCCTTTCCCATATTCAGATGACGATTGTCTTGGATGTCATTAATTTGTATTCAATACATGTGCTCAATTTTAAAACTCAGGACAAAGTTAAGTTCAGCCCCCCACAATTCTATGTGGCAAGGTAACCACATCAGCCCACAGTTCTATGTGCCTGGCTTGCTCTGACTTTGACAATATCTTGATTATAGATTCAACAATCTGCAGAGCAACAGGATTCCTTCAGGTACCTTGCAATTTTTGATGACGTTAATTCGTTAAGTTTTATGTGCTTTTAACCCTGAAGGTTACCGAACTTTGGTATGGATGAATGTGAAGCCGCATAGTGTGAGAATAAAATACAGAATTGGATGTGGCAATAATTGGCAATAATTGCTGAGAAAGAGCCCAAGAGCTGCACCATCCTCTTGGTCTCCTCCTGGATTGAGGAGTTACCCCCACAACCACCAACTACCTCTTTCGGGATAGTTTCTCCCCCAGATTGTCTTTCTTCTTCGTAATCCAAAAGCTGTATGGCAAAAGGAACATGATTATCAGTAATAGGGTTTTCAAAAAGAAAAACGACTTGAAGCTGATGGTAAGTAGTTGTTTGTTGTTAATGTAGGTGATAGTTGTTTGGGTACTTTTTTCGTTTCTAAGTTTTTTTTAGAGCTTAGGGTTTTGCTTATTTTCTTGTGTGGTATTTTAGGTGTGAGAAAATATTCTGTTGGTTCCATGTATAATACAGGCCAAAGCGCATTGTACGTTTTGTGTGTTTGGCAAGCTTTATTTCTGGCTATATCTTTGCTTATCAAGGTTGTGAAGTGTTCAGGGATTGGGTTTGTTGTATAGTAAGGTCTGTTAAAGATATATAGATACTGTTGCGCTAGAGCTAGACGTTTTTTTTCTTCTCTTTCTCAACCCTCTATTTCCATCAGTCTCTTAGTTGTTTCTTTTTTGTCTAAAATAGAGAGGTTTAGGCAGTTTTGTTTGTACAAAGTTATGTACTTGGTTCCATGTACAGACTTGTTTTGCTAAGCATTTTTAGGGTATCGCTTAGATTGGGTAGACGTAAAGTACTTCACACCAATGAATACCAATTTTAACATGCATACGTTCCGTTCCATTTCCTCAAATCAGATTGAAGACTTTTGAGTTCCAAGATCGCGACCAGTTTCGGAAACGTCTGCGTTCCTTCTTCAGGCGAGATGGTGAGCACGTTATCACTGCACGGAAAATGATTCTGAGCACGTTGTTACTCCCACGCGTTTTAAGGTGGGTTAATAATTACATTATGTATGAGCACGTTGTTACCCCCACACATCTTAAGAGGGTTAATTGTACGTCTAATTATCTGTTTTTTCCCCGTCTCCAGGTTTTGTATAGAGGCAGTTTGGATAATCTACTGGGATTTGGCAATGTTTGTAAGTGTCAAGATGCTGGCCATCATCTGGGAAGGCAAGCGGTGTTTTTCTTTTCAGTCTGGCTCTAACCAACAAATCTTGTAATGAGCGGTTTCTCTTCAATGCTATGCGTGGTGGTTCTAGTCTCGTACCCAGGCCCTCAAACCAAGCTGCAGATGGATTACATCACCGCTACGCGGAGAGAGTAGCGGTGATGTAATCCATCCGCAGCTGCGGTTTGAGGGTCTGGGTACGAGACTAACATGTCCGTGGAAGCGCTCGGAATAACTGGTAGAAAATCGAGGACAGTCCGTAACCGAATCGCTAAATGTACTAGAAAATGTACAACAAAAACTCGTTCGGCGCGCACTAATTACAGAACCATAGCACTTGAGTAGGAAGATGTAAAATGATGTTCTGAGAAGAACAGGAAGAACGCAGTTCAAGATTCGAGTGGTTTTACGTGTAATGTATATTGTCCTGACCAGTGATCTCGGTCCCAAACTCAACGGACGCAGATTATATCAACTTTTGCCACCCATCCGTATTTAATCGGCTAAATGTATGGTCAATTAAAACAGAAGGCATCGTAGTTGTAAGTTCCTTGAAAACTTTGATGGGGAAACGGATTGAATCACTAAAATGCAGGGGTACTACAACTGTATTTGTGGGGGACAAATCCTGTCCTCCCGATGACATGTAGGCAACACTCCTATAAATGCGCGGATAAAGATAATATATATTAACTCTGGTCTGTCCGTCTGTGTGTATTCGTCTTTTGAGCGTTTGTCTGGGCCGTTTTCGACAAAAGTGAAGTCCGATGCGCAGACAGTGACGGGCTTGCTTTTTTGAACTTCATGCGTTTTTCTCTCAGTGTTCCTGTTCCTGCTGTTAAATTGCGCGCATTCAGGTATTATGTAACATTTAATTATCCGCTGCTAAGTGCATGTATGCACGGCCTACGGGTGTGAAAGAAATGCCACCAAAACGGAAGTCAACATCACGTCCCAGTTCTAACGCTAAAAGATTTGCCACAGTGGCTAGGCCGTTTTTGAAAAAGTGGGCTCTTTCGATTCCTTTCTACGATGCGCAGACAGTGACAGACTTACTTTTTCAAGTTTGCACTTTTTTTTTTCCGCATGTTGCGCGCATTCAAGTATAATTACAACTGTGTACCATGTAAACCAAAATGTACCACATCCATCGTATATGTGCATTAATAAATGACGATACTCAATCTCTATATGAAAAATGCATTCAGAGCTGCAACGGGCCTCTAGTTATCAAATTTGGTGATGACCACTCATAACGTAAGTACTATAAACTATGGCTACCTTCGTTAATTACTAATGTACATGCTGCTTCTTGGATAGGTCCTTACTGTGTACCTTGTAAAGAGGGTTTCGATTACCCTCCAAGTACCGGCAGCACATCGCTAGCCGATCTCATATATTGTTTGTTCAGAGTATCCGCATTCGGCAGTCCATGGCCAGTTACACCCAGCCTATTGCTGACAATGAAGTAAGCGTGGATAGGTTTTTATGGGTAAATACATGTGGATAGTATATGTTGTAGCAACATGGCGACCGGTAGATAGTGACGATCGAATAAAAGGATTAAGAAATGGATTTTGGAGAAGAATCTGAACCCGAAGATCTAATTGAGGAAATCAGAGAGCAGGGCTGTGGCAGCTGTTACCCTTTTCCATCCAAGATCTTCACACTACTATACTTGCTTGTAAACAGCCCTCATCCCATGGTATGGTGTTATATATATTACTTGTACTACGTTCCACACTTCGACTCCACTCCCCTTCACCCCGCAAGAAGAAGCCCCGCTGCCCCAAGCAAGGTTCAAATATTTGGTGTTTGTTGCGAACCCATTGGATGCCAGGTGTTTTTTCTAATAGATGAATCTGAACAAGCACCCAAAGGAGCCAATACAGTTGTTAGCTTGCTGCATGCCTTTTTTAACCTACATGGCATGCAAGAGAAAACTGTATTCTCCTAGAAAAGAGGTAGCGGCACTCAAACCTGGGGACACTATGCAAAACATAATACATGCTTTTGAAAATGGGCAGGAGCCATTAACTATCCTTCCCATTAGCCTATCGTCTGAACGGGAGAGATACCTTTACACTAAGATCAGGCAGTATGTGCATGACCCAACCAAGTGTGACAATACCTGTCCACCACCTAATGCTACAGTCAACAGCAGTCACTGTACTACTAGTGAGGATACTATCAGTAATCACTGATGGTGATAGTACATTTGCAGCTGGGCCCTCCAAGATGACAACTACTACCACAGAATTAATACGTGACCAAAAGCGTAAAAGAAGGAAAGTATCAGAAATTGATACTTGGTTCAGCTGTTCTTTTTGCAGCAAAAAATATGGAAGCAAAAGTGCTCTTAGTGTCCACAATAAGAATAAGCATTTTGGGACACAACCATAATTCATTGTGTAATACTCATCCAGTGCAGCTAATCAGTGTTTAATATGCATATGATTGTATGGAAGTTAGGTTAAAAATAAAAGTAAACATGTTCATAGACATGCAGCATTACAAGAAACAAAGAATTCAGGTTGTAGAGGGTATTTAACCCATCCAAGATAGTACAAGCTTGGCCTGTACAAGTAGCACTGTTGTAAGAGCTCTAGGAAATCAAGTTTGGCTGCACCAGTGGCCAATGGATTGGTGCTTTGTATCAAACTTGGACTACTACATAATGCAATTTCAGTCACAGCACTACACACCATTCCCTGTTGGCTCATTGTATTTTTAATTACATGCACACTTAAATAAAAGCAAACATACACACACATGCACACACGCATGCACACATGCATGCATGCATGTATGCACATGTACACTCTCACATGCACACACAGGTTCTTTGACTGAACGGATGGGAAAAAGGAGGAAGAGGGGGACATATATTTATTTCGCTTGTGGATATTTTGTCTGGGGATGGGATCTGCTATGATACCAGTATGAGCATGGCATGTGACTTAGAATTGGATGTCTCCCAGCAACAGTAGAAGTTTTTGAGACTGGTTCCTTAACTCTTTACAGGGATAGAACAACAGGCTAAGGCTTTGTGGTCTGTATAGTGTCCTGCATGTGAATGTAAGCGATGTGCCTTTACCATGACTGCGTGCATACCTGTGTGAATGTAAGCGATGTGCCTTTACCACGACTGCGTGCATACCTGTGTGAATGTAAGCGATGTGCCTTTACCATGACTGCGTGCATACCTGTGTGAATGTAAGCGATGTGCCTTTACCACGACTGCGTGCATACCTGTGTGAATGTAAGCGATGTGCCTTTACCATGACTGCGTGCATACCTGTGTGAATGTAAGTAATGTGCCTTTACCATGACTGCGTGCATACCTGTGTGAATGTAAGCGATGTGCCTTTACCATGACTGCGTGCATACCTGTGTGAATGTAAGCGATGTGCCTTTACCATGACTGCGTGCATACCTGTGTGAATGTAAGCGATGTGCCTTTACCATGACTGCGTGCATACCTGTGTGAATGTAAGCGATGTGCCTTTACCATGACTGCGTGCATACCTGTGTGATACTACTCGTTTAGGTGTGCTTAGCTTGTATAGATGTTGTGACCATCTATTAATGTAATGAGCCACAGATGCAGACACAGGCAACACATACAAGTGCATCTAATAGGAGCAAGCATACCCGAGTGGTATGAAGTCTGAATGCAAGCAAGCCATATGAAGGGACACACTGCATACTGCTTACCCCAAGAACTGTGATATTTTTGTGTGGGAGTGTGTGCACACAGTTATTTTGTGTGTGACTTGTAGTGAGGGACTACGTATTAATGTACACATCACACAGACAATAAGATTTCTAATGTGTTGAAAGCATAAATTTTGGGGGTCTGAGCATTGTCAACAGCACCATTGTGGCCATATAATACTGGCATAGTGTATGCTATGCGATCAGTGGTGTAAACTGATTGGTCATCGCTTTGCTGCTCACAGACAACAGTCTCCATAATACCGGATTTTAAACTGGCATGGGTATAAACTACTAGGGTAACGTACCATTCTAAATCGTCTTCATGTATACCTTGCAGTAAACACAAACGCTGCGCCGGTCGAGTATAAGTAGGATGTCGTGTAGCGACTATATCTCAGTCACAAATACACGAGCGCCAGCACGTGTGGCCTGTGTCCGAGAAAAAAAAACGAATCACCCTCGTAGAAATGAACAAACATACAAGCTCAACTACAATACGTGATTGCAAAAGGGTTTGAGCTTACGCACGTTATCTTAGCCTTTGGATCACGTAGGCTCGATCAATTCGACGTTTTCATGTCGCCACGCGCCACCGTAAACTCCCAACTCGTTTACGCAAGGGGCCGTCCATAAAGTACGTCACGCGCAAGGGGGAGGGGGGGGGGGGGGGGGGGGGGGGGCTCAGTCAGCGTGACGATGCATACATTAAGTATACCATCAGTATGGGATAATGCCGATAATGCGTGACGAGGGGGGTGGGGTCCATAATGGTCAAAAAAAGCGTGACGTACTTTATGGACAGCCCCCAACTAATGGAGACGCAGACCGGTGTAACCTAGTGATGCTCACGTGACAAGCAACTTGCAAAATGTCAGGTCCACCTCCGGATGGCCTGTATGGAACGCCAATCATGTCATAATTCGATCATCCGAAATCGGCTGCTTTTTTCAATCGATCACACAACAGTCGCCTGCTTTTTGCAATCGATCGCAAAACAGTCGGTTGCTTTTTGCAATCATCACGCAGCAGTCGGCAGCTTTCATCATTCCATGCCGATTAAAAAATACAACTAGCCGACTATGGAGCGCCAAATGCGCCAAAATTCATCAAATTTATTCGCATGGTTCCGCAATGTCATTCGTATGGTTGCAACTACATCATCAACTGTTTTTGACAATCGCGGTCTCTCGTTTTTCAATCGCATCGACCGTTTCCTTCATTCGTAGGGACATAAATTTCAATCGCATCGACCACTTTTGACAATCGTACTGTTCACTCGACATCGATGGTCAACACTTATCAATCGATGCTTTTGAACCATCGATCGATGCTACTGAACCATCGATCGATGCTACTAAACCATCGATCGATGCGACTGAACCATCGATCGATGCTACTAAACCATCGATCGATGCGACTGAACCATCGATCGATGCGATTGGACCATCGATCGATGCGATTGGACCATCGATCGATGCGATTGGACCATCGATCGATGCGATTGGACCATCGATCGATGCTATTAAACCATCGATCGATGCGATCACCATCGATCGTATGGAGCGCCAAATGCGCCAAAATTCATCAAATTTATTCGCATGGTTCCGCAATGTCATTCGTATGGTTGCAACTACATCATCAACTGTTTTTGACAATCGCGGTCTCTCGTTTTTCAATCGCATCGACCGTTTCCTTCATTCGTAGGGACATAAATTTCAATCGCATCGACCACTTTTGACAATCGTACTGTTCACTCGACATCGATGGTCAACACTTATCAATCGATGCTTTTGAACCATCGATCGATGCTACTGAACCATCGATCGATGCTACTAAACCATCGATCGATGCGACTGAACCATCGATCGATGCGATTGGACCATCGATCGATGCGATTGGACCATCGATCGATGCGATTGGACCATCGATCGATGCGATTGGACCATCGATCGATGCGATTGGACCATCGATCGATGCTATTAAACCATCGATCGATGCGATCACCATCGATCGATGCGAATATGCGATTGGACCGTCGATGTAATTCTGCATGGCCCTGTTAGTCTCGTACCCAGACCTACTTTACATTAAAATGCTATTACCATTTCTTGTTGTTTGAATTACATGAATTGGACGCTCCCTAGACTGCTATTGCTGTGCATCCGTTTTGAAGTGGCTTGTTATTGGTTGTTTTTCACCCCTGCAAGGTGTTTTTTCCTATGGTTTTTCTGCAGAAGGAGTTTTTTCAGTGTGTTATGTATTTGATTTGGCCAGTTGCTGTGTCTGTCTGTGCGCTGTGTGTGTGCTGTTGTAGCGGCGTGCACAATTGATGGTAACCAATGTTAGTCAATGGTCATCTTGCATGGTATGGGCGGGAGCCTTGCAAACCTTTACAATCCCTGCACATTGTATCTACAGTACTTTACAATGATAAAATGTATTATACAATTAAGGCTAAGGTTTCTAAAATGTGCGTGCATCTCAATTGGAGCTCGGCGTATAGACGTTGGCGTGTGTTTATCGCTGGAACGGGTGGTCACTATATAGGAGACCATCTACCCGTGATTATGGTTTTATCTAGAGATCATCTCTCCTCATACTTGATGTTGCATTTATTGATAACCTACAATGCTAGCTCAATATTATGTGTAAACTGTGGCTTAATTGTTTTTACGTGCTTCAGCGGCTTCTGTAAACATGTTTATTGTCAATTTGGTCTCTAATGGTGGAGGGCAAGAGTATAAGTGCATGATTGATGTTGTGAAGCTATATTGGTGCAATATCTCATGCAGAATCGAAGCATGATTTTTTATTCGTTTCTTTTGCATAATGAAATGCGACGAAGTAAAATGGTATTGTTTTTAGGATGATGCACAGAATTAAATTCTAAGTGTTACACTATGCGAGTAATAATTTTTTGTGTAGCGTAGTAATTGTTACATAACAATGATGAACGTGCTTATGTATAAGGATTGTATCCATGTATAGTTTGTTTGCATTGACTCTTAAAAATTATAATAGTGTATGAGACGTAATGCATCCATTATGACAATGTAATAGCTTAAGGGTTTTGCAAGGCGTGCGTGAAACGTTTAACAAAATTTATGATGCAAGATTCATGTGCAGCAAAGGAGGATACAAAAAATAACAGAAAATATACATTCATTATGCATCACAGACCACAATTCTTTTACGCAAACCTATGAGGCTGAAACAATGTGCTAAAACAATAATATTATTAAAAATAATGACCAAAAACGAAGGAAGGGCAATCTTAAACTACTACCTGTTCATGTAGTGCAATGTCACATCACAGGCTAAAGATGGCAGGATATTAAAAGCCACTAAATATAATGTCTGCCCCTTATGTGAGTATGTGTGGTGTGCAGATTAAAGCTATTAACCATTCATACTAAAGATATTTCCGTCAATTTTCATAGGTGCTACAAAACGACTACCTAGCACATACCATAACATGTCTACCATCACGGTCAAACTGTATCAGGAGAACTTTGTATCCAGCTGTGTTGGGGCAGGTAGATGAAGATGAGAGTAGGAAGAAGAGTAGGTTAAGAGAATAGGGGAGGGGGGAAAGAAAAATAAGGTGGGGACGAGAGGAAGGAGATAATAAGGGGAGAGGAGGGAATGGAGATAGGAGAGAAGAGTGAAGGGAGAAGAGAATGGAGATAGGAGAGAGGGGGAGACTGAGGAGGGGAGAAGAGACGGTGAAGAGAGTGTAATGCAGATGTACATTATCACCTGATGTTGGTCCACCTTTGAACCATAGACTGTCTGTCTGTATGCACGTGCATTTATCTGTATATAAGCGTAGGTCCTTTTGTATCTAGTGAGCTGTGATTGTATCTCTTAAGTGCTGCTAATATATTCTAACAGCAGTCTCTGTTGAATTCGTGGCCGCGTTACATTGGCGTAGTCGGCAGCTGGAATGGCTCGACCAGTTCTCCTACCCGAACCTTTTAGCGGCGAATCTGGAATTAGTCGCTGGGACGACTGGATAGAGCACTTTGAAGACTGCGCAGCAGTGAACAAGTGGGACAGTGACGAAGAGAAACTGAAATGGATTCGAGTGCGACTTACCGGAAAGGCTCATACAGCGTACCGGAGGCTAGCGCAAGACGCTCGTACGAAATACGGTGAGTGCAAAGATGCGTTACGTCGTCGTTTCCACCCCGACAGTTCAACGGACCTGCACATGGCAGAACTTCAGGTTAGGAAGAGGCAAAACGACGAGGACTGGGCTTCGTTTGGTGACGCATTAAGAGTACTCGCGGATAAAGCGTACCCAGATCTCGAAGAAAAGGCCCGCGAACGCCTTGCGCTGAACCGATTTTTGTCTCAGATTGAAGATTCTCACCTCTCCTTTAGTGTACGGCAGACGCGTCCTAAAACCGTGGAAGCAGCTGTTACCACCACTATTGAGATGGAGACATATCTGGGGCATAGCAGTAGTAAGTCCATTACCGGCACGGTTAGCATTCCTACTCAACAACATTCAGAGCCCGTATGTGCGGTACCACATCAAAAAGAGCCAGCTGTTGCTGCTGTCACAACAGAGGGAACGAAAGAAATGAAACTGCTCGTCGAGCGCCTAGACCGTTTAGAGAAGCTATTGCAGGAACCAAGTTCAGGAAGCCAGGGGCGTCCGCCCTTACGTAGGTTTGGAGGGCGTTACGGTGGTAGAAGTACTGTTACATGTTGGAGTTGTGGAGGAATGGGTCACATAGCACGCAATTGTCCAGTCAGTAGTAAACAACAGCAGCAGGAAAACTGCAACCCTCCAGTGCTAGGGGGTCCAGCACGAGGGGGAGAACCTGTAAGGACCCAGAATAGTGTTTTAACTGTGCCCACTCTGTCAGTAAGCTGTGGGTTAAGTTACCGTTTGAAAGGTTTTGTAGCCACCAGTGGCGGTCTGGCCAGGGGTGGCAGGGGGGAATTTGCCCCCCCAGCGGACCCTAAAAACGGGGCGCCAAAAGGGCTACAGGGCGCCATAAATACCTACCAGCCAGCGCAATTTCAGGCTTCTCCGATTATAATATTGCTTCGCATTTGATTAACAGCTGTAACTTAACTTCCCCCCACCCCCGTGTGACGTCAGTGGCGATTGGTTCATTGAATAGCGATTTCGATCATCACTTCGGTCTGAAGCTGTGTGTCAACTACTCGGGCGCCAGCCGCGCCCTGGCGCGGCCGCGCTGGCATTCTTTTGTTCACATGTATATCTTTTGTTACATGACATGTATATGTGTACTTCAGTGTTATTGCTACATTGTATCTGCGCAACTACATAGTGCTAGTACTGTAATGATGTCGGAAGGTCCAAAGCGGAAAAAATCAGGGGCCAGTAGCAGAAAGCTTAAAAAAGCTAGGGTTGAGGAAGGGATTAAGCTAGGTGCGTTCATGAAGAATTATTTGACAGCCTGCAGTGCATCAACTGTTTCCGGATCCATTGATAGTGTGAGCGACCTTGTGGTGGTCAGTGAGGCTGAGGTCACACCGGCGCAGTCCTCATATGACAATATGACAGTTCCCAGCGACAATTATTTGAAGACTAGCTCTTCCAATCCTAGTTTATGTATTCAGTCGGAAGATCAGGTTCTCGATTCAGTCGCACCAATGATGAATGATGGGAAACTGGACCAAGACAAAGGCAGCACTTCCGCCACTTTGGAAATAACAGTGCCACCAAGTGTGGACTGCCATGAATCAGTTATTTGTTCATCGTCTATGCAAATTGACTCATGCACAATTAACGAAATAACTATCAGTGATGAAGTTGGAAGTAATGCGGACCCAATATCTGTGAATGTTTCAGATCAAACAACATCGGCAACAGCAGTGAGAACTGAGGCAACAGCAGCAGCAGCAGCAAAGTTTGGAGTTTATTTTGACAGCAAAACCAGTGTATTGGATCCTGTAGCGTTGCTTGGGTGCAGATTAAGCATTTGTGAAAAACATGCTGTTATTAAACTTGGTCCTTGTCAGCCATCAAAACATGTGCTGAACCACTCTCAGAAGAGCAGTATGCGGCGGCACTGTTCTGAACAAGTATTTTTTCATTCTGGTGGTATAAGGCGGCAGTGGATATCATACTCTGTCAGTAAAGATGCTTTGTACTGCCTACCCTGTCTCTTATTTAGTGATGCCACTTTGAGAGGTGAACAGAGGAGAGCTAACCAGGGGAATGCATTCACAACTAAAGGATTTTGTAACTGGAAAAAGCAGTACAGTGCAGTTTTAAAACATGAGTCGTCTAGTGCCCATAGGAATGCTATTGTATCCCAGGCCCTTTTTTTGCAAGATGACACACAGTTCCGCAAGCTTTTGCAAGGGCGGATGAAATTGAAAATGCTCGCAAACGAGCAGTCATAGCTAAGAACAGGACAGTATTGGAACGTATTGTTAACGTTTTGATGTTTCTTGGCCGCCAAGGTCTTTCACTAAGAGGACATAGGGAGATGATGACAGACAGCTGTATCAATACAGGGAACTTTGTTGAAGCTCTAAAATTGCTTTCCATGTATGACCAACCACTGCAAGAGCATTTAGGAAAGATAACTGAGCGCCAGTCCACTAGTGCCGTGGGCTCATCAGGACATAAAGGTCGTGGCTCTGTACTGACCTTTATGAGCTACAAGTCTCAGAATAAACTAATATCCATCATCAATGAACACATTACTTGCACAATTGTTAAGGCAATAGAAAATTGCAGAGCTTGGTCACTTATGGCAGACACAACGCCAGACATCAGCCATCATGAGCAGGTAAGTATTTGTGTTCGAATAGTCAATTTGAATGGTCATGTATCTGAACACCTTCTTGCTTGCCAGTGAGCTCCAGGAACAACAGCAGAAGATTTATATGGAGTTCTGATGTCAGTGCTGCAGTTCAGAGACGTTTCCTTTGACAAACTAATAGCTCAAGCCTACGATGGGGCATCCAACATGAGTGGATGCTACAATGGGCTACAATCACTGATTCAAACACGCATAAATCCCAACATATTGTATGTGCACTGCTATGCTCACTGCCTGAACTTGGTAATATCAGATGCAGCAGCCATTTCTGTGGATGTTGTGACCCTGTTTGGGAACTTGGAAGCCCTCTATCTCTTGTTTACCCGATCCCCAAAGGTGCATGGTTTGTTTGAAGACGTTCAAAGGTCACAGGGATATGCTATCCGCTCCCTCAAACGACTAAACACAGTTCGATGGAGTGCACGGGAAATGTGCTTGTCTACTTTTCTCGAGCGCTATGAATGCATTCTGCAAACATTGGATCAAATCCAGACGGAATTGTCGTTCGATTTGAAACATCGATCTGAAGCAGCAGGGTTGTTATCATCAATTCAAACTAGGGAATTTATGGCTACTGCTTTCTTGTTTAATGAGATATTTGCAAAAACAGGGCCTCTAAGTCGTTATCTTCAAAGTGTCAACATGGACTATGCCAAAGCACTTGCATTGATCGATAGCGTTATTGCATCTTTAGAGGGAATGCGAAGTGTACCACAGGATATAATCAGCATAATGGAACGAAGCGTTCAAGATTCCAGCAACATCCAGTGGAGAACAACAAGGGTAAGTCGTCGAATGTGTCGCACCACGCAAGATGGTGAGGTACCTGAATCACCAGAAGAGTCATGGCAGCGTAAGACATTTTTCGTTGCTCTTGACACTATTCTAGCATCAATGCGAAGGCGATTTGATAAGAACAGGTCGCTATTTGAAACATTAGCCATCTTTGCGCCCAGCAATTTTTCCGATCTCGTGAAGAGTGGTAAAACTGCTAAAGATCTTCACTGCACTGTGGCAGAGTTTTGTGACAAATTTCACTTGAATACAAGCCAATGCCTTCAAGAACTGTTAAGTTTTGCTGCAGTGTACCATCGATTTCATAGCGGTATCCCCACTAGCACCTGCCCCAAAGATGATTTGCTAAGTGATGATGCCGGTGATGATGGTATAGAGGAAGAAGATGAGGAAGTTCAACGTACATCCTCTACATCCTCTTCGGCCAATCCAGATCAGGTTCTTGTAAATTGGTCATTTTTGGAAACTCTACACCTGCTGTGCAACCCTACCTATCATCTCTATGATGCATTTCCAGAGGTTTGCAAGGTGTATTCAATTGCAGTTGCAATTCCTATAAGTACGTGTACCGCAGAACGCTCTTTTTCTGCTCTAAAACGTGTTAAGACGCGACTCCGGTCCACAATGACTCAAGAAAGGCTTGAAGATTTACTAATGATGACTGTTGAGCGTAACATTCTCTCTTCGCTATCATGCGACTTAATAATCGATCAATTTGCACGGAGTTCATCGGAGCTCTCCAAAGCGTTATTGTAACACTGTCGTATCGATGCTATACACGCACATTTGTATTCGATTTGACACATAAGTCTCCTTCCTGTGTAAATTTATATTTAATTCAGTTATGGCTGGGAGGGGGGGGGGGGGGGGGGGCGCCATATAAGTGTTTTGCCCCCCCAGGTAATTAATGCCCAGACCGCCACTGGTAGCCACCCTACCAATTGAGTTTATAATTGACACAGGAGCAGCAGTTTCTCTCCTTCGTAGTGACATTTGGGCTAAGGCAGCCAAATTGGACAGCAAACTCAAATTGGAGGAAGGCACTGGACAAAAGTTGGTTGGTGTA
Organism: Eunapius fragilis; assembly: GCA_963681505.1. Lineage (NCBI taxonomy): Eukaryota > Metazoa > Porifera > Demospongiae > Spongillida > Spongillidae > Eunapius > Eunapius fragilis. The sequence continues at coordinate 2,929,472 of OY811986.1, read as the reverse complement.
AGTGGCATACCACTTAGTATAAGGGGAGTAGGTTTAGTGCAATTGAAATTTGCTGAAGTTCCTACCCCAATGGCTGCTACATTTGTCATAGTAGATGACTTGTCAGTTGATGCAATCCTGGGTCTAGATTTTTTGGAGAAGTGTAGATGTGTCATAGATAGCGGGCTGAGACGTATCGACTTCCCATGTCAAAGAGTGTCACTATCACTTGATAATACTCAACAGAAGCCGTACACATGCACTCCTCTGATAGGATTGGTTGTAAAGCAAAAGTTGCTAATCCCTGCTGAAAGTGAGCAGGAAATCATGGTGGAGCTGGATCATCAAGTTTTCAATCATTCCTGGATTGTGGAGGGTGACCGGCATGGTCGCCATGAACTAATGGTTGCTCATGCTGTTGTTAGTCCTTCAGGACGTTCTGTTCCACTCAGAGTGCTCAATCCAAGAAAGGAGGCTGTGGTGGTGAAGAAAGGGACCCGGATTGCCACTATGGAGGCCTTGGAGAAAGATCCTCCAGGTGATGAAGACCTCAATGTTCACGCCGTATCAAGAGATAAGGATGTCTCACACGATGATCAAAAGGCTCTGTGGGAGATGGTATCCAAGATTGGTGACCATCTCAGTGTCAGGGATAAAGAGATGTTGTTTTCTGTTCTCTTGGATTATGCTGATGTATTCAGTTTACACCCTGGTAATATAGGTCGAACAGGAGAAATCAAGCACCACCTAGATACAGGAGATGCCCAGCCAATACACCAGTTACCACGTCATGTCCCACAAGCTCGTCGGCTCGAAGTAAGAAAAATGCTGGATGAAATGCTGGCAAAGGATGTCATCCAACCATCTCACAGCCCATGGTCCTCTCCAATCATACTGGTACGTAAGAAAGACGGCTCTATTCGATTTTGTGTTGATTACAGAAAAGTGAATTCAGTCACGAAGAAGGATGCCTACCCACTCCCTCGTGTGGACGACACCCTAGACACACTTGGTGGAACGAAGTTCTTTAGTACACTGGATCTTGCAAGCGGATACTGGCAGGTGGAAGTCGAGGAGGCAGACAGGCAGAAGACTGCATTTACAACACCAGAGGGATTGTTTGAGTTTAAGGTAATGCCCTTCGGGCTTTGTAATGCACCTGCAACTTTTCAGCGATTGATGGATCGAGTGCTGAATGATCTGAAGTGGACGGACTGCTTGGTGTACTTCGACGATATTGTTGTTGTGGGCAGGACATTCCCAGAACACCTGCATTGCCTTGGCAATGTTTTGACACGGTTGAGGCAAGCTGGTCTTAAGCTTCAACCTAAGAAATGTAATTTCTGCCAGCAGAAAGTCAGGTTTCTAGGGCATGTTGTCTCAGCCAGTGGAATTTCAACAGACCCAGACAAAACAGAGGTGGTGTCCAATTGGCCTACTCCAACTGACAAGAGGGAAATACAACAGTTCTTGGGCTTGGTGAACTACTACAGGCGGTTCATCAAGAATTTTGCTTCCCTCGCAAAACCTCTGCAGAGATTGACGGAGAAGAATGTAACATTTGAATGGAATGAGTCTTGTCAGAATGCATTTGATCAACTCCGCGCATGCCTTGTGTCAGCACCTGTACTTGCCTTCCCAGACTACTCAAAGACGTTCATCCTAGATACTGATGCTAGTGAGAATGGCATAGGAGCAGTCCTTTCTCAGGGTCAAGATGATGGTAGTGAGTGTGTTATTGCCTATGCAAGTAGATCATTAAGCAGACAGGAGCAACGCTACTGTGTGACAAGACGAGAATTACTTGCTGTCGTAGAGTTCGTACACCACTTCCGCTGTTACTTGCTGGGACAGCATTTCACCTTGAGGACAGACCATGGCTCACTGATATGGATTCAGAATTTTAGAGAGCCTGAAGGACAACTTGCCCGTTGGATAGAACGTCTCCAAGAATACAACTTCACTGTTGTACATAGACCAGGGATACGGCATGGGAATGCAGATGCACTCTCCAGGATGCCCTGCAGACAGTGTGGTCGTGATTCACACAACCCAACTGATGATGTTCCAACCCAAGTAGGTGTGATTATTAATCTTCCATTCCAGTCATACCCCTCAGAAGAGATGCGCAAACTGCAGCTGGCTGATCCATCTGTGGGCCCAGTGCTCCAAGCTGTTGAACTTGATCGCAAGCCACATCCTGATGAAGTCAAGTCCTGGAGTCTTGAGGGGCGTCGCCTTTTCCAGTTGTGGGAAATGTTGTGTGTCAGAAATGGTACATTGTGGAGATCACTTCAAAAAGGACAACTTTGTGGTCACCAGCTTGTGATACCCTTTATACTTCGGGCGACTCTACTGAATGAATTGCACAGTGGTGCAGTTGGTGGGCACATAGGAGAAGAGAAGATGTCTTTCCGTCTGAAGGAGCGCTTCTATTGGCCTGGAAGCATGGAAGCTGCAAGGGAGTGGTGTAAAACCTGTGCAAGCTGTGCTACCAGGAATACAAGTGCACCAAAAAGTAGAGCAGCACTCCAAACCGTGCAGGCTGGGTCCCCCATGCAGATTGTAGCAGTGGACATAATGGGTCCCCTTCCAGAGACAAAGGATGGCAATAGGTATGTACTAGTGGCTAGTGATTACTTCACTCGGTGGGTTGAGGTCTATGCTATACCTAACCAAGAGGCAGTGACAGTAGCTGAGAAATTGGTGAATGAAATGTTCTGTAGATTTTCCCCTCCAGAACAGTTGCACTCGGACCAGGGCAGACAGTTTGAGTCAAAACATATTGGAGAAGTTTGTAAACTGCTGCACATTAAGAAGTCACGTACCACACCTTATCATCCCCAATGTAATGGCATGGTTGAAAGGTTCAATAGAACTTTATTGGACATGTTGGCAACTACTGTGAACAATCAATCTGATTGGGACCAGTGTATTAGAAAACTGTGCATGGCCTATAATTCTAGTGTTCACTCGTCAACAGGATACACTCCATTCTATCTGATGTTTGGTCGTCAAGCAAGGCTTCCTGTGGACCTTATGTATGGCACTGGCCCAAGTGACAGCTTCACAGCAGAAGAATATGCAACTGAGCTCAGGAATGCCTTACACAATGCTTATGCAGTAGTGCGAGAGAAATGCAATGCGGAGCATAAGAGACAGAAGTCATTCTATGATGAGAAAGTGCATGGTAAACCATACAGTGTCGGTGATGTTGTCTGGCTGCACTCAATAGTGGTGCCTCGTGGACAGTCAAGGAAACTGCATCATCCATGGAAAGGACCTTATCGAGTGCAAGAACGTATAGGTGAGAGTGACTACAAGATTAGAGCATTGAAAGGAAAAAGTACTCAAGTAGTGCACTTCGATCGACTGAAACCGTGTATTGAAGGAATACAGGCTCCAGCACATGTTCCAGCAACTAAAACTAGAGTCACTCAAAATGAAGAGTCTGCAGCCAGAGTACCTCAACCTGAGCTATTAGGTGAACAGTTGGAGATCATGAGTGATGACGAAGAAGTACAGCCACTCCCCGAAGCACAACCACCTGCTGGCGATGTACCTGTACCTCCCATTGATGTACCACCTCCGATTGAAGATCCTCCTGTTGTCAATAGGCGTCAGTCACTCATTCCCCGCCCAACAAACACACGGTACCCTCAACGCACACGTCATCCACCTGACTATTATGGGTATTAATAGAGAGCATCTCAAATGAGGAGGGAGCAGTGTAATGCAGATGTACGTTATCACCTGATGTTGGTTCACCTTTGAACCATAGACTGTCTGTCTGTATGCACGTGCATTTATCTGTATATAAGCGTAGGTCCTTTTGTATCTAGTGAGCTGTGATTGTATCTCTTAAGTGCTGCTAATATATTCTAACAGCAGTCTCTGTTGAATTCGTGGCCGCGTTACAAGATGAATGGAAGGGAGAAACAAAAAAAAAGACAGGATGGGCTGATGGGAGGGGATAGCTTGCATAGCATCATACCTGTAGATGTACAGCACCCCCTCAGCATCATATCCATGTCACATGGCACACACAAACTTACACATCCATGCACCCAACCCACATTTCTCCAACACCATCCTGGCTGGATGGTCCTCTTATCCATGTCCACTAAAAAAATATTGGCCAGAACAGCTAACATCTGGCAGATGCAAAATTAAATAAGTACATGCAAAGCACATTCCCGGGAGCAGCAGTGCATGTGGCCATGTCAAGAACAAAGCTGCATGCCTCATTGGAAGCTGCTGGTGTTAGTTCCAAGAATGTTCTATCATGGGAGAGATATGATACCAGCAGAGCCTGAAAGAGCAGCACCTGATTTTCTCTGGTGGAAATCGTTTAAAGAACGATGTCCTTAATTCTGTAATACATTGTCATAAAATAACCTCACATATGCTGTTGAGTCTAGTTGCTCAAAAAAGTACTAAGGCTTTTCATGCATGCTATGATTTACATCGTCTGATCAATTATGCAAAAAAAAACAGGTACAATAATCAGAGAGTGAAATTAGCTGGTCTTAGTTACTCTTCATGGAAAAAAGCCTGCCCTTACAATGAATTAATGGTGTTTTAACATCAAGGACATTTTATTCATGAAAAAAACTACATGAATATACTAAAACACAATACAGTTGATTTCACTGACAAGCATAAACAAATGCTCTAGTTGTAGTGTAAAATGAAACTCTATGATCACTACAGTCTTGCATTGGATCTACAGCTCCCTTCAAATCAATCATTTGCTGATAAGAGAGTGGACAAGCGGTATCCGGCAAATCAACATTGTCATTAACTTTGGCCACACAAGGACCTGACCAATCGATTCCATACCGATCATCAATTTCATTTCCCAGTGCACCATTTACAACATTCATATCAGCATTAAGCTTTGCCATTCCAGAGTTGATATGGAGTCATATTGTTTTCACTACAAAGCTGTGATGGCTATAGCTTTCACGAAAAATATCCAATTGATGCTGAATATGACAGGTGTATACATAGAGTAGGCTATAGATGTCCTTTTCATTAGCAGGATCCAGCAAACTGGCATCTTTAAAAGCATAAAACAGATTATAAAAGAAAGATATGCAGCCAGCAAACACATCCCTCTACAATTGCTCTATTCGTTGAGTATGTACACTCCTTCCAGTGATACCGCTTCCATGCCCAGGTCCACAACTTGGATGACTTAACATGTATTCAGACACCCAAACATTTTCAGCTCCTTTATCACACCTCATACGTGATGGAAGGCCAAAGGAAGCAACTGCACCAAGGAAGTGTTTCAATACCGTGCCTGAAGTGTTATTTGTAGATGCTTTCAAACACACAGGCAGCCTAGAGAACCCATCAATGCCACCATGAATAACTATACGCCACCTGATAAGTTTATGGTGCCCATGAATATGCCACAAGAAGCTGTTTGGCATAGGGACTGAATACACTCTTCGATGAAGTGCTCTCCTGAAATGACTCCTAACTCCCCTTGGATCAACTGCTGGAAGACTATTTCTAACACGACAATGACACATAATCCCATTAGCCGCAAATAACCATGAAAGCTTCTTTCACCACAGTTAGGATGATGGGTGACAAAATGATGGGCAATGTGATTCAACTGCACATCACTAATGTCAGTAAAGCCAGCTTCTTCTTCAATGCCACATTGACGATTTCTTCTCCTGATGGTAGTAGATGTGGTCACCACTTGTACACAAGGCATGGTGGCCCTCAGATGGTGTCACCACATGTACTCAAGGCATCTTGGCACTCAGATGAGGTCACCACATGTACGCAAGGCATGGTGGCACTCAGATGTGGCCACCACTTGTACTCAAGGCATGGTGGCACTCAGATTTGGTCACCATTTGTACTCAAGGCATGGTGGCATTCAGATGTGGTCACCACATGTACTCAAGGCATCTTGGCACTCAGATGAGGTCACCACATGTACGCAAGGCATGGTGGCACTCAGATGTGGCCACCACTTGTACTCAAGGCATGGTGGCACTCAGGTTTGGTCACCATTTGTACTCAAGGCATGGTGGCATTCAGATGTGAATGCCACCATGCCTTGAGTGCAAGTGGTGGCCACATCTGAGGGCCACCATGCCTTGAGTACAAGTGGTGACCACATCTGAGGGCCACCATGCCTTGTGTACAAGTGGTGGTCACATCTGAGTGCCACCATGCCTTGCGTACATGTGGTGACCACTGCTTCAGTGCCACCATACCTTGAGTACAAGTGGCGACCACATCTGAGGGCCACCATGCCTTGAGTTCAAGTGGTGACCACTGCTGAGTGCCTCCATGCCTTGTACTGTATTGTGTTTTAGTATATTCATGTAGTTTTTTTCATGAATAAAATGTCCTTGATATTAACACATTGTAAGGGCAGGCTTTTTTCCACGAAGAGTAACTCAGACCAGCTAATTTCATTCTCTTATTACTTGTACCTGTTTTTTTTGCATACTTGATCAGATGATGTAAATCATAGGATGCATGAAAAACCTTAGTACTTTTTTGAGCAACTAGACTCAACAGCGGTTATTTTATGACAATGTATTACAGAATTATTGACATCGTTCCAGAGAAAATCAGGTGCAGCTCTTTCAGGCTCTGCTGGTATTATATCTCTCCCATGACAGAGCATTTTTGGAACTAACAGCAACAGCTTCCAATGAGGCATGCAGCTTTGTTCTTGACATTGCCACATGCAATGTGCTTTGCATGTACTTATTTAATTTTGCGTCTGCCAGATGTTAGCTGTTTTTGGCCAATTTTTTTTTAGTGGACATGGATCCCGCCAGGATGGTGTTGGAGTAATGTGGGTTGGGTGCATGGAGGTGTAAGTTTGTGTGTGCCATGTGACATGGATATGTTGCTGAGGGGGTGCTGTACATCTACAGGTAGGATGTTATGCAAGCTATCCTCTCCATCAGTCCATCCTGTCTTTTTTGTTTCTTCCTTCCCTTCATCTCTTTACCATCTCTTCTCCCCTCCTCCGTCTCCCCCTCTCTCCTATCTCCATTCTCTTCTCCCTTCACTCTTCTCTCCTATCTCCATTCCCTCCTCTCCCCTTATTATCTCCTTCCTCTCGTCCCCACCTTCTTTTCCTTTTCCCCCTCCCCTATTCTCTTAACCTTCTCTTCTTCCTACTCTCATCTTCATCTACCTGCCCCAACACAGCTGGATACAAAGTTCTCCTGATACAGTTTGACCGTGATGGCAGACATGTTATGGTATGTGCTAGGTAGTTGTTTTTTAGCACCTATGAAAATTGACGGAAATATCTTTAGTATGAATGGCTAATAGCTTTAATCCGCACACCACACATACTCACATAAGGGGCAGACATTATATTTAGTGGCTTTTAATATCCTGCCATCTTTAGCCTGTGATGTGACATTGCACTACATGAACAGGTAGTACTTTAAGGTTGCCCTTCCTTTGTTTTCGTTTTTTTTTTTTACTCTCTTACACCAACAAATAACTTCTACATATGGCCATTATTTTTTATAATATTACAGAGTAAGCATTGTTTTAGCACATTGTTTCAGCCTCATAGGTTTGCATAAAAAAATTGTGGTCTGTGATGTATAATGAATGTATATTTTCTGTTATTTTTTGTATCCTCCTTTGCTGCACATGAATCTTGCATCAATAATTTTATTAAACGTTTCGTGCATGCCTTGCAAAACCCATAAGCTATTACATTGTCATAATGGATGCATTACGTCACATGGACTATTATAATTTTTAAGATTCTATGCAAACAAGCTATACATGGATACAATCCTTATACATAAGCACGTTCATCATTGTTATGTAACAATTACTACGCTACACAAAAAATTATTACTCACATAGTGTAACACTTAGAATTTAATTCTGTGCATCATCCTAAAAACAATACCATTTTACTTCGTCGCATTTCATTATGCAAAAGAAACGAATAAAAAATCATGCTTCGATTCTGCATGAGATATTGCACCAATATAGCTTCACAACATCAATCATGCACTTATACTCTTGCCCTCCACCATTAGAGACCAAATTGACAATAAACATGTTTACAGAAGCCGCTGAAGCACGTAAAAACAATTAAGCCACAGTTTACACATAATATTGAGCTAGCATTGTAGGTTATCAATAAATGCAACATCAAGTATGAGGAGAGATGATCTCTAGATAAAACCATAATCACGGGTAGATGGTCTCCTATATAGTGACCACCCGTTCCAGCGATAAACACACGCCAACGTCTATACGCCGAGCTCCAATTGAGATGCACGCACATTTTAGAAACCTTAGCCTTAATTGTATAATACATTTTATCATTGTAAAGTACTGTAGATACAATGTGCAGGGATTGTAAAGGTTTGCAAGGCTCCCGCCCATACCATGCAAGATGACCATTGACTAACATTGGTTACCATCAATTGTGCACGCCGCTACAACAGCACACACACAGCGCACAGACAGACACAGCAACTGGCCAAATCAAATACATAACACACTGAAAAAACTCCTTCTGCAGAAAAACCATAGGAAAAAACACCTTGCAGGGGTGAAAAACAACCAATAACAAGCCACTTCAAAACGGATGCACAGCAATAGCAGTCTAGGGAGCGTCCAATTCATGTAATTCAAACAACAAGAAATGGTAATAGCATTTTAATGTAAAGTAGGTCTGGGTACGAGACTAACAGGGCCATGCAGAATTACATCGACGGTCCAATTGCATATTCGCATCGATCGTATGGAACGCCGTTTGGGTCAAAATTGATCACATCTGTAATTCGATCAAGTTTTTTAGATCGACGTAATTTTCTAACCGATCATTTGCATTCGATGCTTTATCTCATTCGATCATGCGGATTCGACACAAAATTCTTTTTGATGGGATTAAATCGATGGACATCGATTGATGATCGATCGATCGACCATTCATTGATCGACCATCGTCGATCGATCACCGATCTGGATCATTCGATGGGAACGAGGTGGTACGAGGTTAGGCTGTTACCAGAATAGGTATACCGAGACTTGGACTAGAGTATTAATCGTTTTCTTCGTTGCACAGGAATGGGATTTTGCATCTATAAAACCAGTGGGGCGGCAGAGAAGCTTTCTTAAGCGGAACATCCCTAAACTTATATAAGCGCCTCGTTTCGATGAAGAATGGGTATGGAGGAGGTGTGAGGCAGAGCATATAATTTAGCGTAGCTGTAGAACTCTACGTGTTTTTGTGTGTGCACATTCAAGTGGTGTAGGCCAATGTGTGTAAAGATTAAAGGTCTTTAATTTAGGGGTGTGTGTGTGTGTGTGTGTGTGTGTGTGTGTGTGTGTGTGTGTGTGTGTGTGTGTGTGTGTGTGTGTGTGTATGTGTGTGTGCATGCATGTGTGTGTGTGCATGTGTGTTGGTACCTCTAGGCATGTGTATATTAGTATATAAAGCTCTGTATGCATTTTAATGGGAGCCATAACATGTAGAGTCTATTGGAGCATGTGTTCAAAATGTCCTATGGGAGGTGTTGTTCATTTGATTGCCACAGCTGAAAGCATAACAATTTGTGTGAGTTGTCTCTGCTTTGTAATTTCGGAGAGGTGTTATGCCCAGCTAGGAATATACATGTTTATGTGGTTCAGGTGTCCACTACTGGGTGGAGGGCAAGATTAGACAGTCCATGATTTGAGTAGCAAGGTTATTGCTTTTAGAACGCCTATCGAGCTGCTGTAAAACCAGGCATACCCTGATTTGCATGCTCCTAGGGCATGTGGCTGTAATAGAGGGCGACTCATACAACAGGTCATGGATTAGAAACCTAAATATGGAGTGTTCCCACCTTCTTTGGTGTATTATTGTGCAATGCATGAAAGCATCCATGGAAGTCGGTTCGAGCCTATCATTTTAATATTGATCTCCACCTATATCCTTGTGTGTATGTTCAGGGCCCTCCTCCCCTCAACGTTTGGGCAGAGAATCCATCATATATGAAAGCATCTAACTAGCAGACTGTACCCCATCCAGACAATGGGTATAATCAGAGGTTACATGCATGCTGCCAAATACAAATCCAAACACAAAGTTCCTCTCTGATTATTAATAGTCAACTCACATAGCATCACATGTTGCACAGATTCCAGCCATACACCAGGATTGGAGGTACTTAATTTTAATCCTGTCAAGTTATTAGGGTTAGGTTTAGCGAAAAATATACCCTTTGTGACTGGAGAAGATGATGGATATGTTAGCTATACATGAATCTGCCTGTATGGAATGGATGTGGCAATCATCATGCAGACATTTGAGAAAGACCAATACAAAATATCCTAAGATTATTGTGCCACGCCTCTTCATATTGGGTCTTTGTTGCAATACTGTCCATCTTTCAACTCATACACAATACAAACTGTAATGTTGTAGGCCATATTCTATTAACCTCCCAATTCTCATCATGGAAACATTTAGCATATTCTGTATGCTTGTGTAATAGTAGCCAATAGTATTGAATCCCAGCAGAATCAAAGACACCATACAAAAATAATATCAATCTTTATATACTGAAATATTGGCAGTTCTAGACAAATCTTGGCTCACTGCTCAAGCGCGCATTGTGCAAATGGCGACCGTTCACTACACTGCTCCCTCCTTCAGTAAGGTACCGCTCCATAATTATCAGGTGGTCGATGTTGTCTTCTAGGATACCTAGATCTGGCAGGAACTATTTCCACTGGGCCCGGAATCCTATCTTCGTGTAGTTGCAGTTCTTCATGAGTACAGCTTCAATTGCATCTTCCTGTTGCAGTTCTCCATCTGCCCTTTGTCCCCCATCTGCAATATCTGTTTCTTGCGGCACGTCCACAGCCATATCTTCTTCAGACTCAATAAACTTCAAATTGGTCCCAGCTGGTAACTGATCCACCGTGCTAGGTGTCACTTTGGCTGAACCCTGGGGGGGGGGGGGGGGGGGGGGGGGGGGGGGGGGGGGGGGGGGGGGGGGGGGGGGGAACCTCTTGAGAACTAGAAGTTACAGGTACTCGAACACCTGGTGGACAGGGCTTATAATTAAGGCGATTGAAATGCACTACTAACCGCTTTCTTTTATTTGGTCTTGTATCCTGGATCCTATACACAGCTGTTGACAGTTTCTTAATGATCCTATATGGCCCAGACCATGGGCAATGCAGTTTCCGCCCTCTGCTTTTATTAATTGCAGGGTTATGCAAACCAGACTAGATCCCCAACATTAAATTCCTCTCCATGCACTCTCCTATTGTACTGCTCTTTTTTGCCTGTCTAATGTTGTGTCCATGTGCTCTCTCACCCTAGAATAAGCCTCTTCTAGAGTGCTCTTAATACGTCTTACATGTTCGGGGTACGTCACTTCCTCTGTGGGCGTTGAACCATAGACCAGATCCAGTGGTATTTTTGCTTGCCGCCCGAACATCATGAAGAATGGGGAAAACCCTGTAGATGGATGGACAGATGTATTATAGGCCATACACACTGCCCGCAGATGTTTATCCCAGTCCCCTGGATGTTCTTCCACGGTTGCCGCTAGCATCCCAATTAGTGTACGGTTAAACCGTTCCACCAGTCCGTCAGATTGTGGGTGGTATGGTGCGGTGCGTGTTTTGTTGATGTGAAGCAGCTTGAAAATCTCCATCATGATGTTTGCCTCAAATTGTCGGTCTTGATCAGAGTGCAAACGTTCCGGTACAGAGAAACGGTAGATAAACTCCTCCACCACCAATAGTTGTGGCCTCTTGGTTGGGTATGGCAAATGTTCTGGCTGCACAGTATGGACAATTTATACACCACAGCTTCACAGCGTCTACATGACCCGGCCAATAAAAGCACTCCTGCACTTGACTTAAGGTTTTTGTTTCCCCAAGATGCCCCCCCCCCCCCCCCCCCCCCCCCTTTATTATGCAGGCTATCTAGAACCTCTTCTCTACTCACCTCTGGTAAGATAACTTGGAATTTCATATGTCCATTTGCATCTTCATGCTGTCTGTACAATACTCCATCTTTCAACGTCAGCTGATCCCACTGCTCAATCAACTGCAAAAGTTCTCGAGAGCCACCCTGGCCCGGGTAGTTTCTGGTCCGGGTTTCGAACCATCCTGCATAGCCTGGTACACTGGGCCAATACTCTTGTCCTAGAGCTGAAGCTGTTGTATGGATTTTTCGGACACCACCAGGCCTAAGAGAGTGTTAACGTTAACATCTTGTTCAGGTGGAAGTCTGGAACGCGAAAGGGCATCAGCATTCCCATGATTCCGCCCACTCCGATGGACCATTTCAATATCAAATTCCTGCAACTTTTCTAACCATCTTGCAATTTGCCCCTCCGGCTCCTTGAAGGTGTACAGCCATTGCAATGAGCTGTGGTCTGTCCTGAGGATAAAGTGCCTTCGAGTAGGTAAGATCTAAAGTGCTTAATAAATGTTACCACAGCCAACAGCTCTTTTCTCGTTACACTGTACTTCGGTTCCGCCTTGTTAAGGACTCTGCTTGCATAGGCTACAACTCTTTCCTCTCCATCAATATCCACCTGAGACAGCACAGCACCTATTCCAGACTCGCTTGCGTCTGTATCAAGGACAAAGACAGCTTTAAAGTCAGGGAAAAAAGCGAGGATAGGAGCCGATGTTAGTCGTAATTTCAATATTGCATATGCCTCTGAGCACTCCTGTGTCCACTTGAATTCGCGGCCCCTCTCCATCAATCGGAATAGAGGTTGTGCAAGCTAGCAAAATCTTTCACATACCTCCTATAATATCCAGCCAGTCCTAGGAACTTTGAAGCTCTTGCACTGTGGTGGGGGTAACCACTTGTTCACAGCCTCAATCTTTGCTGGATCCGTAGCGATGCCTTCCCGAGAGATCTTATGCCCTAGGTAAAGAACTTCTTTGCGGCAAAGAAAGCACTTAGATGGTTTCACCTTCAGCCCCGCCCTCCTCAACTTCTCAAGTACTATAGCCCCAAGTTGTCTACGTGCTGCTGAAAGGTTTTGCCCATTATGACAATGTCGTCTATATATACTAGACAACTCCATTTCACACCTGCTAGTACTAGTACCATATCCATTAACCTCTGAAATGTTGCAGGTGCATTGCACAAACCGAAGGGCATTACCTTAAATTCAAATAATCCATCCCGTGTTGAAAACGCTGTCTTCGGTCTGTCCTCCTCTTTTACTTTCACTTGCCAATAGCCAGTCAGCAGATGTAGTGTGGAAAACCAACGTGATCCCCCAAGGGCTTCTAATGTTTCGTCAATCCGAGGAAGAGGATAGGCATCTTTGCGTGTCACAAATTGAGCTTCCGATAATCGACACAAAAACGGTATGTGCCATCCTTCTTCTGGGCCAGAACCACTGGTGATGCCCACGGACTGTTTGATGGTTGAATAACTTCTCTTGCTAACATTTCTTTAACCAACTTGTGAGCATGCTCCTGTCTCGCCAATGCATGGAATCTGTCTGCAAGGTTGTTTAATGGGCGGGTGATCACCTGTGTTGATTGAGTGTTGAACTGCAGATGAGCGACCTAGCTCATCATCTCTGTCAGCAAATACGTCGGCAACTTCAACAACAGCCTAAATAATTGCTCACGTTCCTTCTCTGATATGTTTTCCTCACATTCTTTGACCAAATTGTGTAGAATGTCTTGTTTGTGCAAAGGCACCTCCTCCCCAGGACTGTACAATGGATGGTTTGACTCCTGAGCAACAACAGCCAAGTGGTGCTCTTCAATTCTCTCTGCCACAGCTACTTCCGTTCAACCGGTAGCCAGTTGAGTTTGGTCGCATCATCCCATCCATTCACCCTTGCAGCTGCTTCAAAGTGATCCACCCAATCACTCCAGCTAGTATCCTCTGCGAAAGCGTCCGGCAACACCAAAGGTCTAGCCTTCCTGGCCGCCGTCTGTGCTCCCTCCATGTTGGACATAATCCTGCCGACTACGCCAAGTGTAATAGTAGCCAATAGTATTGAATCGCGGCAGAATCAAAGACACCATACAAAAATAATATCAATCTTTATATACTGAAATATTGGCAGTTCTAGACAAATCTTGGCTCACTGCGCAAGCGCGCATTGTGCAAATGGCAACCGTTCACTACACTTGTCTGTGCAATAGATGTCCTTCCAATATTTCATTTACTACCATACATATTGTACACTAACTGAAATTCAGTGGAAAACCATTTAAGCTATGTTAACTAATTTTAAATAATTAGCATCATACAATTGCAACAGTACAAATATTCAGGTATACAAGCAACTAAATTGTTCTTTTGGATGACTGACATAATCACAAGATATATCAGCCCACAGATTGCACAGCTGAGTTCGGCTACAAGGACCAACAAGGTATCACTTTCCCCAAGCACAAGAAAACCACAGACATGGCAGCAGATGTACATTTCACATCAAGGTTATAAACCTGCTTAATGAAGTGGTTCAAACTTCTGATCTGCAGTAGGGTACTGAATTTTTTAACCCAAACTCTGAGTTTATTTTGTCAACCTTACCCTCATGAAACAAAATGAATGGTCAACTGCAGGTAGCAGTGGTGCCTCACCTGCTCCTCCTACATCATTATCTGTGCATGCAATTTACATACATGTATGTAGACAAAATCTAACTTTATTGGTATTAGGAGACAGCCTTATAAGAATATAACTGCATTTTAAAGTGTCCAGCAAAATCATCTTTATGGGGGTTATAAATTTATCATCTAAAGACAACAACAAGCTAAACGATCAGATCTTTAATAATGTTATTAATTTAATTTCACATGCCGTTATATAGTTAGCAAAAAATACAATCATGCTACAAAGATCTGTCTCCTATCATCACATGAGTATTTCTGCTACATGCTTCACTTCAACAGGTGTCAAATTGCACAACTAACCCAACCAAGTGGGTCAGTTGGAGCCATATGCTGTCTTAAGCCAAATTTTGGTGCGTATGCTAGCATGGGTAGGCCTAGGCCTTCCCATCTCTTGTCCAATTGCTAGGTATTGTCAAATTATGATCGAAGCAAATTCATACATTACATTGTAATTCATGACACCTCACCAACGAGAGTCCTTGGCAAGTGTTTTAAACATGATTCACAACTCCATGTTATAAAAACAGAATGCCTCTGAGACTGCTGCATGCCAAATAAGCCCAGCTCACTATTTCTGTTAGATGAGTAATAAAACATTGTTTTAATGCCATTATTTAAGATTGCAGTTAAAGTGTAAGGCTCAACTAACCCCTTTGCAAATGGCTCAACTAACCACTTCTCCACTAAGGCCATTCAAACTCAATTAGTTGTTTCTCGGCCCAAAAAATATATATACTTTGCCAAAAAAAAATACGGCAAATTAGCTGATTTGAATGTAGCAGTTTATATAGAGTCCGGTGGTGTATTTGTCAAGAGAAGCATCATCAAATGTTGGCGCCCTGATGGAGAGGTTGCATGGAAGTGAATGTAGTAGCGAACGGTCGCAATCCCATCAGACGATACGTCCGTGCATTAAGCGCACACAGTTCCTTCAGATGCTACAATCACTTTGCTTGAGACTTATATCTGTCACTACGTCAAAAACGTCATCACAAGCTCAGCAGTAGCCGCCAATTGCACTCGGAATATTAAAGCAGAATGCTAAGGTATGACAGAAGTTTTTATTTGTAACTGAAGGCATAGCGGAGCTGAAAGGCAGTATGCTGTTGTACGTCTCCTATGCTTCATGTGTCAATCAGATGACAAAACGCAAAAACAACGTTGTCAAGAGGCAACGAATTGCACCGAGCAGTGTGTATGGGTTAATTATTATTTATCTTTCTACCTATACAAGTAAATAAAAAACATTCTCTAAGAGAAAGTTGGTGGCATATAGGATTTGAAGGCAATGGTGGTGTAAAAAGGAAGGAAACAAGGGTCTAATAATAAGGGAAAATGGAATAGTCCTATATTTAGCACACGAACAACATACTATATCCTACATATAGAAATGTGCTAAATATAGGACTATTCCATTTTCCCTTATTATTAGACCCTTGTTTCCTTCCTTTTTACACCACCATTGCCTTCAAATCCTATATGCCACCAACTTTCTCATAGAGAATGTTTTTTATTTACTTGTTTCATTGATTTTTATTTATACCCGAGTATGAGCCGTATAGCATGTTAAGTAATCCATCTTGATATGAGAGGGAGGTTGTAAAGGTATGGCATACCTTTGAGTGACCTTAACTCTTTTCGCCGAGCGAGATACACGTTCAGGACTATGGCAATATATCGCTGTCTTTTTTCAGGATCTGCTCGATACCTTGCACGTCGAGTGGTCCGTTCCTTTTCAGGGTCTGAGGGGGCTTTAAGGGGCGGCCGAAATTGAAGAGAGGTTATTCCCC